>JARKHS020027489.1:0-356925 GCA_030143305.2 Amblyomma americanum
CATCATGTATGTCATGCAAGCCCCTCTTGTCCCTCCTCCCTTGTCTGCTCAACGGATACGAGGGCCTCGATTGTGGAAGCCTTGGCACAATGGGTAGCATAAGGGGGCTATCGCACAGCTTCCGCCCTCACCGTTCTATTACGTTTCGCGTACGTACGTTCTACGTCGGCCACTATGGGGGAGGGTGGCGCTGGTGAACACTCTCAAGGTCAGATAACATTACACGTAAGCACCCCCTAAAGCAGAAGATGGAACAGCCATCGCCGCAGCTCAGTTGGTACAGCACCGGACACGAAATTCAAAGTTCGTGCATTGGAATCTCTCCCTCGGCATGTGGTTTTTCTCCTTCTTTCTTATTAGGTATCTTTAAATATTTACTCCATTAATCTCCCATTGATGAACACAACAAATTAAAATGAAAGCATCCGTTTCCTTCTTTGTTTCGGTGGCTGTTGGCTTCAGTGATATGTCATTCGAGCCCCTCTTGTCCCTTCCCTTGTTTGCTGAAAAACGATTTGTTATGACAGAGATGGGGACTCTGAGGAACATGATGTGACAGTCACCTCGCAAAGTTCGAAAAACCCCGCAGTCTTCCTTTAACAGCTGCCAGTCTAAGCTGTCCGGAAACACACTGATGCAGCTGATACAGAAATATTACCAACTGACTCCCCGCGGAAGCGCGTGTATTCTACAGATGCTTCTTTGATATACTTCTTTCTTCTCATGCTCCTCCTATTCTTTCAACGTGCTCCGTCAGGATAGTGTGAATAATACCTCTTCCCTGCAGTTCAGCGTGCACCTTGCAGACGTCAGTCCATGAAGGTTCATGACCTCATGGAGGCCATTCTCTCCTAGCAACATGCCGAGCGCACGAACATTCGGTTGCAATATACCACGACGCAGTTTATCTCGGGCAAGGCCCCTTATGCAGCTGCTAATGGTCATTACGACAACCGCACACGTTGTAGGATAAAAGGCCCTCCCGTTTATCTTATTTTTATGCCTTGAGACAGGCGCGCCCTCGCGGTCCCCGAAAACTTCCTGATCAAGTAAGCACACCCGACTCAAGCTCACCGTGCTAAGTTTATCTTATTCGTAATACAACAATCGCCTCAAAAATATATGTCCCAGTCACGCTCTCTTGGAGCACCAGACAATGGCGAAGCAGTGCAGGTAACTGCATGGGAGGCGGCGGGTTGGAGTTAGCCTTCGAAAGCGCTGTATCCCAAGCTTACCGGACCAATTAGGGCGGAGTGTGCGAACCAAACAAATATAATATAGTATTATTGTATCAACAATATGTAGTATCATCTGCCAACAATTGTAATGACGTGGCATGTTCGGTTCCCCGCTGGATACGTCGCTCTCCAAATTGACGCTTTCATTTAATGCGGGGGGTTGAAACAAAATTAATAATAATAATATTCGGGTTTAAGTTTGTGTTAAATATTTCTGTTCACGTTTATGCTTGGATTTCACAGACATGAATCTGGATTTAATCACCACCCTCCTCTGGTAGGAGAGGCGGCATTCGGCGATCTATAGTAGTCACCAGACACCGGATACGCACGACAAGCGTACGACGCATGCCACAGCACACGGCAAGTTGGAATGGTCCACTTCATTCTGGGACGGGAGCAGGTAAGTACCTTTTCCGCCCAGTCTGGAGAGAAGCCCTCACGGAGGCTACTAACACCCCCTCGGCCTTTCCTAAGTGTCTCGACGACTCAGCAGCTGTTCTCGGAAGTGGGAGATCCTTACCACTCGCCTTTACTAAGTGGCCTTCTTTCGGGGCTGCTGGCTTGGAAAATCACCTCTAAATGCAGCTCCCTGCTGGAGCCAATGGGCCAGGGCATTAACATCGCAACGGTTATTGTCGTAATGCATTATTTTTAACAGCTTTCAATCGCGGCTAAAATTGTTATGTTTGTTACTGCATCAGCTTTGAGATCATCCTTCTCCCAACACGGTGGCAGTGAGCAAAGCCTCGGCGTTCGAAGCATTCATTCTCTACAAGCGCCACCTATCTCCACCCTCACCCAACGACGTTGACGGGGTGAAACTGAAGCCGCGGCCTCCCTGAAGTAGTGACAGGAGGCTACCACCCATCCGCCTTCAAGCATCGCCCACTTGCACCCTCGACAAGAAATCTGCTTATCACGCACCACTCATCTTCACACCACCAACCTCCACCCGGCAGAGGCCCACCCGACAGCGGAAAGAGAAATGACGGCAGAATCAAACTGAAAGACGGAAAGGAAAGGCTACTAGAGTAAAATCGAAATGCACAACAAGCACTGCAAACGAAGATTTCTGGCGTCTCATCCTATTATCTTACGCCAGCGCTTTTTAATGAACTTGGCAGTAGAACTTTCATGTTGAAAGAACATATTCGTGTGTCCAACTTTATTTCATTTCCAGCTGAAAAAATGAACTTAGGCGACCGTTGGGCAGATCTGGAAATGCGTGGCTTTGGACTTTCGTTCCCTTTTGCATGACTGGGCACGTCACACACATTACACCCACTTTTAAAGCACACATAGTCTTCTTTGTACTTCTTTGCACTTGAGTCTTCGCATACTGGGTCTTTTATTCCATTTTTCGTTGTCAGCATCCTTCGACGCACGATGCAGGACGTGGCTCGCACACAGTCTCTTCATCAGAAGGTGCCATCCGCCGCTCGTGTGCCACTCTGCTATCTCCACTCCTTTCCCAGCTTACGTCCCTCCTCATTCTCCAACTTCCGCTTTAGCCATCTGCCGGGTTGTTCCCGCGGCGACCGCCCTCGGGTTCCGCGTCAGAACCTTCCACGTGCACGGTAGCCACCCTCTGCGTCCTTCCCGTGACAGCTATCTTCTGGCCTACAAGGGAGAAGAGATTTCGTCTCTCCGCTTTTGCCATCGGCCCACCGTGGCACGTCGCAAATAAAGCTGCAAAACATGAACTGGCTCGCGAGTTGGTCAGACACGGTTTTTGTAAACCAGCGCAACGGCTCGAAGCCGAACAAGGAAGGGACAAAACACAGCGCTGTGTTTTGTCCCTTATTTCTTTTGCTTCGAGCCGTTGCGCTGTGTTTTGCGCCTTCCTTGTTTGGCTTCGTGCCGTTGCGCTGGTTTACAAGAAAGTCGCAAATGTACATCGGAGGCTTCAGTGAGCACAGAATGCCGGACATTTTAACGCAATAGCGCTAAGCGCGGCGTTAGGCAAAAAGTCCGGCGTCGGCGTTGGGAGCGATAAATAGGGGGCCTAGGTTGGCCCACGCGGTCACCCCCGGAGAATTAACTTAGGTGGGCAACCTAGGTCGCGTTATCTTGTGGAATCATGACAACGTACTCGCCACAATTTCAGCAAACAAACCACCCTGGCATGTGGCAGTAAAATAAATGGTTGATCGCGATTGGTTGACGGTATAGAGCAACGTAGGGCAGTGGCGCATCTCTTAACCACGGCATCAATGTGCAACGAGACTCCCAGAGACAAATTAATTTAAATTTGTGAACGACCAATTTCGCGTATATGGGCATTATTCATTAACGGTACTGCATCATATCCTTAAGCCGGAGCTTATCTGTCCCCTATAATATTTTAATGCTATTGTAGTCCTAATATTTGCGCAATAATATCAAAAAGCAAGTCTACACGCGGTCGCTCTATTTTGCCCCCTCTACAGCGGCAGCCGCCAGCTACTTATTTGAAGGACAGAGCCGGATGCGGGCAGACATAATTTATATTAAGGCCCTTGTTTAGAGTACGCTCAATGTATATAGAACCCATCGTTTTCGATAAAGCAAGGCTTCAGCCGTTCCTCTCACCCTGAGCATATTTGTTTAAAACCTTGTTAAATAGATCGCCATCCAAAAGCACGCTTCCTACAAAATGCACTTTTTGAGGATGACTTGTGCTTACTTTATACAGTTTTTTCTGTTCGCTTGAATGGATGAGTTGGGGGTACAATTTTAACCTCAAATTTTTCGATGACTGACTACAACAGTTATTTTATTCTCGAATAAATCAAGCGCAGGAAACGCGGTATAACTGTAGGCCATTCGCATGGCGCAGGAGCGCGCACAATCGTCTGTATTGTTTGAAAAATCCAATAGTATATATTTGTATTGCTGTCACCATTTTTTGAGTGCTGTACACCAGAATTTTGAAGAAATGATTGAAAAAAGCTCAGGAACCAACGCGTAACTCTTCACCATTTGTATAGTGCTGTATACCACAATTTTGAAGAAATGGTTGAATAAAGCGCACGATCCAACTCGTAACTCTAAGCGCTGCAGTAGCCTGTTGAACAGCGTACTTGTTAAACACAGGAATTCTTCTCCTATTCGCTCAACCATGTTTGTTCTGTCAACGCTAAGCTAGGTCGTACACTGAGGCGAAGGTGTTATTCTTTGGCGTACTGTTTCTTTACCACTTTCAAGACATCTTGTTTTTATGACCAACAAATTTTTTCAAAGTGGTAATCTGTATCAATTCATTTAATTTCTGTAATTTGGCGTTCTCTGTCCGAAGTCTTTTGTGTGTGCTAAACAGCAGTGTGTCCCGTGGTCCTAGCTTCTGAGCTCAGTGCACAAAGTTGCTGCACGTTGCATTATAATAGTTGTATCTATAACGCCAATGAGTTATAATATTGTTACTGGTAGAGATAAAAAATTAATTTCTTCCATGGTTAGATTAACGCGGATAATGCGACGTAGCACACAGGAAATCGGCAGGCAAATAAAGGGTAATAATTGTGTGCAAAACAGTAAACTTTGAAATCAATCTAAGAAATATCGAGCTTGGAACAGGAATAAAAGAATTCACCATTTAAATCCTTGTACGCGGATTAAAATAGGGCACGCAGTTCAGGATTTCAGAAAAATATCCAAGTGTTCACTCTCAGTTGCATTGAAAGGAATTTCCAAATAATACTTAGAAAGTCTGCATTATTTCAAAAAAGGAGGCATGTCTCCTACACAAGAAAAGGCACTGAAAACGAACTCGCTGTTACGCCGCACTTTTCTTGAGGCGCCTCCTACCTGGATACTAATGCACCTGTAAGTTTCGTTAATAACGCATCGAAGCCGAAGTGCCATTGGGTAAGTGATTCTAATTAGAAAGTTATTTTCACTTAGTATATCATGGTATGAAAAATTCCGTGATCACCATGTGGGTGTCGGGATGACTCCGTGTACGTTTGAGCAGAGAAGGCGCCGGTACTTCCCAGCAAATATAGCCGCCAGACAAATAGCCACGAAACGGAAGTACATTGCGTGAAGAAGCAGAGCGGTTCCTACGGCAAATGCAAAAGAGCAGCAGGAAATTTCTTACGTTCCATCGGCAGCCCTAATGAGCATTGCGAAACAATGATGCAATACAGAGAGAAGACATTCGGATACCATGCGAGGAGCAGCTGCGGCAAGCACTGAGGAACGCAAACAAAAAGAAAAAGAACATGAAATACGTATGCCCCGAAGGAAATCTCAGAACAACGAGAGAGAAAAACTGGGTGAAAAAGGTAGAAATTCTTGAAAAAAGGAAAAAACTGCGAAGCGAAGTAGAGGATCATCCTGCAGCTTTTAACGGTGAGAACCTTGAGAATAAGGAAACTCTACTATTTGTGATCAAACAAAAAGATGTAGTCAACGTCCGGCTTGTGTCAGGGAACACTTGTCCAAAAAAAGACACTTCACGTTTGCGGTGGTGGTGAGGGGGAAAGAGCGGACTAGAAAACGATGCGCGCCGTCAATCAGAAGGGACTGCAGCATGAAAACACTGCTGGCTCAAACCAAGAGACGAGGGCAGAAAGAGAAAAATTACGGAAGGCACCTACTACTTACGTGCTGTGAATGCGAAAGCATGCACGCGGGGAACACGGCTGTTGCGGTGGCATACTACGCTAATAGAGTGACCAGCGAAGATGATCTCTTCACTCCAACGGAATGAAATTTCACAAAAACGAGGATACCTAGAACCCAGGGGAAGAGACTGCTGGTTTATCGAGCGGGGTCTTGTGCTGCGGTGATGGCGCAGCAGGTGCAGGTCCGACATGCTGATCACAATAGATGTCCTGTGCGCTAAAACGTGTTGGGAGTGCGGTGCTCCTTAGAGAAGCGTACAGGGCACTTCCCGAACTACCTCAGCGGATTGCCCCTCCGGTTAAGCAGTGGTTATGAAGAAATTTTAAAACTCTCGTGATAGCGTCCCGGGTATATACTCATCGCGGCAAGCTCAATTGGTAGAACACCTACATTGGGGAAGCGTTGGTGCGGGTTCGAACCCCAAACCAGGACGAGTTTTTCTTTAACTACGGAGTTTCCATGGGAGTTGTATAGCTCTGTTTAGTAAAAAAAATAGGAGGGGGCACTTAAACTCCGCCTTAAGGGTAAGCCGCTGTAGTGTTGTGGGTTGATTCCTCTTTATGCAGAATGTCATTCTCTACTTCACAGTCATAGATCTCTGGGAGTCCTCATACCACACCTGGCGCAGTGGTACAGCAGTTAAGCGATGCACAACAGCCCAAGGAAGGCAGGTGCTCCTATAGCGGTGGGCCATGTGTGGCACAGCTAGACCTGCTCTGCACGAGCAACAATTTAACTGCCACCTGCCATAGTGGGTAGCTTGTTTACTATCCGGTGGGCAAGTTGCGATGACGCCGCAAGACCACGTGGCCTAGGTTGCCCATCCGCCTACTATAGTTTTCTCTCTGGGCACCACCGGTCTGAAGATTGGTCGTGGTTTTTCGCTCACAATGCCTTCGCCGACAACGCCAACGCCGGATTTTCCAGACAAAGAGGCCTTTAACGCTATCGCGTTAAGATAGAGCTCCCGGTTTCTCCACTTATATAGCGACTGCTCCGGTGAAGCGGTGGTCCGGGTTCGAGCCCCAGAGCAGGACTAATTTTTTTTTAAGCGCGGAGTTTCTATGGAAGCTTTATAGCATTTTTTTGCAGCCTTATGGGTGCACTTGGGTGAATGCTAATGAGCAGTTAGTTCCCTAATACAAATTTACTCAGCCTTTGGTATTTCCTTAAACATTTGACGAAAACTGATAATATCATGGCAGCGCAATTTCAGAGCACGAGCTGTTCAGTGGATTTGTTCAAGACTAAATCATTATATCTGGATATTGTTGTCGGTATGCGCAGTTCTCTTTATACGCTACTGCATTTTTCGATTGAGTTTTAGCCTGTCGACTGGCACTGTACACCATCCTTCAGAAACCATGCTTTCCATTCACATGAGATTCCCTGAGAACAGAAAAGTGCTACCAACTATTGTTGAAAGACTAAGTAGATTCCGTATTCAGTGCACGCTCTTAGTTTACAACCGTTTATGGTCCAGTATGCGAGAGTACTGCGGTATGCTTGTAATTAAAAAGCTGTGGTGATATGTTCTCAATGATAAGCCCCCGGTCAACGTGACTGTCTCCTATTACTATCATCTCCGGCGGCTGTCTTTCGAGAAGCGAAGTCCTGCGTGATATTTTTTGGACGCTTGACGGGAATTTTTGAAGAGATATTTCAAGCTTGGGCCTAGACTGCCCAAAAGACACCCGGATATATTAGCAACCTAAGACACCGTGGCAAGTCGTTGCATCCTAGTATTTCACCTGATGCTCAAGTAGAAGCCGCCAACTGCAGATAGAACCACAGTGTCTGATAACAATGTAGCAAACATAATGGTTCTATAGCTAGCAAGCGGCGGTAACAGGCGCAGAGAGAAAGTTTTCATGCCTACCTCTATATATTTAGGCAGAGCGCCAGACTCAGCTTTCCGACGTGCTGCACGAGAACTATTGTTCAGATCAGCTGGGTCCGCTCCCAGTCGTAATGTACTTGACTGCAGGTAAATATTCACAAGGCGAAGAAGGCAGAGAGCGGGCGAGGATCAGTGGGACGACCTAACGTTTGATTAATGTAGACGTTCCCCTTTGCGTGCACATTGTTCACTGAGTGAGACGATTACGTTGTTCGCTCCTCAAACTTGCAATCGAAACAAGAAGCAAGACAAAAATAGATACCAATCGCGATTAGTTTAAAAGTACCGGTACTGATGGTGGCGAGGAAAGCGTTTATTGCCTGCGACCCTTGAAGAGCCCCATCAGTGTTAAACGAGAGCGCCCTGACCCATATGCAAGGAGCAGACATATCATAGAGGATGATCCAAGATAACAGCAGTGAGAGCTTCTTGCATATTAGACCGTGGGAGTTGAAATGACGGCAAAGCTGACCGAGTGTTTGGAATTGTAGCAAGGTGCTGTCAAAGCATTGCTTGTCATTAGCAGGACGCTCTTATTAAGAGCGCCCTGCTAATGACAAAAAGAGAAGCTAATGACAAAAGAGAAGCTTCGAAGGCGTGCTGTAAGGAGGGGAGCAAGGAAGTAAAGTTCTCCTTTCTGTGGCGTTGTGCACGTATTCAGGGTAAGAAAAAGAGATAACGGAAAAGAGCAGCACTTCGAGACCAACGAAACGAACTTAAGCCATTAAACAAAAAAGAACCATTATAACAAAAGAGCAGGTCCACCACTGAAATGCTAAAACAAGCGTTTCCATTGCGAGCTTAGATTCAGCGGACTCAAAGCACCGTTTTGTCCGCCTTAGTTGCCACTTGTTGAAGTAAACGGTACCATCTAGCATGAGAGGCTCCAAGCGGATTTCAAGCTCGCTCGTTAAACACTCTCGCTTATACATGTGGAATCAAAGACCCAGAGCAAAGGCAAGTAGACAACCCATTACATCGCGATGGCTCCTATATTGCCCTTGCTTTCAATCTGCTGGCAAGAAGGGTTGCTCGCTCGTTTCTGCGCTTGCTTTTTTACGGTCAAATCGCCGGTAGATACGGAAGAGAAGGCGAGATAAGAATTAAAATCCGTGCCTGCTCCAAATTTCCACAGCCATCTGGCGAGGCAAAAGCAAAACTCGCACAACAGCAAACTTTTGCTTGGCGCTATCTGTTGAGAGTTTTGCTCCTGCTTATCTAAGTGGATGTCTCGACGGAGTCTTCAGGCATATATTCAAGCCAAAGAAAAAGCAAAAGGAACAAAGAGGCGAGATCCTGGTGAAGAAAAAGCTGGTGCTTTGGCTATTGATGTTTGTTTTCTCGTCGACCTGCATTGGATCAGGGGGCAGAAAACACATTTTGCTTTGTGCCTGATACTACATTTTCCTCCCTGCCTTTTAATAAGAAGTTTTGCAAGGAAGCAAAGCTCTTCAAGAATGCAAATACCGCTTTACGTCGTGCCTAGTCTCAAGCTACCCAATGCGAGCTGATATCTCTTAAGTAATTCTTCTGGTGTTAAAGATATTAACGTCCCACAGAAACTTTGGTTATGAGGGATGCCGTAGTGGAGGGTTCCAGAAATTTCGACCACTTAGGGTTCCTTAACTTGCACCGACATTGCACAGCACGCGGGCCTCTAGAATTTCGCCACGAGCGAAATTCGTCCGCCGCGGCCGGGATCGAGCCCGCGTCTTTCGGGTCAGCAGCCCAGCGCTATAACAACTTAGCCACCGCGGCGGCTCTTAGGTAAGACAGAAAGATGTCCCTATATTAAAATTGATGCTTTTTCATGCACCCTCCTTGTTTAGTGAAGCGAGAAGAGTTTATTTTTATTCCCTGTGAACGAAAGTCATGTGGCAGTTAGAGATGCTGTAGCTCGCACCCATGTGTGCCACTGCCAGTTTAGGGTATTTAGTTAACATGAGATTGCGGCACTTCTCAACAAATTTTCATTTCATATAGCGCTGAAGGATGAAATTAAGTGCGAAGTGATTTTTTATTGTTAGCCAGAGTTACCTTACACCATGTTTTTGGGTGCCTTAGCTGTGCCAGAAGTTGCGCATTGGTTTCTGCGAATTGTGAGACTATGTTTAAAAAGAAGCACAGCCCCTTGAACCTTGCACACTTGCCAGTATTCGAAAGCCCCTCCCCCACTCTATCTTGTTTTCTACGCTCATTTCCTTTCCCATCGCTGGAAACAATCGCCTTTTTTTCTCCTTGCCAAATCTTGCCCCAATGTCGTCCACATCTCTGAGTTCCAAGTGAAGGCAGTTGCTTTCAGTTTTACTTTAACGTAGAACACATTAGCGCCAAAAAGCACAGTTATCTTCATTAAAAATTTACCTGAGCGGATTATTGATGATGGTTTTGTATATCCGTGTACTTTTTGTACTTAGCTAACTTTTAAGGTGCCCTTGAACTAACATGTAACAAGGTTCAAGTATCATGAGCGATAATGTCTTCATTGTGTGCAACGGGCTCTTGAATTTATTTATTTATTTATTTACTCAAACTATTATTAATTTGCTTAGAGGGAATGTAGAAGCGGTCTGGCAGGGTTTTTGCACCTCATACTTATTTAGGAAAGTTTCATATTTCTCTAGTTTACGGAGCAGTAGGAGCTGAAGATTTAAGCCGCCGCGGTCGCTGAGTGGTTAAGGCGCTCGGCTTCTGGCCAGAAATACGCGGGTTGCGATCCCGGCCACGGCTGTCGAATTTCGATGGAGGTGAAATTCTAGAGGCCTGTGTACTGTGTGGTCTCAGTGCACGTTAAAGAACCCCAGGTGGCCGAAATCTGCGGAGCCCTTCACTATGGCGTCTGTCATAGCCTGAGTCGCTTTGGGACGTTAAACCCCCATAAACCAACTGAAGATTTTTTAACGTTAAAAAACGGTGAACTCTAATAGTTTCATTACTGGTTCAAGTGTCTCACACACGCACAAGTATAAAGAAATTTGCCTGAAAGTTTCCAATATTAGCGTAATCGGAGGCATAAAATTGTTTTATTGGTCATTTCAGATATTATTTCTGATATAACTCGGTCTTGCACAACACAAGACTCATATTTTCCGCGAGGGTAAGTCCATTCTTTCCCAATAAAACACCGATCGTTTCGTTTTCCACACAGAGGTTCTTATCAGATATGCTTGCATTGCTTTCCTAGTTAAACAATAACCTAACTGGGAGTCTGAGCACTCTGGCTTTTTAACCACGCAGTGTTGTTGATAAGCTGGGCGCGGCAGCTTACGTTTACACATATTTGTAGAAGATTCATGCGGTTTCCCATTATCCACAATGAAAACCGCACCGAAGCTCAATATGCATCACAAAGAATGCGCTTCTACATGATACATGTGGGCAGGAAAATAAAAACAAAAACAAGCATGAAGGCTAAAAAAGAATGCAGAATTCAAAGTCGTTTAAGTAATTTAATTAAAACGCTTTGCATTCTCTCCGACACTGCTGTTATCCAAGCCTTCAGTTCCAGGCCTCGGAGCTGCCAAAATTGAATATTACATGTTATTGATTTCCGTTTGAACAAAACAGCAAGGACGCTGAGCAACCCGTTCGTCAGGTCACAAAGAAAGCAACCGATAAAAACCAAAGCCACCACAGGGGTGCAGAATTTGGTTTTTGATGCAGAACTGAAGAGTACTCTAAGGATTAAGCACCCTGCATGTACTGAAGTTCCTCAAGCAGTGTGTGTATGCTTTTAGGAGTGCTTTCTTCGCTGTTTGAGACCCAAACGTCGTGTTCGAGGCTGAAATTAATTTGCGGCAAGCTCTCTGAGTTCTCAAGCTTTTCATGGGAAATGTAATGAATAATCTGGGTATTCTTCTCCGGCCTGGAAGTGCACTCTATTCAGTGATAAAGCGTGAAAAAAAATGCAAATTTAATTGAGCGGAGTGGCGCTCATTTCATTTCAGAGATCAAAGTTTTTCTTTTCATCTGTTGCGATTCACTGTCTTCGGAGTTCGTAAAATATCATTAAAGCATGTGTACAAAATTTTATTGCCTGTTTTGAATTTAGGACTTTTAAGGCATTCTCTTGTTTCAGGAGTTAACCATTTGTTACTGGCAGATAATATACTTTTTAGCGCTCTACGGCCCCTTTTTGTCCATTTAAACTGCGCGCGCTCACTTCCAGTCATCTAGGTGCGCGCGCAGGGAGTGCAACTGCGCATGAGCGAACGGTTGCTTGCGAGATGTGGCGGTCGCTGCGCGGTGAAGGCTTGATAAGGGCGGCAAAGAGGCGCACGAGGGAGATTCCTGCGGGGGCGTTGCTAGAGCGTGGTCATGGCATCGGCGGTCAGCACGAGCAAGCAGGATGTGCGCGGACGGCGGGTCGGCACCGTACTAGGACGAAGAGCGCCGATGGAAGTGCCGTCTGCACGGACGGAATAGTTCTTAGGCGTGAGTGGATACTACGCAAGCATCCAGGTTTCATGTATTGTTTCAAGCCCTCATATCGGCCGCTTTGTCTCATCCGCTTCTCACTCTGGTGCAGGCAGGGGCTTATAATTTTTCGCTCTTTTTCGGTTGCTCCACCATATCTTATGTACTTAGCCTGTTTAAAGCCCGTTATACTTAGTGGCACGGGCAGGGACACTTTATTTTTCGTTGTATTTATCGTCCCATAATAATTTTTGTACTTAGCCTGTTGTACGTTAGTAGGGCAGGCAGAGGCTTATTTTTCAATCTTTTTAGGTTGCCCCAACCTAACGAATGCACTTCGTTTACTTCGTTTTGACTGCCGTTTTGACTCTGTAGTTTTGTTCTGCCGCGCTCAAGTGTAGCGCCTGCTTTCTCGTAGCCGTAGCCTTGCGCTGTCCCGAGTTGTAGCGCATGCTTGGCTTCGTTGTTCTATGATGCGCCCCTTTTGAAGCGTTGTTTTGGTCCGGAATGCACCGGTCTTTTTGTACTGACTGTGAGTGTGTAACTCGTCGTGCGAGACCATGGCTCGCAGACCCCGTTTCCTGGAAGGCAAGGCCCTCAGCTTTTGTTAGGGCCTCTCTTATGCCTTACTATCTTCCAGCTTGCCTCAATATTTTACCAAAACTGCCTGCTTAGACAATTTTTTTATTTTTTTATTTAAATATCTCTTGCAAGTACATACCTATTTCTAAAGATATCTTGAAGGTGTTTCTTAAGGCTTAATAAAGCAAAAAAAAATAGGGTGACGTCTCCAAGCGGCTGCATGTCACACGCACCAAGCCGAGCACGGCCGCTACAGACGATCCTATACGTGTTGTTCTATGCAGGTGTCCCAGCTAACTTTGGCCAGGGTTTAAAAATATGCCGCGGCATTCTAAGGCGACACAACAGAGTGCCGGTTACTGATCATTGTATGAAGAAACTCACATTATTTTTGTATTGAACTTAACTGCATAATTAGTGGAGATTAATTAACCAGCATTGCAAGCAACGAAGATAGGCGAAAAAGCCTGAGAAAGTTGCAGAACGGTCCGCGAAACGTCCCATTGAACAGTGTCTAACTTTCCATCTATTACGTATCGGCTTTTTTTCGCTCTCTGCAGATGCCCGCGAAAGACAAAGAATACCGCGTGACATGCCCGCTTGCGGGCCGCGATTGCAGTGCTCTCAAACGTTCCGTATAGGTACTAACAGATCATTTAGCCCGGTGTGCTGCAGTTTAAAAGGTGACAGGGCTGCGACGCACGCGCTGGCTGTGCGATTTCGGGAGCGCAAGCGATAAGGACTGTGTCTGCTTGTGGCTATCATCAAGCGCCGCGAGGGAAGCATGCAGCCGGCGTAAATCGCTCAGCCAGCGGCTGCGACGCTGCCCTGTCGCGTTTTAAGGCAGCAGCACACCGGGCTAAATGATCTGTTAGTTCCTATGCGGAACGTTTGAAAGCACTGCAATCGCGGCGCGCAAGCAGTCATGTCACGCAGTATTTTTTTTTATTTCGCGGGCGTTTGCAGTTAGCGAAAAAAAATCTGATACGTAATATATGGAGAGAGGGAAAAACTGTTCAAACGGAAGTTCTGCGGACCGTTGTACAACTTTCTCATCGATCTTTTCCGCTTATCTCTGTACCTTGTGAAGTTGGTTAATTAATATCTATTAGTCGCTCAATTAAGCTCATTACAAAAAAATAGTCTGACTTGCTGCATACAATAGCTTTCAGGCGACCGCACTTGCTGAGGCCTCAGCTAAAAAGACCTCATTAGCCGGAGTGACCGCATCTTTTGTCCGGGAATCTCAATGGATACCAATTTATATCTCATCATATCACAATAGCATCCCCGGCTTCCTGGGTAAAAACAAAAACTGAGATACAGTAGGAGCCAGTCACATCTTCTATCCACAAAAATCAAAACCGACGTCGACAGGCATCGAGAAAGGCGCCTGTTCCCTTCACGAAGGAAACGACTCTAGCCCATTCGCTTTTTTGGTTTGTATATTATGGGATGCTTCTTTCTGATACCTTCTTTTCTGGGATGCAAAAGGAGAGGAAATAAATAACTTCCTAAGAACTGCAACGACACATAAAATTTGCTCACAGGAAGGCTGTGGACGACAAGAGGAAAAGCGAAAAACATAGAAGAGGCAATGACGTGCGTGGAAGGAGAGTGCCAAAAAGCAAGCAATGTTTAGGAGCGGAGGTCATCAGAGCCCATCTTTTTTCATTTATTTAATCATCTTACTCATCGTTCATTTCATAACTTTTATGCCCTGAGGCAATAAACATCGCTTGAAAAAAAAAGGTCATATGAGGAAAAGTAGAAGAGCTCCGGAATGGGAAGCTGCGGGTGCGCAGCCTGAACGTTTGAACCCTGCAGAAAGGTGATGTCTTCGGCACAGGAACACCTCAAGCCAGACGCATAGGAAAGAGACCATTTAACATCGCGGAACAGGAGCAGCAGCTGCCATTGCGTCAACAGGACCCGAACAGAGGTGTCCTGCAATACCAGAGAATAGAAAGGATATCGAATGAAAGAGGAGATAGAGAAACAACACCAAATTGTAAAAAATGAGCTTGCACATTCGAATCTCTTTTATGCAGATCGCATTCTGAACGAGAATGGTTAACTGTGGGAGACGACAAGGCACAACTTTTATGAGAAAGAGAGAGAGATCAGAGGCAATTAATTTTTTCTTTTGTATATAGACCTAGGTGTAACACCCCAGATTTAGATTAAAGCTAGAAGCGAAGCCCAGCGTTCTTCGGACGACAATTCTCCATTGGTAGAAAATAACTGTGACGTCTCAACCCTAGTAGCGAACCATGCTTACCTTCGGCGTCAGAGGTCCCATGGTCGTTCGTGGGGACGAACCTCATACCCCACTGCGATCACGCAGTAGAACAGTGATAACGCCACTACACAAATCACAAATAGTCTACAGGGTCGTGAAAAAATTCCACCATCATTCCGATGTACCTGTGAAGAAAAAAAAAACACAGGGCAGAAAAGAAAAATGTTCAAGCCGGCACTCCGAACCGCTTCGTGGGGCAAGCCGTCGGCGCTACCCCTCGTATGAACGTTCGTTCGACTTGTTTAGATGGAAATTTCTTGTGGTTAAAAGGAGTGATTGAAATATATAAAAAGTAAGAAAAGTTTTAGTTGCGTAGGTAGGCCAAATGCAAATTCACGGCGCTAAAAATTCGATTTTTCATTCGGTTGCGATTCTCAGATCAATTGTTCACGGATGACAGTTGTTTGGACAGCGATAATGACCATATGTGCCGAATTGGCCATTCACTCCTTTCATACGTCCCTGGGAGTCTTGCTACCACTCCTAGCGCTTATATATTTACCTGGGCAGGTTTCCCACACCCGGTAAGCAGGTGAAAGAGGCTTCAGACAAGCAGACGGACAAACTACGGCTAAATTCGAGCAATGGCAACTATAAGTGGCCGCGCACTAAAATAGGGTAAGTGCCGGCGAAGTTATATGCAAAGATACTCTAGGCCATTGAAGTGTCCCATTATGGTTTCGCATTAGACCCTTAGGGAGGAGCTTAGGTGTTCCTTGTGTACTGAAGAAGTTGAGCCGAAAGGCTAGAGGCAGTTTAAGACCAGAAGTGTGGCTGCCCGGCAAACTACGAGCTGCCAAACGATTACACCACTGCTCCGTTTTGGACGGCTACGAGTGTCTGAAATATCAACCTACAATTGGTGGAGTTCACGGGTTTCGATCCTATCCGAAAACCCTAGAGTTTCACAGCGGTCGGCTTCCCACCTCGATGACCGACTCCGGTAGCAACAGCTGCCCGGCCCCTTGTGTTGCTTGCTTTGGCATGCTTCGCTGTCGGGACTCGCCAGTCTTAGCGGCACCAATGATCAAAACTTTGAGGACTGGCTTTCGTCCTAAGAATGCGTAAGCAATTGAGACGGCGTCCTCAACCTGAACAACATCCTCTTTTACGTAATGAAATTCGCTAAACTCTGGTAGGCTAGTCACCAGGCCAAAATCACAACTTTGGCCACCTTTCAAACCCGATTTGTGGATGTCTTCGGACATCCTGCACTCCGCCAGCTTCGCGCCGAACACAGTTTGCGCAGCCGTTTGCAGCAGACCGGGGAAAATTTCTCTAGCTACATCGAAGATACTTTAGGCTTTTGCCATTACGTCAACGCCTCGATGCCTGAAAGCGACAAGCTTCGTCGCATCTTGAAAGGCATCGATGAAAGCGCTTTCCAGATGCTACTGGTCAAAGAGCCCTCCCCCCTTCCCCACCCCCACTGCTGACGCCATCAGCCTGCGCCAGATATACGAGGAGCTTTGACGGCAACGCGTCGTCACTCGCCAACCCGTTGGAAGGGTCCCAGCCTTGCCCGATGCCACTGACGGCTCTGCGTTCCTCCAACACATCACGCACTTCGTACGTGAAGAGGTTGCTCGGCAATTGTCTCTGCTGCGGACACTCAAGAGTCTACCTCACAGCTTGCGCCTGGGATTCGCCACGCTATTCGGGAACAAGTTGCCGGAGCGCTTCCACCCGCGCGCTGTCCTCCTCTCCACGACGCACCGGTCAGGGCTCCTCTTACTCATGCCAAAGGTGTCTTGTCAGTGTGAGCCTTGCTTTCTGCTCCCATATCATCTTATGCTGCAGCCGAGGCGAGGCCGCCGCCCTCCGCACGTTTTCTTCGTACGACTCGCCCTTTTGTGCATTTCCTTCTCATTGTTGTGCATCACCTCCTGTTAACCACAGATGCACATCTGACAACCGGCCCTTTTGCTTGGCATGTGGTCTCGCAGGCCACATGCACGTCTTTGCTGCCCTCGCACGCCCTCTTACGTCGCCGACCACAGCCAGACCGTCTGTGCTTCGTCACCGTCCCCTCCACATGTACCGCCTCAGCATTTGCCGCCTATTGACCGCCAGTTCTCGCCTGCGCACCGCCCTCCCTCCATGCGTCATCGTCCGTCGCTGCCGATGGGACGCCCGACCAACCTCTTCACCACCGGAAAACCACTAAACGCAGTTCCGCAGGCAAGAACTGCGCTTTCGTCGCCTTCAAAAGTCTTTTCTCGACCCCTCGAATTTAATCGAACTTTCAATTTAAAACGTCGCCACCCTTGCGCTTATAGATACTGGAGCTGTTGTGTCCGTCATAGACGCTAGACTCTGCCGTTTGCTTCTAAACTTTGTCCCACAGCTTTCTGGCCTTTCGCTCCTCTTCACAGCAGCTGCACTGCACATCGAGCCGCATGGCACTTGTACGGTCCTGGACACGAACCAGGACGTTCTCTACGTCATCAGTTTCATTGGCCTGCTCCCAAGACGTTCTTTTAGGGTGGAGCTTCCTATGTCGCCATCAATCCGTAATTCACTGCGTTCTTGCGGAAGTCGAGCTTTCTCCACTCTGCGACGCACGCTACAGTTCAAGACACCAAATATATGTCGGGAGAAATTCTTCTGTGCCTCTTGTGACATGGACTTACTAAGCCGTTGCGTTTTTATAACTCTGTCCAAGAGGTTTTGCAGCTCCTGATTTTGAGGCGCGCACAAATACAGGATCATGTTTTGATCTAGAAAGATAAGGTAACTTATTTATTTCCACTCGTGTTTTCAGCTGCAATGGAGGGCAGGCAAACACTGAATACTTGCAATGTTAATGTGTCGCAAGCCACGCTTGTCCACATCGCCTGCAGGGTTTTTCTTGGTGTATTTGGCAACATTGCGACCTGTGTCATTCGTATCACCTGTCTTGCACGTTTTATTTTTCACGCTGCTTGTTCCTTCGCGTTATAGTGATTATTTTTTTATACAGTGGACAACGAGGCTGTAGGACTTCCCAATACCGCAAATTGTGTAAGGTTCTGCTTCAAGCTCAACATGGTTTAGGCTTTCTAGCGTGTGAAGAAGACATCATACCAGAGCTTTATAACCGACATTTTTTATATAACGTGCGCAATGTTTCAGAGAATTCCTCTGAAGAAATAGAAGCAATGTATGATACCAAGACTGCCCCGAATTTTTCTGGTAGCGCAGTCGGCTTTAAACTTGCAACGTATTACTGAGCTGTGAACTTCAGTTTCAAAAAAGCAGCTCCATAGCATTCTTATATTGTGTATCTTCTGGGCCTAGAAAAATGACGTCAAACAAAAATTCAGTGAAGAAAATGCATCAATAGACGACAGTTACAAGTGACAACAAATTTTATTAACGTGCGGACGCGTACTGATAAACAAAAGGAAGATTATGAGCATGAATCTATTTGCACGATGGACTATATGTATACATGAATACGTCAAAAATTTTCGGATTTTAGCAAAATGTAGTGAAAATACAAAGAATACACGAAGCGCAAAATTTGCACAGAAAGATACAACAAATTAAGCAAAGCGAAATGCAGTGAGTGTCGTTCGATTGGCACCCACGCTAGTATTTGTCAGCCGTGTCTACCCGCCCCAAATGCGGCGTATCACTATAGCTTTCGGTTTCTTTTCAGAAAAATAATCATTAAATAAACGAAGCCGAATTTTTTCTTCAGGAGGCGCTGTTCCTTGTTTTCACACGCTTTTCGCATACTCTAGGCTCCCTTAATATCCATCCCAACAGCATGATGTTAGGAGTCGGGTCGATGCAGGTAAGGTAACTTGCTGATTTTCAGACGTGTAAAGTGATGTACGTTCTTTGCACTTAAATAAAATAATCTTCGAAATGTTCTTCCGAAACGCAAGTGAACAAGTGTAAAAGAAAATTCATGTACCTGAACTGAAACTGTCTCCTAGTCGTTTAAATCTTCCTGAAATCTAATGCAACCTAACTAAACATTGGGGTACCGGTTGCACCATTGTGCGAAATAAAAAGGTGCGCTGTCTCTCGGCTTTTCCTGCAGGCACTTACTTCTTTAAACCAAAATCTTCAAGATTACGTAGATATTTTGTACTTTTCCTGCTTTTTCTTTTGATCGAGACACTGGAATTTGTTTTGCAGCACAGGTCGCCGCGCGGTGGCTAAGTGTTTATGGCGCTCGGCTGCCGGCCCGAAAGATGCAGGTTCGATTCCGGCCGCGGCGGTTGAATTTCGTTGGAGGCGAAGTTCTAGAGACCCATGTGCTGAGCGATGCCAGTGCACGTAAAAGAACCCCAGGTGGCCGAAATTTCCGGAGCCCTTCACTACGGCGTCCCTCACAGCCTGAGTCGCTTTAGGACGTTAAACCCCCCTAAACCATAAACCTCATTTTGCGGCACAATGGAATGCAGTACGATGGCATATCTTGGCGGTAACGCACAGCAATTCTGATAAAGAAGTAATGCTTGCGAATCAAACGTGAAGACACGCAGGTAACTGCGCAAAAAAAACTATAGTTTAGAAAAACAAATTGAGAGTTGTTTTAACACTTTCGCTGCTTCTCTTCAGGAACAATGTACACGCTAGAATTATCTCAATGAACAATCTAAAATGAACATTGTGGGTGGGCTGACGTGGAAGGTTACAAACCGTTTCTCTGCTGGTAGAGCGCCGTTTAAAATAAGACCGCAGAAATACCAGAAGCTAGAGAATGTGAAAATGTTCCTTATTGCTTCAGCAATATTTCGCTTAATAAATGCAGTTTATAAGAACAATCTCACATGTCCATGCAGACACAACAGCTCCGCTTATGGGTTTGCAGAGCAAGTGAACGCAAATTTGCTCTACACCGTAGAGCTAGATGGTGGAAAAATATAGTAGGAGTTTCGCTCTTTGTAAGCTTCTCTCTGGTGCAATCCGGTTATTGTACACTTTCAGCAGTTCTACTTGGAAACTATGTAAGCTGTGCAAGAAATTTTTATCTTGTTTAGATAATGTTGTCCGAAATTTACATATTTACATTGTCAGATTCAACTGCTGTGTCTCTAACTTTAAAAGTTTAATGCTTATCACTTTCCTGAACACAAGCTCGTCACACGTTTTCTCACTGAACTATACATTTTCTTCTCTTGCTTGATTGGAATGCCAATGTAAACTAGGCTCAGTGCAACATATCAGCATTTTACAGCGATCCCCCAAGTGACTTTTTTTTTTAAATGGCACCTGCAGCTGAATATTTCTGGTGGTTGTGTTTATTACTTCCGCGCACAGAGTCATTTCTTTTCTTGTCCCCGCTCCTTGTGCTGCATGAGCAGCCTACTCATTTTGCATCGCGCCTGGGACCACCCCATTTCAACAAACTTTCCTAGCTTGAGGACAACGTTTCGTTATCCAGTTTCTAATGTTTCTCCTCTTAGTGTTGAGCACATTTTAATAGCAAGCAATGAGATCTCAAGCAGAAAATATTAAGGTGCTCTGCTTCAAAAAAGATAACAGCCATTCTCTTCTAAGTGTTTTGCGCCCTCACTTGGCGTCGTTCTGTTTACCTAGAGCCTCGTTTTACTGCCTAGCTTAGCTCTCTATCCTCGAGGCGACAGTGTTATTTTCTGCGCATGACTTCAGCTTATAATATGACCTATCTTGAATGAGAATCTAAAAAGAAATGAAGCAACCATAACTAACATATCACGGTAACAACATAAAAAACAAAGTGAGTTTTCACGCAGAATGAGCCGAGTAATGTTGTTGCGCGTGGCTATAAAACTTTATTAGCCCGTTCCGTTTCGCGCGTGTTTACAGCTACATGTTTCTTTTCATTTTCGAGGCACCGCGGCAGAATTTATTCAGCTCCTGGCCCCAGTTTCAGGTATATAATAGCCAGCTATTTTAATCACTTTCTTACACATCTTACTTCTTGTGATTTTGTTTCAAACCATACACCTGAGCACACGTCCTAAGCGATCCTGAGCTTTATTATTTCAATTGAGGTTCACTGGCGTAATAAGCGTTCGCTATTGAAAGGGAATGTAAGTCATGCGGGAGCTAATTAAACAATTTTGCGAGACTCCTCGCAGTTTCATCCTGCGTTGCACTACCAAACACCTGCGTAGGGCGGAAGGAGTTGGTTAAGCCGCATAGAATTACACTTTCTTAAAAAAATAATCGCGTCTTGCAAAGAGTCAGGCGTGAGCTAATGAGCCTGCTTAATGCCAACGCTTCGCCGCAACTGCAAGCTCGTCTTTGCACGACTTAATAAGAAGGGAGCATATACCTACATGCTCGAAAGTGAAATACATGATATTGAATACGTCTTCTTTCTTTCAGAAATACGATAATGTTACAGACCGCTAGGCAAATGTGCAGCTTCATACACACTCATTTTTTAGGCCAACAGAAAAAAATGTGTCCCGGCGCTCAGGCGGCCAAATTCTGGGCAAAACTCGGGGCGCCCCAATGAAGCAGGCCACTGCAAGAGCAGCGATTTGGAAACGTTTCTACCTCCTTTGGGGCGCCAACAGCTTGCGAGAACTATAGAATATGCTTGTCTTATTTCTTCACTATTTCGATCTGGGTCGTTTCCAAAATTCTCTTCCTTAGCACCAGCCTACTTGTCATAGAGAAGTACTGGCAGGACAGCGAACACAGAAAATAGCAATAAAGAAAGTAGGAATTAAACCGTTTTGATTTCTCGTTCCTAAGGCTGATGAATGTTGTCCTCCTGTAATGCACTTTGCGCCCAGCTAGTGTGTAAAACAATGTTGCGTGGACCAGGAGCTCTGTCATGAAGAATTTAATTAGCCTAAAAGAAGAACAGCGACATTATAATTTTCTATAAAGCTAAATGGCTATGCAAAATATCAATAACTTCCGAAAACAGCCTAGTGTGAAGATGGAGATATAGGTTAGTACTGAAACAGAGAGATGTGAATGCGCGCCCCAAACAGATAGAAAGAACTTATCTTCAAAACCCGAACTTTTTGTTCATTTGCAGAGAGCATTTCACTGACCTCAAATTCAAATAATTCTCGCGGCCAAATAAAAAACAGCGCTTTACGAAAGGCAGTCCTTGTAATACGGTCAGTGTATACGGTGCAAAACATTAGAGAGACTGAATAAAATTTCACTCATAGCTCATTATTGTGTGTGCTCCGCCGCGGTGGCTCAGTGGTTAGGGCGCTCGACTACTGATCCGGAGTTCCCGGGTTCGAACCCGACCGCAGCGGCTGCGTTTTTATGAAGGAAAAACGCTCGGGCGCCCGTGTGCTGTGCGATGTCAGTTCACGTTAAAGATCCCCAGGTGGTCGAAATTATCCCGGAGCCCTCCACTACGGCACCTCTTCTTTCTTTCTTCTTTCACTCCCTCCTTTATCCCTTCCCTTACGGCGTTTTTCAGGTGTCCAACGATATATGAGACAGATACTGCGCTATTTCCTTTACCCCGAAACCAATTATTATTATTATTACTCATTAATGTTTATGTTGGCTGAGTATGTTTTAAAGAAGCGATATACAGAAGAATCACGTTGTAACTTCTTTCCTGGAAGTTATTTCTTATCAGTACAAGGTCGGAAGCATGCGCAGAAGCGACATTGCTGATTTGAAGGATTGATAAGGTGTAGCTGATTGGCCAAGTTTGTTGTTCATTACGAAGACTGCTGCGCTCCGAAACGCGGACAATCCGAAGGAGAGACTACATGCACTAACTTTCAACTGAATGTTTATTCAATGCATGCACACCTTTATACAGAGTGCGTGAATCAGAAGATAACCCGCAAGCGGACACCACATAATCTGAAAAAAAAGTAAGCAAGGGAGCAGGTGTTGAAATTGTGTTTTCAGCCCCTAGTAAGCTTGAAAAACTATGCAAGATGACAAATCCTTCCACTCTAACGAAGCAAACCTGCCCAAAGCAGCACAGGCAAAAATTTTCTGGGTGCACAAAAGGGGTTGTTTACACCCAGCCACTCTCATGTGGTAAAGTTTATGTAGGTCAGACCGTAAGATGTCTAAATGACAGACTACGTGAACATACAAAAAAAACTCAGAACCGTAAAGGCAATCTGTCCGATTATTTTCTAGGGCGATTGCGAGGAGTGTGTACTCCAGACTGTTACGGATTTCAAGTCATTACCAGATACAGGAAACAACTAACTTCAGATGCTTCACCAAACACATGCTTACGAGAGGCCATTAGTGCTTTCACAATAAAAAAAAATAGTTGACACGTAGATTGTAGAAGACTAGGATATATATATATATATATATATATATATATATATATATATATATATATATATATATATATATATATATATATACAACTTCCTCAAGACACCGTCAATGATAAATCACTCTCGGGTAGTGTGCTCTGGAAAGAACATCCGTTTCACTTTCTGGGACGGGCTGCAAACTCTCTTTAGTCAGCAGTTTTAGGCTAGTGTGTATTCGTCGCTATTGGGACGTTCCTTACGTTTCCTTAAGCTGAAAATCCTCTGTCGGGTGTATCGCCAGTAGCATTATGCCTCGGCACCTTTTCTTTGAAGGAAAAGAAGGAAGGAAACTAGGATAAACTAATGAAACGAGCCTTCAGTGTTACAAAACTAAGTCGCTTGAAGTTCGGTGACAAAGTGAGCAGGAAAGCTGCAAAGTACTGCCTGCCTTCAAGCGAGCATGAAGGAGTCAGCGTAGTACTTTGAATAAGTTTGTTCATATTGAGTGTCATGTCCTGTAAAGCATTTCTGTTCTGAGGCGCATTTTCTTTGATTCGGAAAAGATATTGCTTAATTGGCGCTACCGGTACTCAGCATAGCGTCTTTCTCAAGCGGCTTTGCGCGCGTGAGTCGGTTGATCTCAAGAATCTCTGAAGAGTCACGTCTGGCCAGGAAAGCCCTGTGGGCTAGAGTTATTATGCTTCGAGGAGCGCAAAATTATGACAACTCAAAACAAATCACAAGAGAGAAAGAAAGCTGCCGCCGGGTCCGACGAGTGAAACAGCCATTATGAAGTACTCCTTCTTGGCTCCGTGTTTAAGAAGCTGCCCGCATATGCCCTTATTTCTTCTTTTCAGGCGAGAACTCACGAATATAGTGTCTTCCAAAGTGACTGCAGCCTTGATTTTTGTACCTAAATTTAATAATTTAATTTTTTTACCTTCATGACGACTAGCCGACTGTCGGGTTCTGCGTGTCTGACTGCCTTCGTTACCCTTTTTTATTTATGAGGAGTGAACACATTCCTAGGAAAGCCTCGTGGATTGAGCAAAGCGCTCACGACTGCTGAAGGTGATTTGAATGAAGGTGGATTGCTCAGTGGTCCGTGCAACGTATTTTAGAGAAAACAATAAAAAAAGATGAAGAGGCTGCAGTAGTGCAGAGGAGTAAAAATACGGACTATAAGCATGAAATGTAGTGGAGGAAAAGAGAGTGTGAGAGTAAATCCACAACTAAAGGCTCCGATCAGGAAAAATCTGACAATTGCTGGTGGATCTATGCTTCGGGGATTCGGCAACTGAGCATGCTGTTGGCATTTTTTTTAGCCTTTCTCTTGTCTAAGGCCAAGTTCCGTTTTTGGTCATTTCTGGGTTTTTTCGTCACACAGTCTCCTGAGTGCTGTATTTTGTTCTGCTCCCATTATTCTTTCCCTCTGTAAATATAATTATGTATCCTAGATCCTCGGCTGATGCTCATTTAGTATGAAAGAGTGCGAAACACAGCGAGACAAATCAGTGCGGGTTGTACGGAAAAAATGCTCCCATTTTCTCATCGAGAAGAGATTTTATGTTCGATAGGGAAGGAAGCATTCAGACAACTTGGAGTTGATGAATAACACATTGACTTAGTTGCTGTAGCCTCCATTGAACATATTATTCAGGTAGTGTTTTGCCATGGTCACGCACAATAATGATTAATGCTGTGGGCTCCATTCTAGGTAAGGATAGCTATTTCTGACAAGCTCGGGCATTCACACATATAAGAGTGTGAAAGTTGACTTAATGTTCCCCCGCGCAACGAAGCTTTACATTGTTAATATCAAATACGTCTTTGCTCTTTAATCTTTTTATTCGCACATAGCCCTCTATTGATAAGTATGGCAATTTAAGGGTAGAGAAATTAAAAATGGGCAAAGAAAAAAATATGCTCTTTATTGTTATTATTTCAACGTAATACTTCTTTGAAGTATTCGCCATATGCTTTGTAAACCGACGGTATATCTGGCGATTTTTCCATTGTGTGTAATAATTAGGAATGAACACTGAAACGCACGAATTATTATTCAATTCTAAAAACATAAATTCACTAATAGTAGTTCTGCTTTGTTACAGCGGTTGAGGAGTGGTGTCTTCTGTATGGCATAGATGACTGCAGTACGATGACGTATTGTGCACTCCTAAAATTGAAAATAAGAATTTAAATATAAACTTAAACCACACCCTACCCAAATAATCAGTGAAAGACATAAAATAGCATGCATCTGCCATTCTCTGTGGCAAAGAACTGCATTTTACAAATAGTGAATTTAGTAAAGCCTTAGAGGGTCATGTAACAGCGAAATAAAAACTCTGTTATGTTCTTGTATCAATAAGCTTTATTAGTACTTGGGAAACTCATTCTGTTTTCCCAAACCTCACGAAGACTACGTTGACTGCTCCTCCTGCTGCGCAAATCAAATACATAATTTCAATCTCATTCCTATGAAAAAAACACAACAGATAAGGTTTAGTTGTCGAAAAAGATGTCTTGTATTTTTGGAAGTAAACTACTCTAGAACATAATTCTCTGTACCATTGCACTCTACATGGCTGCAACGACTGATCGGCAGAAAAAACTGCAGTACTCAGGGAAGATACAATACAGTATGAAAATGTGTCGTAATGACCGGACGACACCGCAATTTCTCGTTTTCTAGATACGATTCTCTTTTTTTTTTTCCACAGTGATGTACGAAAACGCAAAAATAGAACCGCGGACATTTGCAACAAATCAAATTTTCATCCGGTCAATCAACGCCCTCTATACCATATACCTCCCACGGAACTTTGAAAGTGTCCTTGGCCTACGTCTGGCCCAGATAAATCAGACCTGTTTTGATGCTTCTTGACGCCTCATTTTATGCAATTCGTCGAAGAACCTGCTTATTTTGGAAATATTTTTAGCGTTTTTGCTTCATGATAATTTTTTCGAGGGTGGGCTATGTTTCTACCGTAGGATTAACTGTTGGCGACCTTTCGTCCAGAGTGCTCACTTTTAATCTTCTTATTCCGTACGCAAGCAAATTAAAAGGCATTGCCCACTCAGGGTCTCTGAAAAGTAGGCCCTGACCTTGAATTTCATATTTAAGAGTTTGACTAAGGCAAAATTACCATAACTGTCAATCGAACAACCAAAGAGCAACTGCTAAAGAAAAGGCCAGTGATAGTATAGAAAGTGCGTGGGAACGAAAAAAATGATGAAATTAAGGAAAGTGCAAATTCAGCATTCACTAAGCACTTCTGGGTAATTTTTTTTTATTCAATCACACATTTATTTATCTATAACACCAGCCTAGGAAAACATTTTATTGGCCCTTCAGTCCTTTTTGAAGCTACATTTTTGCGGCTTTCATTTATTTGTGACTGTGGACTCTTGCTTCTTTCTCGTAAAAATACATTGGGTGGCGAACGCAATAAAAGCGTATTATACAGAATGGTCGATTTGTTCTTTACAGGCAGGCATTTTTTTTCATATTTCTGAACGTCTCACGGCAAAAAAAGTGCAATACGAAATGAGTGTTGAGCTATAGTCTCACCGTGGTGAAAATTAGGGCCTTTAGTATCCCTACCCCTCACTTTGTCATGCCTATAAAAATATTTGAAGTAAATGAACAAAAGAATATAATGAAAAATTGGACGAGTTAGTAAAGGTTTTGCATAATGAAAAGCGCAAGAGGACCAAGACGAGGAAAGCGACAAACCCACGAAGGCTTAGGTTTGTCCGCCAACTAAGTTTTAAAATGAATAAAATTTCAGTTGATGCTTCGTGCTTCGTTTTTCCGTTCCTTTCCCCATCTTGATACTTTTCAGCTGTTCATTCAGCTGAACAAATTATAAAGTTTTCCTTCTGGCACTAAAGCTACCAATGCTCTTGGAACTTCTCGAGGCGTCCATACCTGTGAGAAAATTTATAGCAGCAGTTTTGTAATATGCTGATGACGGTTTCCCGACGTGTGACAAACTTTCTTTTTTACATCGGCTTAGCAAACTCGGAAAGGAAGCTTTCAAACACAAACAATACTGCACACAAAACGTGCTCGACAGTTTGTTTTTCTTCCTTGCCCACCAAGAGGAGAGATTTATACTTTGAAAGAAAAAGAAAGCCTGACCACACCAGTTCAGGACTCCTCCCCGAGTGCTTTAGCCTCTTCTTCTGTTTATTCCGTTCAGAAAAAGGAAGATAGATGTATATTTTAGGTGCTGAAAAAAAACGCCGACAATAAATAACCATAGTGAGGGAAGCGTTGTTTCCAACGACGTTCGCTGTTTCCAATTACGTATGCCAATTATTTAGAAGTAAATGAATGTGCCGATTCTTACTCGCATCAGGAAAACGCGGATACATTTCGAAAGTATCAAGGTGAGAGTGAAGTACAGGGTAGGGTTCAGACATGGAGTTATGAAATCAAGGTGCAAAATGAAGGAGGCTGCACTGAAAGTAAGCACACAGAAGAAGGACTGAGGAACGTTTAAGTAGGGTAGCCCGAACTGCACTGAGCAAATGTGTGCTATCTCCCGCCATCTTATGAAAGGTCCCCAATCGATGCCACCACGGATGCAACTAGGGAAAGGGAACAGGCCACATATCGACTTTGTTATTATCGGCTTTCCCTTGCCAGCGTTCACACCTTCCTTTCTTCCATCCTTGTGGTTTTTCTCTCCGGCTCTTCCCAATAGGGTCCCTTTTCTCTTTCCTGCCCTCTGTGATGGCAAGCACAGCCAGCGAGCCCTATGGGCGCTCTGCTATTCTTACTTGATCTTTTTGCGGCGGACTCCTGCCGTCGTCATCAAATAGCGGCTCTTTCAGGCCCGTTGACCTGGCCATCTGCCGCGGCCGCCGCCGCTGCTATTACCGAGGAAGAAAGAGTAGCTGGTGGCTTTAGCCCAACACGGGAATCTGCTGCATACTCTTCCCCTCTGCCTGTTCCCCTTCATTCGCTGCATATTGAAGAGATGTGGCTGGGGACGAGCGATGCCGCTGCGCGCCTAGCGGAAAGCTGCCGAGCCGTGTTTGGGAAGTTTTGGACGGGCACGACATTGCACAGTTTGTGCATCGTCGCGATGGGGAGCACGATACCGTTGCGAACTAAGGTGAAAGAAATGCCTGTGTAGCATAGATGAGAATGTTCAACGGGGCAGATGATGTTTTTTAACTCTGATTTAGGCGACCTTGGTATTCTTCTCGCATCTCTGGCGAGAGCTAGGCTGGAATGTATAGTTAAGGAAACGCGTAAGAGTCAGCACTTTCAACACAAATATAAATGTTTTACCACTTAACGCTCGATACTTCTGCAAACATTCCTAAATTACTGAATCGGTATTGCATTCAGTTCTATCACAATTTGATTTTTTCTCGTTTCGGTTTTTACCTCCACTATTGGTATCAAATTCGGTTGGAAGGTTGCACTATAGACTTCAATTAGGCTTTGAAAGGTGCTCTTACACACACCTAATTTGTATATAAAGGGACAATGTTCACTCAGGTGTGGTGCAGTGTAATGCAAGGACACTGATGCGTGACAGGCTTTTAACGTTACAGCGCCAATGGTTCTTTTCAGCGGTAAGTCCTGCTTCGTTGTATCGTCGGCGAAAAATCACCCAGAGAAATACCCTGATGTGACCTTGTGACCCCATTGCAACCTGGCCATCGAGGCAAGTGTTGACCTGCCCTTCAGGTTGTAAGCAAACCGCCCCCTATGGCTGGTTGCAGTTATATTAATGATTGGTTACAAGATGTTGCTCGGGAAGAGCAACCTGGGTATCACAAGCCCTACCGGTTGCTGTGTTTTAAGCATCCACCTGCCGGGGCAGTGGCGCATCGCTTAGCTGCTGCACCACTGCGGCAGAATTGATATAAGGACTCCCGGCGATTTATGAATGTAAACTTCAGAATGACCTATTACACACATATGGGCATTAGCCTATTAACCTTATCGCGGCATGCCCTCAAGGCGGAGCTTAATTGACCGCGCTGCCGCAAGAGGTGTTCGCCTATTCTTTCATCGTTGAAAAGCGTGCCAAAGTCAACTCTATAATTATGTATCGATTCTGTCCAACCAACCTTTGCGTTTCGCCTCCCTACCGTTCATTTGTAACCAACACAGTGCTGTGCGCGTGTGTGATTTAATTCCTCTAAAATGATCTAATCACGCGCACAACCTGGACACATTTCTTATTGTGTAAATAGTTTGTATATATTACTTCTCTCCTTTCCTCTCTTCCTGTCCCCTCACCTCTTGCATTTCATTTCTCCATTCTGCCTGCTATCCTTTATTTCCGCTGCTCCAGCTCAGGTGCTTCAGTATCGATGGCAGATGCCGAAGATAGCAAAAATCTTTTCCTTCCTTTTTACTATTATTTTTAATAAAACCACTACCACCACCTCTCTATCGTTGACGAGCGGCTCATCGTAGGGTGTATAGTGCCTAAGCATGCACCTTTTTCTTCTTCATTAATATACCACGATTCTTTTCGCTGCCTGAAATTGTCTCCTTGTGTTCAGTTGCTGATTGCGGCCAGAAGCATTCGATCCACATGTAGGTTGTCTGTTTAGGCGCGCCAATTCACGTCTGCACCTCTGATTCAGATCAGTAATAGTAGATATATAACGCCATTTTTTTAGTTCTGGAACGAGCAGATATGGATGTTCAAAACGGGTAATGGAGAAACTCACCAGGCATGTTTCAGAAGAAGCAGAGCTGGTGGTGTTTGTGCAACTTCTTAACCTGTTCTTTATCGTGCTGTCATGAAATGAAAAGTCTAGAAACTAGACAAAAGCTTTTCCTTTCATCCACGAGCTGGCAGCCACATAAAAATTAGTGCAAAATGCAATTTGTTCTTGTCTCTAGGCGCTTAGAGCTAACCAAAAAGCTATGTTATTTGGACTCCTCGAGCCACAAAAAGTAGTCGTTGAGAGCCAGCTATGTTCTATAAAGTCATTAAATAGTGCCCTTGAACTGTGAACCACAACGATAAAAATTCAAATCAAAACGAGGGGTGAACCAAGTGGGTACTGATTGCAGAAGAGGCGTCAAAGGAAACACTGGCCAACTCATTAAACGCACTAACTGCGTTAGAAAGCTTAATCGTTTTAATATAAGGTTTCAGAGTTGCTAAGGCCTTTTACTCACATTGCGTAACGTGTGTTGCATGACAGCAGCATGTCTCACAACCAGGCTCAAATTGTATGATGTGAAATTTCTGTCCCTGAACTATCTCCTCCATTTAATTAAAAGCGACAAGGAAAACTAGGTAACTGACGCAATTAAAAAGGATGTGTACTCGGTTTCACTAGAATACTAACTCACATCTTGCGCTAAGCAAAGTCATCATTAGTGGCATAAGGAACAGAATCTCCCACTGGAAAGGTTCACTCGAATATTTCTGCTGTTTTTATTTCCTCTTGGCTGTTTGCATTATCAAGAAACCCGGCGATCAACTTAGATAAACATCAGCAAAACATTGAGGAGGCAATCCTAAGTGACCGCCTTCTGTTCTACGCTGCTTTCCTCTAACGCAGTTGGAGATTACTATGGAAGCTTCAAGGAGGGACATATTTCTTTTACAACATCGCCTCGACTGCCGGTCACTTAACCCTGAACGAGCTCCAGCCCAGTAAAGAGCGAGCACTCATGACGCTCACAGAAAGGAATGACAAAATCGGTGCTATCGTTTCTCTACAAGATTTGCGACAAGGATTCATGTAAGTTTATGTTGCTTTTATCCTGAGCACCCCCCCCCCCCCTTCCTGTAGTCTTTTTTTTTTCTGCGTGCTGCATTCTGATATTTATTTTTATTTACAAGTATATATGTATCATATGATGCATATGCCTTCATGATGATGCCTTTTTTCTCTTTATCTGTTTTTTGTTCTCGTGCTTCCGCCACCGTCAATGCTGCTGTGTAAAGGGAAAGTCACGATCCCTCAAGCTGTTTATAAAGCTTTTGCTCTGCCCTTTCTCGCTACACTTTGTTGCAAAATAAACCTAAATTTCAACTTAAACTATCCCAGCGTCTGGTGTTTTGTGCTCTAGCTATCCCTGTGCATCTTGGGGCCCGCTTGTTTATTGTAACCGTCTACGGTGTGCCCGCACTTTCTGTGCGTAGTAAGTGCACCCGACAGAACTCCGCTTCAAGTTTTCGCTTTTACTCTTTGTACGACGTGGCGAATTTGCTCACACAAAATTTTAGCTTATATTTTTGACCAAGATTCTTTCAGTGTCGCTATGTGTAGCTGTTAGCCTTCGACTCTTTCTTTTTTTTTTTGCTGCAACACAATCAAATGCCCTGTGCACAAAGGAAAACGATATCTTCACTCGCTATCGTAGAGCACGCCTTAAACGCCTCATTTGCTTACCTCGGGCGTCCTTTCTTAATTAAAGGGGCCTCCTAATTACAACCCCTGGCAACGAACCACTTCGACACAGTCCAAATTAGTCGCTGAGCATTGCTGTCTTTCCGATTCACGACCGCCAGAAGTGCAACGACAGTTTCGCTGCGTTTACACGTCGCTTCTCTCTGCAATGTTTTCGCCCTCCTTGCAGATCAAGTCATTCAAGGTTAAATATTTCGATGTTCATCGAGGTCAAGATTATTAAACCTTTTTATCTCCACAGTCATGATCCGTTTTCTCAACTATCCCAACTCTTTTCTTTTCTTTCCTCCGTTCTCATTTACGCTGGGTTGGGTGACGCTTTGTTACTCTTAAATATGATTTGTAGGAAATATTCTCAGTTTTGTTATTTTTTCGGAAATTAAAAATATTTTATTGCTGTTTACACGAAACAAAACTCTTAGAGATAACAAAAAGGTAGAGTTTCAACTCCATTAAACGTTCGAATGCATTTGTTAAGCCTGTTTGGCCTATGGTTTGGCTTTGCTGAGTTGTCGGCACGTCTGGTGACAATATTAGGCTCAGATTAAGCTCAGATAAAGGTTAAGCTGATCTGGTGCGTTCGCGCCGAAGACGGAAGTTGATGAAGACGACGATGTTCAATGCTCAGGGGGAAATTGTGCTCCCCGAATACCTCGACTGCCTTAAATGAGCCGTTGTCCCTATCCCATCCCCCACTGTAAGTATGAGCCACTCAAAAAGAAGACAACAACAACAACACAAGATGTGATCGGCTTCGTCCATAGCATAGTGATTTCGTGCAGTGCCCACTGAAGTTGCTTTGTGAACCCGCTGGGAGTTTGAATCCTAGCCGAGGCAATATTTGTTTGCTACGGGTGTCTTGGAGGCTTCATACACACGTCAACTTTTTCAGGGTTGCTTGTGTAATAATGCTTTTGCAATTAAAGCGCGAGTGTAGCCGACCTGTTAAAATGTTATAGTTTTCCTTGGCTACTGATCAAAAAGTCGTGGAATCGAATCCTGTTGGCGGCGGCGTCTGCGTTTTGATGGATACAAAATATACGCTAGCGTGCTATGTGATGTCGGCGTGCGCCACAGAGAGCCTGGTGGTCTAAATTTATGGGGAGCTCTGCTCAGAGACCTTTCTCCTTGCTCCATATGCCACAAACTTTATCCTAAAGGTGTCGTTACAGGCGCAAAACAATACAAAACATGTGGTTTTTGAGGAAGTGAATGACGCAATATCTGTCTCACTTATCTGTGGACACCTCTACAGCGCCGTGAGATAAGGGTGGAAGGGGGGAGTGAATGTATAACGAGAGAAAGAGGTGCCGTAGAGGAGGGTTCCCAAATAATTTCTGCCAACTTGGGATCTCAGCCACGCACTTCCGTCGCACCCCAGCGCTTCAACGGCGAAAATCAAACAACAGGCGCAAGAGCAGAAAAGGGCCGGCACAAATTACGTTTGTATACGGAAAAAGTTTTCAGGCTGTCAAAATGCCGATTTCTTGGGGATGAATAAAAGGTTGTGGCGCAAGTTACGTTGATAGGCTGCCGATAGTGACGGAAACGAAGCGGAACTTGGAGCGAGCCGGAATCATCGGCTCGGCAAGCAGCCTCCGTTTCGATAGAACCTGCACCATTTTGGCAAAAATATGGAAAGAGCGGAAAACTTTCCTCTTGTTAAGCTGACTTTGGGGAAGGATGGGGACGATAATTCGGGAGAACTCTTTAGAGACAAGGTCGGGAAAGGGGAAATGGAATTGCAAGGATGCAAGATATACGGTCCCCGGTCCTGGTTTCCTCTCCATCCGCTGGTCACACTGAATGCGGTTACATTACTTTTCGCTCTGCTCTATTTTATACCTTTCCATTTTATCTTTCTTTCCTTCTTTCTTTCTTTAATTCTTATTTTCTTCTTACTATCTATCTTTCTCTCTTTCTTTTCTTCGTCCTTTTTAACTTTCTATATTTCTTCCTTTCTTTTTTTACTGCCCAGCGCTGGTTCAGCCTTCCCACCATGGTGATCATTCGTACTTTAGAACCGCATGAAAGAATACAGGCCTCGATTGCCTGTTCCGCCTGCACCACTGTAGCAATGATGGCTCAAAGCAAGCAGTACTTTCTTTACTGCCTTTAGCCCTGTGTTTGTTCAAGCCAGGCAATGCGCCTAGGAGAGTGAAAACACAAGACCGCTGCAAGTTTAGCGTACCATTGTTAAGTTTATTTCTTTTTAATTCTTGCACGATTGGAAAAGCGAGAAGGCCAAGGGAAGAGGAAGGCAGTATAAATCAGGGGCTGTTATTTTAACTTAGCTCGACAGAGGTCGTAAATCGCAGGTGTGTATTTTAAAAAGAGATCGATTAGGCACATGTACATCAGGTTTACACCCACCTCTCATTCGCCAAATATTTAGGGTCGTCGGCACGCGATTGCGATACTGCTGCCGCCCCACTATGGAATGTGGGCAATGTTTTAGTTTTATTGAAATTAAAATTGTATAGAAAATATTTGCAATCGCAATCTTGTATTTTATTCTCTTCACTTGCTTATTTGTTCGTCCGTTGACGCGTTTATGCGCTTGTTAGCGCGTTCGCGTTTTCGTGTCTGACTAAGGCGCTATACGGAACAGAATTCTTTTGGGATTACGACGCAGGTTTCAAGCCCACTGCTGCCAGTGCTTAACATAGTTTTCATCGCGTTATTTTGCAGCGACAACTGGGTAGGGCAAATGCGATGAAATCGTGCCTTCGTTGGCGCCATGTCTGCCCTTCGCCTCTCCCTCTACCTCTCACGCACCCTCTCAACCGTTTCTCTGGTGGAGACCATCATGCCGGAAGCCCGTGTTATTCGGTTTAATCTATAGCGGTGCGTCGCAAGTGTGACGCACGACAGTTTTGACGCACGCCTGCCACACACCCCCACATATCTCGGCTCGTTATTGGAAGTGATTACTCGAGCACTCTCAGCAAGAGGCATTCACTACAGAGCATACCCGCTGCGCAAATAAAAGTGTAGCCAATAAATACAACAAGTAACCCAAAGCCACATTTACTACACACGCCGATTTGCATCAGCATTTCTATCCACTACAGCACAACCTAAAATTTGCACTACATGGGTTACTTTCCGGTCAGCTCTTTGCATTGTCCTTGGCAGACATTATGGAGGAAAAACGCTGAGGCGCCCGTGTGCTGTGCGATGTCAGTGCACGTTAAAGATCCCCAGGTGGTCGAAATTATTCCGGAGCCCTCCACTACGGCACCTATTCTTCCTTTCTTCTTTCACTCCCTCCTTTACCCCTTCCCTTACGGCGCGGTTCAGGTGTCCAACGATATATGAGACAGATACTGCGCCATTTCCTTTCCCCAAAAAACCAATTATTATTATTATTATTGGCAGACATGCTAAGCATGCATACTGCACGTCGCTAAACCGTACCTTATCAGCGTCTAAGAGCTCCCACTGTTAAGAAGAGTGGAGTGCACATGAGCAAGCACTACGCAAAAATAAACAAGTCTTTTAAAAACGATCGCGATGAGTGAGAGAGTAGGGTAGTGTAGCGATTTACTGAAGGGGTAAAAAGGTGAGTAGGCAACCGATCGATAGATTAACAGAGCAAATTGACACATGAATCAGGTGGCTATAAGTCTGTCTTGGCGACTGACTAGAGGTAATAACAAAAAGTTACGACGCCCCGCCATAAAATGAACATTCTTCGCCCCACATGTCAATAAATGCACGGTCAAAGCCGGGTGACGTGTTTTCACAACTTACATGGACCAGTTGTAGTTGAAGGGGGTTTGATGCTCTGGTCATGTAAATTCGCAGTTAGGTGCACAAATGAATGATGAAACTACTCAAACACTTTCCAGAGCCTTTACTTTAATTATAACCTCATTCCTCCAACCTCTACGCGTCTTTCTCTTGGTAGGCTTGTGGGTAAGCACGAACGGAAACACATAAGGAAAAACATCCATTCAGACGTGAGGTAAATGAAAGTAATGTGAAGAGGTCATCGAGCTGTGCCAAATCGACCATAATACATGTTTTTCCGCCCCTGCTCTGGCTGCGCATTTCGTCTGCCGTACTGAGAAGAATGAATTGAAATCTTTCCGCTGCAGTGTTTCCAGAAAGGAGGAATAAGAGTCGCTCGATTGCTCACCCTCTTTGTCTTTCATCTTGAGTCCGTCGAGCGCATTGGGATCAAGTATTTTTTTCTTTAGTGCATGCCGCCAGCACTCGCAAAAAGCGGACAGACACGTATATAATGAGAAGCACCACTTTCCACAATTTTAATATCAATTTTTCCGTGCAATTCTCTGTACTCGGGTCGTCTCCTTCAACGACTAAAGCCACTATCTATACGGGCGCGCTCTCCGCATCCGTGCTCTTTGTTGATTTGTCTCCAGACGGTGGCCTGGAGACAATATATTAGGTGTGTTCGCAAGTGCAGCTATCAAAACATAAAATTGAATGGAAGATAAAAAGGGTGACGTCGCACTGTAATGTTCCTCCTTGCGCTATAACTTTGACAACGTGGTTTAATCAAGCAGAGCATAGCTGGGCAAACAGAATGCATATCAATAAATGTTTGAACCTCTTGCCAATAATTGAGCCAAACTGTTTGTCTTTAAAATTGTACAATATGCTAACAGTCACATTCTTGCATGGCTTTCTGTCTTGAGGTATAAACCAGTAACCACAGCTCATTAAGCTTTACCCGGAAATGACTGCACACCTTAATTGTCCATATCAGCGGCTCACGTTGGTGGGAAGCGAAGCATTAAGCTCTCACTCCGGAGCTGTATTGTTTCCCCTGAAGTGACTTATTGTTGACTCAGTGAACGAATTTCAAGAATGATATAAGCATTATGAATTAATAGCAGCACATAAAATTCTGCAGGTTTAATTCGAAGCACTGTAGTTCTGTAGAGTGCACAGGAATCTCAGTACTTTTGCTTCTTTATCTTTCGCCTTTATCCATGTTACACCACAAGTTCCGGATTGCCACACGCGAACTCTTCATCGCCGGTCGAATACAGCTTAAAGAGTAATAGACAGTCCCTGCATTCCCTTCATCTGCAGCACCGCCATTGGTGGCGCAGTGGTTATGGCGCTTGGCTGCTCACCAGAAAGACGCGGGTTCGATCGCGGCCGCAGTGGTCGAATTTCGATTAAGGGGAAGTTCTAGATGCCCGTGTACTGTGCGATGTCAGGGCGCATAAAGAACTCCAGGTGGTCGAAATCTCCGGAGCCCTTCACTACGGCGTCTCTCATAGCCTGAATCGCTTTGGGACGTTATACCCCCCTAAACCAAACTAAGCCTTCATCTGCAGATTTCACTGTTAGGCAAAACTTCAAGAAAAAGAAAGGGAAGAATACTCCGAACGCCATTTGCAAGCAATAGACGCCTACCTCAGCATTGAACACTATGACGATGTAATAATGTGAAACAAATATTAAACCAGCCTTCCGTAGGATCAAATTATTTTGAGGAAGTTTTCCTCGCCAAGGCCATGTACGAATCTAGTAGGCTCACTTTCATCTTTAGTAACATTTCAGTTCGCTAGCACTTAGACACCGACTACCCGATAGCGCCACTGTCTCTCTGGCAACGCGTGTCTTTCTGTCCAAGTTGCACTCCTTGGTGGCAGATGGGCCACCTTGCTCACGTGATATCTGATGTCCTCTCAATTTGCCGACAGAATTGTGAGCAAGCTCCCCAACGTCGCATGTGGAAGTTCATTTATTGATTGGTCGCTGTAGATTGTTCGGGAAGAGCAACCTGGGTCGCACAAGCCCTGCGGATGGCAGAGCCTGCCATCTCATCGCTTAACCGCTGCACCACTGCGCCAGGAGACGTATGAGGGCACCAAGCTATGAATGTAAATTGGGGAATGACCAATTACCCATATATGAGGATTAACCCATTATCGGTATCGCGTCGCACCCTTAAGGCGGAACTGAAGTGCCCTGTTCAGTTTTAGTACGTTAACACAGAGGCCCCTAGTCACAGATTTTGCTAATATTGGTCTCAAGCCTGTCTGACATTAATAACCGATCCTCAAACTGAAACGGAAACATGAGTGAAAACCGAAGTGCTAGAATTCCTGATTGGCGTTTGGCCTAACCATAATTCGTGTGTCAATTTCATTTGTTGGGCATTGAGAAGATTCAAAATCTTTCTTCACTTACGCTTTCTCTGCGTTTGTTTGGTCACGTATTGTGTTCGAGAAAAACAAATGCTTTACATAGAACGGAGGGAGTTGAAATGCGCTTGGAGTGAATTGAGCGAAAGTTTATACGCATTGTTTCCGCTTAAGGGTGGTTGCTGTGCATTCCTGACTGCTATGTGTACAAGATGGAACTTTGAACAATGTTTTTCGAGTGAATAAAAAAAAATTTCTCGAGGGCGCGAGCAATTCTTTTCAAACGAATTCTTAAACGTTAAGCGTACAATTGATCTATGGGCCAACTGGAAACCTACATTCAGGAGAGAAACCCACCAATTCGACACATCAGAGGATTGAAATATTTGTATAGCGATCTATTCATCGTATTTATTTCTATCAACGAGCTCCCCATAGCCTTTAACAGGAAAGCCGTACTGCTTGATAAATTTCCGCAATCACCGCTTTGTGCAGCAGAAACCCTTCTTTAGATATACTACCATTTGCTTAAGCCCCGAAAACAAGAGAAAAAGTTTCAAATAACGTCGACTTGAAACCTCTACGAAAAAAGAATACCTCCATTTAGGGGCGCGGACGTCAGTAGTAACTGCGTATAGCGCCAAAGGAGGCTGTGTGCAAGGTCGGAAGGAAAAAAAACTGAATAATTGTCCTTTGCCCTATCTTACCTTCTGTTTTCAGTGCGCCAGAGGCATCCCGAAGACTTCCCGAAGGCATCCCGGCATCCCGAAGGCATCCCGGCTGCACAAGAAAATGCCCATTATTAGAAAGCAGCGAAGCCACCTCCGAAGTCAGGCCGTTGCGTCTGCTAAACACTGATGTGGTGTTGATATGGCATGGATATTGACGTACAGCTTGCCTCTTTTTACACGTCTTGTGTAACGATAACTCTGCGCAGGCGCTTTTTATTTGCTCGGGAGAATTTCGTTCTCCTTCAAAACTTTTGCAAGCTTTCGCTTGCCTTCGTTTACTTCTGTCCTATGCCCAGTCTGTTTTGCGCAAAGTTTTCTTAGCTGTGACGTAGGCAGGACGTTGGGAGGTTCTGATATGGTGACATATGTGGTAACACGGTGAGGGCGCTTCTAAATTTTGTTGTCTTTTTGGCCAAACCAAAAACGATACAGCTGTCTTTCCACTTCGCTACCTTTGTAGAAACGGGAGGGCAGAGATGTGGGAATATTTTTTTCCTTTCTCGTTTTCCATGACTTATTGAGTAAAGTTCAAGGCACCCCAATTGAAGTGAGCGATCATGTTTAACGTTTTTGCATAATTTTCTTTACATATCTTCATACGAGTAGGCCAGACGCATTGCGGACCCACCGATGATTACCGCAGCAGTACCTAGTTCATTTCTTCATGTTCATTACAGCATCACACATATTACTAACGAGCTTGTCGGGGCTGACCATAAGCGTCTTTGCGGGGTAGAGTTCAAGGATTCCTGCAGCGAAGGTGTCTTCTAGCATCATAATAACTGCCGTGGGTCAAATGGCACATCATTTTAAAGAGGGTCAAGAAAAATGACATATCAAACGAGATTCTATGCCCAATTATGAAGAGAAAAAAAAGAGAAATATTTTTCTGCTGGAGGCGAGTCTCGTCGCCTCTAGAAAATGGGTGCGTTGAGAAGGCCCTCTGAGTGCATCAATGCAGCACATAATGTAAAGTAGCTGCTGAAGAACTCACGCACATATCGCGCCCTCAGTGCTTTGCAAAAGCGTACCCTCCCGCAGATACATTTCATATGAGGCAGACAAGGACTGTTGAAATGTCAGGAAGTGCAGTCAGAGTCAAAATGCATTGGATACAAGAGAGGCCTCTTTTCACTAGACCACATTCTTTCCTGGCAAGCATTTTTATAGGGGGTACGAAGTACGTTTACCCTCACGAAGCACGGAAATAGGAATAGGGCGAGAGAATCAGTATTTTATGGGGGTTTAACGTTCCAAAGCGACTCAGGATAAAAGGAACGCCGTAGTGAAGGGCTGCAGAAATTTCGACCACCTAGGTTTCTTTAACGTGCACTGACCTCTCACAGTACTCGGGCCTCGAGAATTTTGCCTCCATCGAAATTCGACCAACGCGGCCGGGATCGAACCCGCATCTTTCGGGCCAGCAGCCGAGTGCCATAACGACTGATCCACCACGGCGGCTATTGATTCAGTATTCCGATAAATAAAGTTGTGAGTAGTGAATGACGCTATTTTGCTTCGGCGTGCCGTGCCCATATCCTTGATCCATTTTAACTCCCTGAAATGTTGCGCCGGGTGCTTGGTTAGAGGCAAATGGCTAAATATAGACGGATTCTTGATCCATACCCTTTATGATCCCTATGCTAAGTGTGAAATCAGTATCTGTTAGGCGCAGCCTGTCTCCTTTGTTCCGTTTCAGCTGTAATGTATTTCCTTTTTCTTCCTATGTTCCAAATGCTTCGTCTTTTCGGTCGCTCTTTCTTAGTGTTTTCGGCCCATTTCAAAGCCAAGCTCGGAACTTCACCGTCCGTGAGTGCTTGCGCAAGTATGTCTGGAGGTGAGGAAAGAAAGACTAGACTGTGAGGGCCAATAAAAAAATCTGCTAAAATTGTAGTGAAATACAAATAATGATTTGAGCTATGGCTGCGGCTGGAAAAATAAAGTAACTCAAGAGCCAATGAAGAGCGAGAAGTTAGATGCGGAGAGAAAATTGAAAAAAGTGGCAGAGTATGTCGACCATCCCGCAAGACACGAAGCCGAAGGAGGATTGGCGCCGGGGCACTAAGTATACTTGATGTGCTGTCAGGTGATTCTTGAAGAATGGGCAGCGTAGCCGGGGAGTTGTATTGTGCGATAGCGGTGCGTCAGTCTTAGACTCTACGTAGGCGGTAGTGGCCTCTCTGTGGGACATTTTTTGGCGCTCGTGTCCCTCTCTATATGTGTTCGTAGGTTTGCGAACGAGATTCCTAACGCACCGACCTAAATACAGAGGAAAAAAATTGTAAAAAAGTGTTTCCAGGTCCTTATCAAATTTGAGTGTTTCTTTGAGCCAGTAGAAGAGAAATGAAGGCTTTTATGGTGCCAGAGCTCCGTCTCTCTCACCCTTCGAAGACGGAGGCCCCAAGTGTGCTGTGTTTCCACATTCGGCTTCGGCCAAATGGTTTGTAGATTGCAATCTTCTCGCGGAAGCGTGCGCAAGGCATTCAGCGAGATTGAGAACATTCCGTGGCGAGGCCAGTTCACTATGGTGACTGCTGGACCGATAGGACGGCTTTGCGTCGAAAACTGTGTCCGAGTACAGTCAAGTAGATGATCTGTTTTGAGCATTCAGTGGTCTATTGGCAGAGCCGTTTCATATGAAATGAATGGTCGACTGGGTTCAATATAGAGTATAAATATTTATATCTTGATTCTACCCTGCCGTGAGGCATTCTAAAGCTCTGGGTAGTTCTTTTTTCGTGTCGGAATTCTAAACAATCATCAAGTGGTCCCCGCTGAACTCAACTGCTGCATTTGTGTGCTGCGTGAACTTTGCAAACTTCTGCACTCCTCAGTGCTGTAAGGATACATGGCCGAGTAAAAAGAAAGGCATTACGCCACTCGTCATCGCAATATTTATTTCCGGGCATATGCTTCGTAGCAAAAGGTTCCTCACAGCATGTGGTTATACGTCGGCTTCGGTGCTGCCTAGCTACGAGCATAACAATTTATATTTCTAGAGATTCGGGCACAATTATACTTACTTCGTGTGTAGGCATTTCCCCCTGCTTTGTTTTCGTGATCAATAATTTTAAACATTTCCTGCAGTTGGTCGCTCATATACTCGTACCATGTAAGGTGAAAAAGCTTTTAGTGACTGCAAGACAGAAATGTTTTTCAGAAACAAACCGCGACTCTTTGAAATATATTGCACTGTTCACCCCCCTTTATACGGACGATCATTACCACAATTGCTATGCTGTTCTCTGTATTCAGCTGGTCTTTGTATGCAGTAGATCTCTTGCGTGATGTCATGTGGAGTGCCTTTCTTTATGTTACCTCTATTTCTCGTTACACGGATGTCTTATAGTTCTTGTGGAGTCAAATTCTTTCAAAGATTCTGGACACCCAGTGCGGCCTATCCTGATGTCACGTCCAAACCAGTGTTAGTAGCAGGCCCAGCTTATACGATAAAAAGAACTTGGGTTGTTTATAGGGAAGTCCTAATTTTCTGGCATGGGAAGATTTTAGGCCATTTCAATGAATATCAACTCTTTACGGCTGCCTGTTAAGCGAATGTCACTTGGCAAGGAATGTACTACTGGATACGAATATTGCAACTCTTTTCGTGTTAATAATATGCCCCGTTTACTTGAAAAAAACAAACAGGAACCCCAACGTAAATATCTTTCTTCAGCAAAAATCTTCATTGTTTTAACTCTATATAACTTTTTTTCATTTTAATATATTTGGTGCTATCGTAAAAAACCGCACGGGAATAAGTTGCCCATTTTTTTTTTAAATGGGCAGCAAGGACAAGCGATTTCAATTAACGCAGGGCTTACGCACAACTATCGATCCCTTACATGTATATCAAAAAACTATATTTTACCCATGTCATACACCGAGTCTCAACGAAGACACCAGTGGAACAAAAAAAATAGTATAGCTGTATTAAGCAGGATCAGTGGTTAGCGCATGGTCGTTACCTGCAGCAAATTTCCACCACGCTTGGCATTTTTTCTTTGCTTGAGCACGTCCGCAATCTATATTTTTAACCAATATAAATAATGTGACCTGGATTCTTACTTATTTAACGTAACCTTTTATCCGTATACCTACAGAGGAGAAAATAGGTAAGGAAGATTTAAATGCATTCAGCTTCAATATTATTAAACAATTTTAAAAATTGACTTGTATTCTTATATACTTAATTCACGCATATTTTTATAGCTTCTTTTCTTTATGTAAAGATCAAAGTTTCATCTATAGTACTTAAAATTATTATCATGAAAAGTTTTTGTTAGAACTATCACGTCCTCCTAGAGAGAAGTGCGGCTCCAACAAGACTGTGTCTTTATTTTATTATACTGGTTACATCAGTGCTGTCTTTTAAGACGGAAAAACTTTCCTGCCACCCTGGCTGTTTCTTCTAAGAACCAAACATCTCCATGCACATATCTACGCTTTTTTTCTCATTAAAACGCAGTGCCAAGAAATCGACACATTAGGAGCGTGTCTTAACATATTACCACGTGCAGCAAACCCTGGCCGTTGGAGGTTTCAGCGGCACGGAGCAGTTTGGCCAATAAATCTATATCTGCGGGGGTAGAACGACTTCAAGCATGGAAGGAACAGCGTACATTCTAAATTATATGTTGTCTGATTTTAAATATTGACAGTGCACCTCAATATACCCTACTTCCGGGCCAGCGTAAAGCCCTACGCCACTGCTGCAGGTGGTGTAGAAGAAGCGTTTCGGCAACAACTTTTAACTTAAGTTTTCTCAACAGTTTACGAGTCAGTTAAGGAGGCCGAATAAGATTGTGTCTATAATACCTCTTTGTCCACTTTAATTGGGTGCCATTTGCAGTATTTGCATTAAGAATAATGTCCTAGACGTCTGCGCTGACACTCAGCTAAAAACAGCGAACGTTAATGCTGCGTCCTATTTTTTGTTAGTTCGACTGAAAGGACGTCCTCGCGCGTAAAGATGCACAATATTTCTGTTTTGAGGACAAATACAGCAGCGTTCCCGTGGCGTGTTCATGTGCTGCCGTCTGTAATTTGTCCCGCCTACGATCAAACGCTGGACAAAGACAGTGTCACGCCACTGTTATCCGCGAACTTTCCGAATCGCCGTCGTCTCTGACACGCGAACGTGCCTGCCGCACGACACCTCCGCATCATCGACCGATGTCTCCGACTGCTGGTCGCCTGGATGCTATAGCTGACAAAAAAAACTTTTTGACAATCTGCGAAGAAGGCTAGTGCCGGGTCCCTGCTGTGATGTGGCGCGGGTGGGCTCCTAAACTCAGCCGTGCTAGTGCGCTGCAATAGACGATAGGCTCTCGTGTCAGTGCTGCACAAAGAAACCGTTCTGGGTCGCCGAAATTCGTTCAAAAGCAGTTATAGTAGTGTTCATGAACTAATTTGCATGATGCAAGAAGTGGACGAAATCGGCCCTCCAATTTTTTTTCGTTCCTTTTATCGTTGTCATTTACTGTTTTTTCTTCGTTCTTCTCTCCATTAGCATGCGTTTAGTTCCGCTATTCCTCGCGTGTGCAGAGACCCGCTCACTTTGTTTACAAGAGGGAGTCCTCCTTATTTACATACTTTTATACGCCTTCCGATATTTCGTGTTTGCAAGTATCGGCTCGTCCGCTTTATTCCGGCGCAATATGCAGGGCCTCTTCTGGTCCCAGGACTCCGTATTTTTATATGTCCCTCCGGGCGGATGGCACTCTCTCTGGGCGGTCAGTTATGTGAATCTTTCGGGGAGCATCGATGGCAGCGAGAACATCCGGAGGGGATTAGGGAGATGGCTGCTGATGCTGCCGAGACGGGCCTGTGTGCCGAAGGAAGAGTATGGGGCTCAAAAGGCGCCGCGCCCAGGGACGTTGAAAAAAGCTCACTCAAAGGGGCAAGGACGGGAAGAAACAGGAAAAATATAAAATGCTGAGCGGAAGGCATATGTAACTCCGTGAAGAAATCAAGAAATATTCGCGGAGGATTTAAAAAAGTAGGAGATGCGACGGAGCGTACAGATTGTAAAGAAATGTAAAGAAAGTAAAAAAGAGCATAAAGACCACACGGAAGGCATAAGTCGGCTGGTTCCCTCTACTAAGTGAGTGGTCGATTTCGCACTTGACCGAGTCACCTCGTGTCTGTCGAGCGAGGGAGACGCGTCGCCTCTGCAGGGCATCATTGTGTTTGACTTGTTACTGTCTTTGCGGTGACATTTTTTCGGGGTTCTCAGTATATCAACCTCGACAAGCTTCCTGCCCATGCCCTTTCTTTTCTCTCAGCATCATATATATATATGTGTTTTTGCATATCCCCGTCATGAACGCTGGGCAAGCTTTTGCTCAAGGCTGCCTCTCAATCACAGAAGAAAAACTGCGCCGCTGTTTGGCTGATGTTGGAACGCAGCCACCAGCTGGGTCTCATTAGACGACGTCGCATTCCTTTATTTTTGACTGTTTTCGAATCCAGATGTTGGCCTAATAATGAACGCAGATAATTTTTTCTGTAGTATATCAGGTGTGTATAGTGTTGACAGCCTGGGTGCAGCTGAGAAATGTACCAGGTTGTTGCTTCTACATCAGAATCTTAAGCCTTAGCTGAGTTGTCAAAAAAATATTTTGAGTTGACCAGTTGGCTTGAAACGCCAAGGCGCCCGTGTGCTGTGCGATGTCAGTGCACGTTAAAGATCCCCAGATGGTCGAAAATATTCCGGAGCCCTCCACTACGGCACCTCTTTCGTCCTTTCTTCTTTAAGTCCCTTCTTTATCCCTTTCCTTACGGCGCGGTTCAGGCGTCCAACGATATATGAGACGGATATTGCACCATATCGTTTCCCCACAAACCAATTATTATTATTATTACTATTGGAATGATGTTTCGAATTACTGCAGACACAGATCAAAATGGAGAAGAGGAGCGAGTGGACACAAGGTGCGCATTGACCTCCAATTTGGTTTTGAGAGTTCGTGTTACATTTACGACAAAAAAGCGCTTACAACCCAATTGGCAGTCAGCGCTCACCTTGGCGCGATGTGGCCTTGTTGCTAGTTCATGCAATCTCTCGGTGTTTCATGCAACCTGAAACAACGATTTCACCCCGAGACGAAGCTCTTGAAGTATATCAACGAAGAATGTCATGGTACAGAATTTCTATAGTGTTTTAAGAGCTTAAAAATGTAAAATTCAACCCCACATCCTTCTCATTGTTTTAGTCGCACTCCATATTCTGTCTTCAGCGCGTTACGCACGCCCATTAGCGAGGCAGGAAGAGGGGAGGAGGTTTTATTGGGAGAAAATATGCATCTTGATAGATCTAGGAGAAAACTGAACTCAACTAACTACGGAAATTTTGTCCTTTTTATTCAAAGAGGCAATAAAAATATCTTGTCTATCCAAGAGAGAAATTTAGAATAACATCAATTCACTATTTCACAACCTTAAACTAGAGGGCCTTGTGAACATTCCACTACTGAAATAGGGTCGCGGAACTGAAAATCGCGCATACTTTTTCTGAGTAGTACAAAACCCAAGTGCTTAAAGCCCCTTCAACGTAGGTGAGCTGATCTTAACGTCTCATGTCAAGATTACACTTAGCTGCCTTGGTGCCCTAACTTGTAATCGCACAGCGGACAGGGCAGTTTCGTTGCTAGACAACTCGGGACATCTTTGCTCAAGTCTACACACGTTTTCTTGGTAAAAGATTGCTTTTTGGTGGTAACATTGTTTGCTGCTTTTACCTCAGTTTTTTATTTCCCCCTGTGTGTACTCCTTCGTCTCAAACTGTCTCTTTTACTCGACTCACCTACATTATTTTAATAAAAGGCTTAGTAATGCCGGTCATGTACAAAGCTTACTCTTCGCAATGTTACCCTATGGCTTACTCTACGGCTATGCACCTGAAGTGGGGTTCCCATGTACTCTTGCTTACTGACAACGCCACTCGGGTGAATACTGTCAGGAGGTAGCACAGTTGCTGCTAAGCATCACGAGTATCACGCCTCACATCTTTAAAAAGGTCCCTTTTAAACTTTTACTAACAGGAGCAGTTTTTTGCTTTGTTAAGGCAGCAACATTTATTAAGGCACAACGTTCCCTCATGCAGCTCTACTTTCTCAATGCACAGTAGCATTCTAAAACAAAAGCAACAGAGTTAAGGACCGGAAGATGGGAAAAATGAAAGCGTTACAAAGTACAAAGAGGGTCAGGGATGGTGTCTGAGTGCCAGCTATGTAGCCTCACGAAAGCTTGCGAGATTGCGTACAGATTCTGAAGAGTTAAGAGCATATTTTCTGAAGCTGCTGTTAGCTGATCGTATCAAGACTGAGAGGTCATCGTTCTGCACGTCGTCAAACATGCAAGCATGCACCTTACTTAGAGATCACTGTATCCCAAGATCTCTCGGCCTTGGTCAAATTATTGCTAACGATCACATGACTATTAGTACACATGACTTAATTAATTTGTTACGTTACCTATTGCACATCTCTTAGCTTTCTCGTGTCAGCAGTGGAGGACTCTGTAAATTTTTTTTAACCCTTAAGCGCTTTCGACTGAACGTTAAGCGCAAAAACTGCTTCGTTTATTGGCATTGTAATTATAATGCAGCCATTCACTATATTTAAAGGCAACAGTGGTTTCTGGTGCTATTATGCGTGGCGATTAAGAATAAATTCTCAAACACTAATTGAAAAATGCCGTTCCTGAAGCATAACTTATTATGGCTTCGGTTCTCTAAGGTGCGGAAACTGTTTCACACTTCATTATTTGCATTGGATCATGTTATGGTTTCTTATACGGTGTTGGGGATCAATAGGTGCCTTATGCATTTGCCATGGGGGCCTTAGGTATAAGTGTTTTTCACTTCCGCAGAATTGAATATTTTTATCTAATGTGCTACCTTTGTCTCAACCTATTGCACCTTTCAGAGCACTCCACTGTGATGCGTCTGCCTGATTGGCTTCAACTTGTATAGTCTTTATAGGTGCACGAATCTTTTGTTTCAACTTAACGAAATTAGTAACGACGCAAATCGATTTCAAAGAGTGAAAAAAACACAACGGAAATAACATCCGCTTCAGTTTATGGTGCATTGCTGACACTTGTTTTTACACAGTATTGCGTGCAGTTCTGTTATGTAGAGACGTATAGAGAAGACATATGACCGCTCTTCTTGAGGTGCGCCACACGCCTGGATTATAGAATCCGTACAGCTAAGAGGTGCAGATTAGTTTGGAACTTAAGCCAAAATAGTTTTCGCGCTAATGAAGTGGTGTGTACTTAGCTTAATGCCGCAAGCCATGCGGAAATGATTTTATGTAGTATTTACAAAGCTAACCTGGAGAAGTCCACGAAGATATGACGACAATCAATATAGCGCAAAAAAATATTCTCTTTGTAAAAAAAAAAAGCTCAAACTGTGTTTTGCTTTGTCTCGCAAAGTTTCTTTTGAATATGTGCTGGCATATTACGGAAGTGTTATAGTTTTGCTCGTTCGAAATTATCTGTATCTTTCGGTAAACGACTATTCTTCATTTTTATTTCTTTTCTCACGAATATATGTTCTTGCATACCGTAGAAAAAAAAAGCATTACTTTGATCTACCAACTTGTTTATGTCGTTAGTTCGCTATTTTCACTTCTATTTTTATACAGGACACATAAACGCAGGACACACAGAATATATGCCAACACAAGCTACATTTTCAAGATGAATATATTTGTTGGTTGCAACGTATTTTTCACTGCCTGCCCTAATTGCTGGAGAAGAGAACCGTTATAAAATGCTACAGCAAAAAGCCACGCAGAAAACAAATTGAAAAATGCCATTAAGCATGATTCCGGGGAATTCGTAGCAAATATATATAGCAGCAAGAACAGTACAGCCGTAAAGTAAAGCTAAGCTAAAGCGATATACCCATTGAACATGTTCTAATAAAACAATCATTGCCAGAATATTTCAGTAGCGGTTGTAACGGAGTTGAAAAAGTGTCTCATTTGACTACCCAGTCCACGTTTCTCTCATCAAATCACCCTTTCCTTTTGCACGTAGCTGCATCTTACTGTGAAGTTGAAAAAAATGAATGAATTCTTAAAAAACGACGTTCTAACGAACTAACACAAAGGCAAAACATGACTTCAGACGCATAAAGTGCGGTGCGGTATTGCAGCCCAGCGCACTTAAACTTTATTAGCCCCATCTTTTCTGAGCCTAAATTAATCGCTCCAAGTTTCTCTCCATGTTCTGCAAAGCGCGCCAGAGTTCATGCTCTGCTGTGCTCGATTTCTATGATTTTACGACCTCATAATGAAACTGCTTTCTTGTCCTCCTTTCTCTTTATTGACGTCATTTCTCATTACATATAAAAGCTCGCGCGATGCGTTTGTGTGCGTTCATATTGGCATTCGTAACGTTGTACGCGATGAATAGTCGTTACTGAACCGCAATATATAACTGCCGTGCGGGAGGTAATTAACCTACTTTGGAATTCTCACCCCGCCTATGTTTTCCGCGGTGATTTGGAACATTGGCGTACCGTGGATGGAGGAGGGGTGTGGCATAACGCGATTACGCTTTTAAGCGAAGTTAATTTTATCGCCTTGCTGATTATGACGCGTGTGAATTCCTTCATGTTCAAAGAAAACGCATCTCTGCAATCAGGAGCTCCGCTTTCTGTGATCGGGAAGATCGTGAGCACATAAGTAAATGTACAAAAATACAAACGAAATGAAGAAACACTTGCATTCCTAAAAAAAATGACATGAAAATCAGACATCTCAGAAGGAAATTCTGCGAGAGCACTTACATTTACCTTCGACAATTGCTTTGAAGCTTTGACTGTAATGAATGAGTTTTCTTTATTTCCAGGCTTAACAGAAGCGACATAAATTTTCTGCAGGTAACCATAGGCTGATGTTGATGGTAGGTGGCAATATTCGAGGCTGGTTGTAGGGTGGGGAGATGGGTGGAGGGCGGTGACGGTTTGTTGAGAAGCTACCCACCTTGTTGTGTGTGTCTGTGTGTAGGGGGGGGGGGTTCCGTTGTTCGTATGCTCACTCAGTTTTTTGTTTACGTAGCGGCCAGTTTGTCCAATTCAAAAAAGACTAAGTGAGCATCAAAAAAAGCTGTCGGTCCGTCGCTCACCTAGGAAACTTGGTCTCGCATCGTAATTGTTGCAACAAATGTATGCCTCTGTTTGACTGAACCGCTGCTTTATCCCATTCAAACAATAAAACAGAAAGGGAAATAGTCTAAGCTTTCGAAACCAAATCGCGCAAGGGCTGCGAAATGCATTAGCAACTTGCCCTTGTTGCTGTCTGCGAAAGCAGTGAAATTGCTTAGACTATCAAGATGAGTTTCTTCTATTGTGTAGACATGCTTGTGTTGATTGACTCTTGGAGTTTTTCTTCCCTTCTCTTTCTCTTTTGAAATCTAGTCCCACAGGTAGCAGCTTGAACCCCCTGTGTGAAAAGAATCCTGTGCCATTATAAAAGTTGTCAGTTCGCGCTCTTTGTTGTGTTTTCGCTCTGTGTTTTTGTTCGCAAAACGTTTAGCGCGATTTTTAAAGGTATATTACTATGCGCAATTATCGCTCGTATAGTGTACATCTTGGGAAAGCTTTTCATCGCTACCTAGAATAAAACGACTTGAACCGATCTCGTCAACAGGGCAACGGTCAAGTCAATCAACGTGCGCGCTAAATCTTTGTTCTCCCGATTCTTGTATCCTCTCCTGCCCACTCTTTACTAAAGAAGGCGGCATTCCCTTTTCTCGCACGTCTTAACAATACTGTACTACTGTTCCAGAAATGGTCGCGGTATACATCTAATGCGCCGTAATTTTAAAAAGGGACATTTTAGTTTAGAGTGGCACTGTCGAGCGCTACAGGGCTGCGTTATGACAAGAAATTGTCCTACAAACGTTGGTGTAATTGTTAGCCGGAATATTTATGTACTCCTACTGCTGGCAATAGATAACTGAGTTGAGCATTAACCTTCTGCTGACCGGAGTGTCGCGGCTACTCCGCCCGGGGTCTTCATTACATGCTGCTTGTGAAAGTCCTCTGCCATTGCGGGCAGGAAGGAGCTTGTTTCTTTGTCAGGATTCACCGCGCCTCAGGCGTATTGAGAAGTCTATGCTGCTTTCTTGACAAAAGTGTACACGGCGCAGTGAGAACCAGCATAGCTTCATTTCCGTGCTGATTCGCCGGCAATTTGATAAGAGAAACAATCACCACATTATTTTATCTTTCTATAGAGTCACCCCGTTCTAGCTGCACATTTTGTGCCATCCTTCGAAAATCGCCACCACAGCGACTAGAATTTAATAGAAGCATCAAGTATGGTTCCTTGCGCCTGTTACTACTACGAGGCGCCACAGACCCAAAAATTGTCACGTGTATGGTAACAATGGTCTGCGCAAGTGAAACGTACACAAAAATTCTGAAAGCCAACTCTCACACCTGTCGTTTTCTACTGTTCGCTCATGCACCACTTTGCATGGATGCTTCTGCGTTTTCTCCTGCAAATGAACTGTCGGAGAAAGCATTCGAGGGCTCTGCTTAGCACCTGGGCACTGCTATCGCGACGATTTGTCATATATCTTCTCAGGCCTTCTTTCGTCCCTGTTTTATATCTATTTATATATACAACAATCGGCATGTACTTTGGTCTGTATCCGGTATAACTTTGCTGTAATATTTTCACTTCTCTCACGGGCAGTTATGAATCATTTCATTTTTACGCTTATGTTACCGTATTTACCTGAGACACTTTATGCATGGACATGTGCTCGTATATACCTTCTAGACTTCTAGACTTCTAGACTTTTAAGCTTTTTTTTTATTATCGCGAAAGCATTTTATCTGGTTGCGCTATCCTCTCCGGATGCGACGCTTCAGAAAGTTGTCCCTGACGCGGGACATTTTTTTCCTACATGGGGGTACTAACGCGTGCGGGTTAGAATGACTAAGCATTACAGAGCAAAAAAAAAAACCGAGAAGATATGTAGCTACCATTCGTTGTGACAATGCGGTAGCACGAGAACTTCATTTCGAGCTCTCAAGATCTCCTACACATTACATACAAGAGGTTAGGGGGTTCCTCTATCTCCACTTTGCAACTTGCCAACTATAGAAAGGGCCGTGCCGCAGCTTGCTCTTCCATGCTCTCAGAGTGACCCTTGCCACCTTGCACGTGGCAAAATGTGACAACGCCGATGGGTGCGGAAACATGGAGGTTTTACACTATTTCGTAAGATGAAAATGACTACCAATAACCGCAAAAATGAAATTAATTATGACTCAGGCAAAGCCACCTGCCACCTCCTGCCTGCAGCGGATGGCAGGTGAGAAGTTGTGGGAGGGAAATCCTTCTCTACGCTTGCAGAAGAGTGGCCGGAAGGTTCCTGCCACGGGAAGAAGCGAGAGGGTGCCTACCGTGGACTGAGGGGGTTCTGATTAGGGCGGCGGGATGCGCAACCTGAGGGTCAATGCTACGGGAAGTACCCGGCGGGTAGCTATTGTGGAAGGTGGAGGGCCAGTTCGCCAATGCCCATCCGCTTTCGCTCATTAATGCTACAAGCCTGTAACCTTAGCTCTTGAAGCAAGGAGAAGGCCAAATGTTATAGCGTTTTCATCGCATGATGACAACTAGTGCCGCTGCCAGGTTTTTTCAGTAGTGGGTACACGGCGACACCAAAAAAATTGTCTCTCATGGCCGCAGTGAACGCTCCGCGTTGATGCCGTCCATGATCGAGAAGGAGCGTCTAGTACCCTCTTTGGCAACAGTGCACAATGCCAGTACAGGTTCTTTTCGAGATGCGACCGTAAGGAATTCTCAGCACGACCCATAATGCATCCTCATTAGGCCTACGCCAGATGCGGATGCTTTGCATTGCTACAGCTGACTGCCGTGGGATATGCAGAACTTTCGAAAACAACGCAGCTGCTTTCGCTGGGTGCGCAGTCGAATGCTTTAGCCTATTTAGGGTGTAACTGAGTATACGAAATGCTTTTCTACAATGTGGTGTCCTTTCTGTTTTGCCTACCATTTGAAATCGCAAATTAGTAAATGAAGAGTGTGTACAAGTGTCGTCAAACATATTTCACTGCCCTGTCATGAAATTAGGGAGCCCTGCTGTAATTAGCATACCAGACCACATCCGCCCCCGCTTCAACCTTCATTCATACTTCGCCAAAACGCGCCGTATATATTGAGGGAAGATAGCGAGCGATATCGAGTGGTAGAGTTTCAATTTATATTTCCTTCTTACTGTGGCTATACGGTATCTTTCGAAACCATTTGTGCCGCACTTAAGAAAACAGCATGAAGGTAAAATAGTGCAAATTTTCTTTCTTACCATTGAACAAGACTTAGGCAACCTATTTATTCGTTGAATGTTCTTTTTGTATTAAAAGAAAGTAACAAAATAAAACAAATAAGCTTTGTGAGAGCTGTTCAAATTTTTGCTCCTAAGTCGACGCCCCCACCGTTTGTTTGGCATTTCGCTGAGTCTACATGTACATGTGCTGAGTGTACGTGAATGTCGGGGAGCGCCGCCTCGGAACTAAAGGATGGCGCAGGTAAAGAGGTTATGACCAACGCGCGAGAACATCAAGCACTAAAGCCGATGGAAAAGCAGCTGGATCCGCAAAGGTGTTTAGCAGCGGAAAATATGCAGAAAGTTGAAGTCCTGTTGGGAAGACGTGCGCGGTTCGCTGCAAAATCGTGAATATATTTGAGTTATGAGCAAATACAGCTGGTTCTGTAAGTGCCTAGATCAGAAACGAGGCTCTTGAAGAAGTAAAATCAAATTTTGTAGGGATGTGAATCCTTTTTCTACAGCTACGAAGTAAAAGAAGAGTTCTGCTACGAAAGCAGCTACTGACGATGCCAACGTAGGCGGAATTCGTCTCTCTTTCACGCAGCTTGGGACCAGAAGAGCGAGGAATTTCATTTGCAAAGTCAGCACAAACACAGCGAATGCCGTGTTCCGCACTTCTCTCCTGATGTTGCATATTTTGAATGCCTGCAAATCAAAACTGAAAACAATCACTTTGTTGAGAAATAGTTTCCAAGATAAAAATAGAAATAAAGATTTCGTGCGCAAACAGAAAAAAAAAAGATATTTAAAGACGCACGTGAAGGCAATACTGTTTCTTTTAGTGGTAATTTTTTGCCATATTTGGTCGCAGGTTCTCTATTGCAGAGCAGACTGCGTGAATAGCATTCGTCAGTAAAATCAGATGGATTTATTATTAGAGGTCTTTTTTGTTTTTTCGACAGTTTGGATGTTCGCTTTATAGAAATGAGCTGAACAATAGCTTATAAACATGCTAAAACAAGGTAACAACCGATTTAAAACTCTCCTCCAAAGTATTCTTAAAGGCTACCAGCCTTTAAGAATACTTCGTATTATCTCACTATACGGCTTTCGTTTGCTCATACATGCTAAGGAGGCCGCGGGAGCGTCACTGCTTCAACAACAGCAAGAACTACTTTTATAATTCGTAAACACAGTACGGCGTGCTAAGCGATTTATTTTGCCCTTTTGATGCACCTAGCAAGGCTGGAAAAAAAACACTACCTTATTTGCGTGCATATGACAAAAAAGGCGAGGCTCCGGGAGAGACTTGCCAGCACCACCGGCAGGGTTTCCGAGCGAGTGAGGGCAGTAATGATACCGATGACTAACTGCGTAGGGAAAAAAATGGAAGACAGTTCAGCATGACTAAGTTCTAAGGGCTGGAAGAAGAAGAAGACGTGATGCTGTGCGCCGTCGCTGCATCACGTCTTAATTCAGAATTCCTAAACGCCCATTGCCTCCTTTGCCTTCGAAAGCTGCTCGTCCTTCTGTGGTCATCAACTGCGCTGCACAGGGCCAAAGTCATTATGAGCAACAAACGACTTCTGAGGTCTCTCTTCCGAACAGCGTTATGGCCGCATCCTCTATGGACTGCGCGGATATGGAGTCGGGTATCCGCGCCCAGAAACGAAGTGGGTTTCCTTTGAGCGTTGCAGGTCCATCTTGCTGCCAGTCGAAGACAAAGAAAGATAACGCTATCAAAATCCCAAGACCAGTATTTTAGAAAAGGCAGTCGCCGCTGCAGCACTCAAGCCAAAATAGGGTTTTTAAGTGTACTCCAGAGGAGTTGCCGCTCCATATCTTCAGTTTCAACATATTTAATTTGTGATAGATGCAATCAGCTTGTACCAGATTTATTTGTATTACAGGAAACATGGCTAACTACAGATTTCAATTACCATCTCAAATATTACTGTACGTTCCGGATTGACCGGTCATCACGAGGCAAAGAGTTGTTAGTGCTAATCTCTTCGAACTTTTTTCACAGAACATGCATTTCTTTCGAATATGCAGACAATGAATGCGAAATACTTGCGGTTTATCTCAGCATTCCAGGTGAACAGCTCTTTACGGTAGCTAATGCATATTTCCCGTCAGTTGTGCAAGACAATCGGCCCCTTCACTCATTCAAGTCTAGTAGCAGTTCTCAGGATTTATTAGTTGGAGACTTAAATTCGCACCATGTGACGTGGGGGTTTAAAACAGACAGCTTCGGTTGTGGACTATTTGATTGGGTTTGCGATAACAATTTTCTTTGCAACAATTCCGGATTCCTTACCTTTCTACGGAGTCAATGCCGCTGTCCTTTAGATTTAACTTTTTCCTCCCCAGGGGTCTCTGTTACGTCTTGGGCGCCTGTTGACTGGGCAACAAACAGCAACGAACAAATTTACCGATTTGTTCCAAGCTAACGCTTAAATTACCTCTTTCCGAGTGACATCAGTGCTCATTCGTAAATTACAGGCGTTTTAAAGACACGCTAAAACCGGCTCTCACATTCACTTCAGACACATGCGCTGAGAGAAATGCCGAATTCAAGGCTACACATTTAAGCACAGTGTTGGACAGTGCAAGGCAAAAGTGTGAATTTTTGGTCAAGGGAAGGAAGGGTGCAATCGCCAATAATTCGTGGAACGCTGAGTGCACGCTTGCATATAGACGACGGAAAGCAACCTGCAGGAAAACTCCTTATAAATCAATGCCAAAAAATTAGTTGCATTATAAGTATGTCTTAGCAAGCTTTAAGCGCACTATCTCCCGCACAAAGGAGGAGTATAATACAAATCATTATGATTCCCTTTGACAATCATGAAATAAACGAACTGTCATGAAAGCAAAAAGGTGCCTCCACCGGCTGTCAACATTCAATCCCTAGTTCAGTCGCCTGCTGACATCATCAAGGCCTTAGAGGACATTGCGTGTGGCCTAGAGCTTCGTTTCACATCTACTCTACCTTCTTCAGCTATATTCTCATGCACCTCAAGTGATTTCATTGAGGTCTTTATGACTGAGCCCTGGCAAATTGTTCTGCGCTTATCCCCAGCGGCTCCTGGCCCCGATAAGGTCACTTCATCTATGGTCAAAATTTTGTTCAATGAATCTCCTGAAGACCTACTGGCTCTAGTTTACCATTGCATTCAAGGGGCTTGGGTACCCCATGAGTGGCGTATTGCTGAAATAGTTCAATTGCTTAAAGAGGGAGGAGAGGGTTTCACTTTAGAAATAATACGCCCTCTTTCACTAACGTCGAACGTAGTAAAATTGGTGGAAAGAGTTCTGCTCAACCGTGTCAAGTCTTTCATTTCTGAAAATGGTCTCTTGAATCCGTGTCAAACTAGTTTAAGGCCTGGCTGTTTTCCGCGCTTGTCACTTTGGATGCCAGTAAAGCCTACGCCAGAGTTGAGCTCTCGACGCTGTTAATGAGATTACAGGATCTCAATTTCCCAAACCATATTGCAGCCCGCATTTCTGCTTTTTTGGAAAACACAGAATTTTATTGCTGCCAAATTGGAGTTTGCTCTGGGAGATTTCGGCAGCAATAAAATTCTGCCTCACCTCTTTACACCTCCCGTATAATATTTCTTAGTCAAACTGTTGTTCTCTTTAATGCCACCTGGTCTCGTTTTCGTACTCTGCAGATAAGTTTCATGCAGCCTCTCCTTGATCTTTAAGCATTCATCAGAGATGTCCGCCAAATGTATAGCAACTCAACTTCTGTCATGATTGCATTCGATGACATCTTCCCATCGAATGCAAAGCTGCAGCCCTTTCCTCTCCTTCAGGGTTTATTGCAGGACCACCTATGGTCATTTCTCTCTCAAATTCTTATTGCTACCGATGCCTCACAGGATTGCGAAAAGGCTGGTGTGGGAATTTTTTCGCCTTCACTGGGTAGGTCCTTTTTACTCCGTCTTCCTGACTTCACTCCATTTTATCTGACTGAATTATTATCGGTATTTATTGGAAGTAATTAAATTAGAAAATACTACCGTTTCCCAGGTCGTGGTGATGACGAACGCTGTCCATTTGCTCTTCTTTATCCTCACCCACTCAGTCTCGAGCATTACGCCCCTTTCAGTTCCTGCTCCCGCTCCATCTGAATTCAGTAAGGTTGCTTTGGGTAAGACGTCATATGGGCTTTCACTTAAATGAGTTTGCAGATTCCTTAGCAAGAGCCTCTCTCTTAAGTCCAGTTATTGCTGTCCTGCCAACCTGCGCATATGCAGCTGCGGTGAGGTTTTGAAGCTACACATTATTTCAGGAATTTGCTGCCTCGGCTCTTGCATCATCTTCCTAATATCAGCACCTTCTGCATCCTTGGAGTAGCAAAGACTGGCGCTCGCGCAGACTAGAGGTCTCTTTCTCGCGTTTGCGCTGCCACGTTCCTTTGCTAAATTTCTACTTTCACACATCTGGCCTTGCGGCTTCCCCATTGTGCCCTTTTTGTGCCGAACCTGACACAATAGATGACTTGCTGCTTTTCTGCCGCCGATTCTCTGATTTGAGGAGGTGCCTATTGCAAATTCCGGTTCACCAGATGGACCTGCTTGTATCCTTTGCGGTTGTTCTTTTCATTGGCGCTTCTTTGCTTGGACGAAGCGGAAGGAGTGTGCGGTCTTCTGTGCAAACTTACCTTCGAGAAAGGCAGCAAGTCCCATCCTGAATTTTTTTTCATCCTGCTCTCAGTCAGTACGAAATTGAAACATTACAGCCGTTGTATACGATTGTGTACATTAAGCCATTGTCCCGTCTTCGATATCCAAGTTAACAGGACCCCTCTCTTTGCGTCTTCCAATCTGTAAGCCTGTATACTATTACTACTCCTTTTCCCATCAAAATGTTCCTGTTTCCAGCAGTTACCCGCCTGTGTCTTGGCCACTCTTCCGTAGTGGGTATGTGGCAGCTTTATTTGAGGCCAACCAACCAACCAGCACCGTGTCCAGCAAGATTTCGAGTTTCTCCCGTAGTCCGCGCACACACAGCAGCCATCAAACTCCTGAAGAAGAGTATAAAGGCCAAGCAACCCATGCATGAGAAGAAGACAGCCAAGGACGCAATCCTTCGTGTAGGAGTTGCCAAATACCGACGCGGCTGCTAGGCCTACTGAAGTTATGCTGAGCCTTCCCGCAGATGAGGCGCCAAGCATGGGTACGCCACTGGACTTTCAGGACGTCGCTGCGACATCTGCAAGTACAGCGGCAAATACCGGACCAGGCGTTTACATGACTGCCACTGATTTTGGTAACGAGCCAACTCATGGAGCTAGCAGCTGGTCGCAGAGAGAGAGCGAGAGGGTTTTTTGACAGGAAAGGCAGTAAGGTTGGCCAGAAAAATGAACAACTGGTCTTTAACTCGGCACTGTGGAACGAGAAGACGGGAAAAAAGAGGATCACGACGCTGGATGATGGTGATGGGAGGAGGCAGATGAAAATAAAAAGACAAAGCACACTTTCTAACGTCGCAAACGCGAATCAAGGCCGTATCGCTTAAAAAACGTGAGAGCGCTCGCGTTGCCTGTAGAGTTTTCGAACTATCTGGCCAAGGTCCTAGGATCAAATCCTCCGAGAGGGGCCTGGTGTCAAGAGACTTGAAAGCAAGTGCTAGCATGAGTCTTTCGCGTGCATATGCTGAGCGCGCCGCTCAAACATGCTCTACAGTCTATAGCACGCCCCATGTGGTACATTCCGGGGAGAGTGCTTGTCCATTTAGGGGCAAGTACTTGCGCGTGAAGGCGACGTTTAAACGTAACCTATTTATTATGCACACAATAGGGCGTGGTACTATGCGAGGAACTGAGAAGTCTGTCGCCCGATCTAGCCGTATAAGGCGGATGTATCGAGTGCCTGGTAGGGCCCAGTATCTAGTCGTCGCACTCCTCATATATCCCGAAAGAAGACAAGTGGTGTCCGGTCTAGAGAACGGCAAAGCTATGCGCAGGCCACTGCTGAAGGCGCTCCTTGCTTCAGCGTCGGCGGTCTCATGTCCATCGTGTCCGCAGTGTCCATGGATCCACTGGAACACTATACGGTGGCCTTTTTCCTGAGCAGGTGACCGAAGTCTAGTGATATCAAAAGCCAGAGCTTAGTAGGCGGTGTGGCATAAGAAGCATCCCAAAATTTGTAGCGCAGGTTTAGAGTCTGTAAAAATGCACCTCTCCTGAGGCGGTTCTCCGCAGATGTGGCGAATCGCTTCCCGAAGGCCTGCAAGCTCTGCAGCGGTTGAAGTAGAATTGTGTCCTAAAATGAACCTCCGGGTCGTCTGCTGAGCGGGGATTACGAACGCTGCGGTCGATACCTTTGGTGACGCATATCCAGCAGTGCATACGTGCACAGAGTTTTGGTATTCTGAACAGATTATAAGCAAGGGCAAGTTGCTTCAGTCCACTAACCGGCATCACATATTTTTTTAGTATGCCATGGACATGCAGGCATACTGATGACTGAACCATCATTCATGGTGGCTGCAAGGCATAATGCGGCAGGGCATAGTCTGCTAGCAGTTCGGATTAATGGCAGCGCAGTGCACGTGAAAAGCTGCAGTCCGGTCGCTCATCAAAAATTTTCGTCAGCAGGTGACAGGGGTGCTGTGCAAGAGCGCGTAAATATACACGAAGTGGTTCGTGTGACAAGTAGATCGATATTGGGCACGCTCGAGATTCCTCAATTGTGCCTTTGTTCGAGGCATAACATGGTAATCCGAGGCATTTCTTTAGCGCCTGTGCTTGAACATTCTCTAATGTCCGCAAGCAGGAAATGCTCATGGTAGAAAGTACAGGAAGGCTGTAACGAATGTAGCCTATAACGAGAGTATAGTAAAGTCTTAGCACGGAGCGCTCCGTTGGGCCCCGTTCAATGCCTGCTACGAAGCAAAGGACATGGTAAAAAAAATGTGTCTTTTCTTTAGCATTTTATATGACTCGACAATGACATATCGCGGTCAACGATAATGCCTAAAAATTTGTGGCGGGAGACATATGGTATTGCAACCCCCTTGAAGTATTACCGGGTAGCGGCAGACAGACCTGCGCGTGAATGCGACCACAGCACATTTCTCAGCTGCTATGTGCAATCCCTGACTCCATAGGTACCTTGAAGAAGATGACACGGCACATTGTAATCTCGCGCGCCTTTGCGGACATGTCGAACCCGAGGCCCAGATGCAGATATCATCAGCATACGCACTGATGTGAATGTAAGTGGGAAGTTAGCTGAACAGTGCAATCAACGCCACGTTAAATAGGGTTGGGCTGGAAACTTCTCCCTGAGGAACTCCACGGCAAACCTGATGACGGGTAGTCTCTCCATCAGGCGTAGACATGTAAACAGACTGGCCGTTGAGGTAGCTCAGAATACAAGAGTACAACCGGCCACCAACGCTCATGTTGTCAAGGGAATCGAAGATGGCTTCATGAAGCACGTTATCGTAAGCCCCTTTGATGTCTAAGAAGACAGCAGCGACGAGTCGGCGACTACGTTTTTCATGTGCCACTGTCGATATGAGGTCGATTACGCTGTCAATCGAAGAACACCCATGCCGGAACCCGGTCATCATGTCCGGATACAGAGAATTCTGCTCTAAAAACCATTCGAGCCGCAGCAACACCATTCGCTCCATAACCTTACCGACGCAGCTTGCTAGTTCAAATGGCCAGTGTGAGGTAAGCTCATAAGAAGGCTTTCCAGGGTTCAAAAGAGCAACCGGGCGGCAGATCTTAGTGCTCTGGAACAATTCCGGAAGCCCATGTATTCTTGTTGTAATTTATCAGCACATTTCGGCCTTCTTTGCCAAGGTGAGAGAGAGACGCGTACGAAATCCCGTCAGGACCAGCATGTCGTAGTGGTCGTCTGGTGAAGGTGCCACAAAAGCCCCAAACTCTTTGACGCTACCGGAGTTGTGCCAATAACCATTTTTCAGAATTCTTCTGCTGCCTCTACATTATTGCGGGGTTGGTAAAGGGACCGGGCATGGAAAGGATACCGTTCTTGTGGCGGTAAACGCAATCTCCTGGCTACATGCCAAATACGCGACAGAGGTTTGCGAGGGTCCAGCGATGAACAGAACTGCCTGCAAAGTTGTCTCCCTAATCTCGCAAAGTGGCGCTTTATTTGTCGTTGAGCTCGGCGACAAAGGGCGAGATAATACGTGGATTTAGTTCTTCTGTATTTCCTATTTGCGCGCCGACGGACTTCGCGCAGTCTTTCGAATTCCAGGTCAATAGTAGATCCTGGCGTAGACACACATATGTACCGCGTGGTCTCACCGAAAGAGGATGTAATCCGGTCTTCTATTTTAGACAGTAACGTGAAGTCCACACAGGAAGTCTCCAAGGACGTTTTAATGGCAGGCCAGTGTGTATATCGCACGCGAGACGAAGTAGTAGGTGCGTACCACTTGCCGGATACATACGTTGGAATGTGTTCACTCCAATGTGTTTTCACGTCATTGCACCAGCTGACGTAAGACTGCAGACTTGCTGAAAACACCAGATCCAAGCAGCTGCTGTACGACGTGCACGCAGAAACGTAGGTGAACCATAGCTGATATTGACGAAATTCTTGGAGTGCATTCATAACAAGCGCCTCGGTTATTCATAACAGCACCTCCCCACTGAGGGTGGTGAGCATTGAAATCGCCCACTATTATATGGGGAGCTGTGCAACTCTGGATAGCTGAGAATTGGTACGAAGTACCAATGGCATCTCTGGGTAGAATGCAGCCACCGATTATACAGAATACTCGTACGTTTAGCCTGACTTTCAAGCAGATGTAATAGTTCGTGTTGTGTGGCTGTAGGACATGGCGGACGTGCGCCAAGTCTTGGCGTATGCAAGCTAACCCTTAGCTTGTTTCGTCTTGTTCGCGAGACCACCGCAGCACATACCCAGAAAGGTGGAGAGAAGACGGCATGTTGGGCACACATCAAGCACAGGGAAGCGGTACTTGTGGACGCGTTGCCGGAAGTCATTCAGACGACCGCGTGTGCCTCGGGCATTCCATTGCACCACTACACTGCGCCGCACGTGCATTATCACAGAGGAGGTGAGTTTTGGTAGTGCCAGAATGAATTACTGCAATGCCGCCAAGAGCTGCTCAAGTGCGTCCAAAAACTTCACAACAATCCTTGCTGCTGCTGTGTTAATGCGTGAAAGCAGCAAGCGAATTGAACACAGAAGCCTTTTTAACATAATGCTCACATTCTGACCTTCGGGCTAGCCAGCAGTGCCAGCTTGAGTGGCAACCAATCTTGGTCGTTCCCTGGCGATGTCCTTGGATGGCAGAGCAGGCCATTAAGCATCGGAGAAAGTTAATAACACAACCGCATCAGACTGAGCCACTGCGGTAACATGGGAGTGCCGGAGGCGTCTTGTTATCGATTTTAGGCTCATACTGCTGTGCCGGCTGAACTGATTCTTGTTGCAACATTGGTACAGCCAGACTAGTTGTATTGTGTGGATCCGGATTACGGCGTCGGGAACGATGTTTGCGGCGACGAATACGCGCAGCCGCTTTGCGGTGGATCGAATTGTCCTTCACCATCCTCTTCAAGGTGAGTTTTTCATTTCCCATTTTAGGGCAGTCCTTAGCTGTTTCTTCATGGGCACCCGAGCAGTTGGCGAACTTTATAGTCTCCGTCGTGCAGGTGTCGTGCTTGTGCATCTCGCCGCATCAAAGGCAGGATACCTCATTTTTGCAAACAGCACCCACATGTACTATCTTGTTACACTTGTGGCACTGAACAGGCCTTGGAACATACAGGCGGACACGATTTCTCACTTAGCCAACCTTGACGTGGGATGGGAGAGAGTCAGTTTCAAAAACTAACTTGGCACTCTTGGAGCGGCCGAAACAATGAATGTCAACTATCTGGGCCGTAAAATTGATTAGTGTCCGGAGGTCGTTGTCATTTATCCCCGAGTCAAAATCAGTGATAACTCATTGGTAGTCTCTCTCCTGTGAGAAGCGTAGGAGCACACCGCCTTGCCTCCGAGGACACTAGTTTCAGCTTGTCCACTGATGCCTGAGATTTAACATCTACGGTCAGGACATCCTTCCATGCACAAATTCTGACTTCACATACTTGTCCCGGATCCACCCGGTCGAAAACCAGTGTTAGCCGCTGTCTATTAATGTTGTTCAGATTAGCCGTCTGCGTTTTAGGAACGAAGGCCACTGAGAAAACTCCTGGCTTGTCAACAGTCCTCGCAGGCAACTCCACCGCTGCTGATATCCGGCACAACTATCTTTTCACGCGGCGCGACTCAACAAGCTCGAAGCTGCTGCTGTCAAATTCCATCTGTCACCGTAGATTCATCGGATGAATCTGGAAGCTCAACATCAGCGACGTTCGTTGAACTGGAGTTGCTAGCTGGTAGAGCCGCAGTCTTCTTGACGGCGACGACGGGAGGACGCAGGGGATGTGTGCCAGCCATCCCGAAGGATGACGAGGACACGTTTCACGCACAAAACTAAAAACTGCAGAAAAGTGGAAAAGCTGCAAACAAGGGGCGTTCGGTACCACCCACCTGGTCGCAGAGCAAAGTGTACGTCAGTTCAAATACGAGGACAGCGCTCAGGCAGCTACACGAGCACAGAGATGCACTAAGGGCTATGGAGGGGCAAAAAGAAGTCACCCCAGACACCCCGCAACGAACACCCCGGCCGTTCAAACTACCAGGGCCGCCAGTTAACGCAGCACCGGCAAAGAAGGTAAGAGCCGCCCTGATAAGCCAGTCTCTGCTTATCCAACACTAGCCTTGCAGCATTCCTTCAGAGAGCGCATCAGACGAACAGTATAGTTTGACATTAGAGACACCCACCAAAACTGTACAGAGAGTGATAGACACCGCGCTTCGTAGCACAGGTTACCAGGGATTTGTAAGCCGCAGGACGTCTGACAGTGTCACTGTATTTACCCACACTTGAGGATGCACGAAAATTGTGCACAATAAGAGAGACTTCAGTCACGTCAGGGGAATATTTTTCAGTACAGACTTAATTTTCGTCAGGTTTAAACACTCAACGGTGTGTCGCCTATGACCTAGACCTACATGATTCCCCGCAGATGGTGGAAAAAGACCTCGTATCGGTACACATACTGTGTTGGCCGTGCGTCGTATGGGCAACAGGGCCACTTTGCTGTTCACATTACTGGGACCAGTGGCATTTCCAGATAAATGCTACTAATCATTCATGGTTAACAAGCGCAAAAAAGACGAAGAGAAGAACACAACACAACACATGCGCTCACTCGCAACTGAACGTTTAGTGGGAAAAAACAGCAATGTGTACACAAAAAGCAAATGTACAAAAAACAAGACTCTAAGGTTCAATAACGTCGCACCAGGAATCTCATTCAGGAAAGGATTATGGATTACGGATTACATGTGCATCAGCAAGAGATGTAAAACAATGGAGTGAACATCGGCAGGAAAGAAAAAATACACGAGATAAAAGCAAGTGTCCTCAAGTAAAGCTATTTCATGGCTTCTTAAGGTGACTGAAGAGGTGCAAATGCAGGTGTCAATTGATTTTGCGATGAAATACGCTTCCTTTGGCTCGCGTGTGAGTTGATTACGTTGTTTAAAAAGAACAGTGCTGTTATCAAATTTTGGCGCACATCGCTTACGCTTTCCTAGCCGGTAACATTCCCGGCAGTAGTCGGACAAGTTAATAGGTCCTGGATAAAGAAATCCTTATGCTCCATAAGGCGTATGCTTAAGCAGCGGCTGGTTTGGCCGATGTAATCATGGCCGCAGGTCATTAGGATTTTTGACCACATTTCAACAGCATTCAACATATTTGTTAACGTGCTTGATTCCACATACTTGACTGAGAAGGAGGGTGTAGCGTCCGCCCTTTTTTGGACGGCCGCACACAACGGGAAAGCTTGGCAGGGGCGGAGAAAACCACGTCAACATCATACCGTCCACCTACTGTTTTCAGCAAATGTGAAATTCTATGAATGTACAGGATGACAGCTGCCTTTTTTTTCTCTCTTGTGCCCACTGCAGGCCCAAGCAGCGCAATCGACACGTGCAATTCAATTGGCACGTGCATTAGCGCCCCCTTCAGGACCACAGCGATGGCCTAGTGATTGAGCATTCGCCTCGCATGCGGGAGGTACGGGGTTCAATCCCCAGTGCCGCCGGGTGTCCACTTGTGATACAACGGGCACAAGCTTTTCCCTAGTCTGGTGCTCGGCTTATTTAGGGTGAAATGCTTGGGAAATGGGTGTTTGATCCCACCCTGAAAAGTCGAAAATACCTTGTGCCATAGCGCTCTTTAGCCATAGATTCCGTTCCGCCATAAAAATCTATAATCATCATCAAAACTCATTCATTCACCCGAACAAGCCATGAAACAGCTTTTCTTTATGACACTTGATTTCGTCTCGCGTTTTTCTTCTTTCGCGCCGATGTTCACTGCATTGCTTTAGATCTCTTGTTGATGTGCGAGAAATCTATAATCCGTTCCTGATTAAGATTCCTGGTTCGACGTCACTGAACCGTAGTGTCGTGATTTTTGTATCTTTGCCTTTTTATGTACATATTGCTGTTTTTTTCAATAAACGTCCAGTTGCGAGTGAGCGCCTGTGTCGTGTTGTGTTCTTCTCTTCTTCATATTTTTTTGCGCTCGTTAACCATGAATACGTACCAACTAGCCGAACCTCTTACGTTAACGAAATGCTGCTACAACGGCTGCATAGTGCGTCCCAAAACGTACAAACCTGTACCGGTGTACTGCTAGAGATGTTAGAGAGGAGGTCATTTGCAATTTTTTTTTCCTTACGGGGTTAATCCAGACTGTGTGAAAGGATGGTGCAAGGCGAAATTCAAATGCAGTCTATGCAAATGTAATGATCATGACGTCACGTTTCCTAAGTGTCGGACAAAAAAGCGAAACCTTGAGTTAGCAAGGGCACGGCGACGGAAACCATGTATACAGTTAGTAGATAATAACCGATTTACGCCTCTGTCGCAAGCGCTGTTTCATGATGCGACTTATTCGGATACGTAGACAATGGGCGGAGTCAGAAACAATAAATAGGAACGCAGTGCGCACCATCCTGGCCTTACCAAAACTCACCCCCATTCGGATTTTACACGAATTTGCACAGCTGAATTCATGACAGAACTAACTGATGAGCCAGAGGCAACAAGAAATCTGAATTGAAAGTACAACATTCATATAGCATCCGTGCACAATGCGGTGATAGTGTAAACACGTACAATAGCTGACCCCCTTCATGGGAATTCACGACCGTTACTACAAACATGACGACTAAACTTTTTCGTAAAGAGAAGCCGAGAACTTGACCTCTGGTTGACATATGCCCAGGGACATGCATTGTATATACGGACGCGTCGATTATAGAAACGGGCTGTAGAACAGCAGCCACTAACCCGACACACACAGAGCTAAACGTACATCATGAATATGTATCAGACAATCTATATCCGCTTGTGATGACACTGTATGCAATCCTCGATGCTAATGAGGCCATAAAGTGGAGACTATAACAGAAGCCCACATCTATACAGACTCCTTCGCCGCAATAAAACAAATGGAAAGAGTGACAATGACACTATGTGTAACGCAGGAGACGCATGCACTCCATAAGAAAACAAAGATACGCATCCAGATACAATGGACACAAGACGATGCTGAAAACGCTGAGCAGAGGAAAGTAAAGAGTCCGAGATGCCAAGTTCCATACACTAATGCATCCCCGAAAGGCTGCATTTTGACACCCGCTCCGCACTCCCCATCTTTGCATCCTCTTTAAGGAAAAGTGCAGGTGCCCTCATTCCCGCGTGCACTTTTTCTCTTCTTAGTAATCTAACCAGATTGCCGGAGGTATCCATTAGAAGGATCAGGGCTGGGGCGGCCCTTACCCCTTCGGTCGCGTGTCGATGAGGCTCTGAAGAAGACGCACGATCCGCCACTTGCCCCAGGTGTTGCACACCGGCTGCAGAGGAGGAAGTTCGCCACCTGCTGTCGACTTGGGCAGGGACAAGGGCTTCAAGGACACGATTTTTAATAGAAGTAGGACTAACGGCGACAAGGGACGAGTATTTCTCTAAGTGGCTGACCGACAACAATAAGAGCAGGAGGTTTCTCCTATTCCAGCATGAAGACAACTTACCTGATTTCCTTTAATTGGTATATAGCGAACCTCAATTATGCCTTTATGGCAAGGGTGCGTAATAAAAAAAAAGTGCGGAATATCGTATATTACACAATTTGCACGGTAGCCCGGTGGGTACTTAAGCTCCTTGAGAGCTAAAGTCATTCGACATAAAGTCCTTTGCCATAAAGCCCGTTGGCCTAAAGGGCTTCTTTTTTAAGGTCTTTACCCCGAAGGCATTTATCATGAAGGCCTTCACCCTAAAGACCTTTATCACAAAGGGCTTTCAGCTAAAGGTCTTTACCCTGAAGACATTTAGTTTGAAGGCTCAGGTGGAGGCCTTGCGGGTGTACATGCCTGGCAACTTTCCCACAACCGGTGGGCAGCTGGGGAGCCTGCTACAAAGCAGGATTCATACACATACGTATTCCCGAATCGGAATACGCGCCTTATAGTGTTACCGCACAAGCACAGAAATATTTTGCAAGAGGACCAGCCCCGCCCCCCTCCCCCCGCGTTCTAGATAGCGCACGTTTCTTAATTTCACTTAACGTCGGCTCAGGCTTGTTCTGTGAAACACTTCCTGTTCACGCAAATCCTTCAGTTTCGCAGAAAGCTATTTCGGCTCTTTCTCCAGTGAGCCTTAGCACTTTTCGATAAGCTATCCAGATTATAACCAATATTTTTTTTTGCTATGCACCCTCGGGCGGTGCAAAGGAAACGGCCTTGGCTATAATTTTCTGCCCCAAAAGAAACGCACGACCAATCTTCCGCAGACCATAGCACGCTTAGTCCGCAACAGCAGAGTCGGCAGCTTTTGATACGACCCTGACCATGTGATCCAGCCACTGAGTGAAAAAAAAACACGTATCGTTTACGAACCTTCGGCTTCCGCTGCCGTTGACCTCTTAGAGCCGGCTCAATCACGCAGCATTTGTGTCGCAGCGTCTCAGATTTTATCTCGCGGCGAATTAGCAATACTTCAGGAAAACGAGATTGACTTCCTATCGATCCTCTTTAGCTCAGCATTACAATAACTCTCAAACTTTCATCTCTTTGCTTATCCACCATCGTTGGTTCACCGTTGCTGTAATGAAACACTTGGTCGTGCTAGTCGCCTTAAGGCCCCGTTCTTGATTTATTAGCATTTTAAATGCTTAGACATAACTACCGCGCCAAAAAGCAACCACACAGGGAAGCACCTACTCAAGACACGGGTAGACGCTGCACCCAGAACTGATTTATTTCACCAATACATGGGAAATATAAATGCTTCGCCACGCATGCGCATGGAATACAGAAGGAAAGAAAGAAGGAAGGAAAGAAAGACACGGGCCAACGCCAAATTAGAGCAGCATACATCGTGCAGTAGAAAAGGTCGGATTCTGATCTTTACAAGTGAATCGAAGTATCGCTATTGCAGTTATCGCTGCTTTCCTCTGTATTGTATTCTTCCTCCCAGTAGCTTACGTGAAGTTTAATCTTTGCTTTTGCCTGGAATTCTATAAGTATCAAAATGCGGCGAACGTTCATTGCAAGACCTGCAATGCTCAACCAATCTCACATGTTTGTTTTTCACAAAACTTCATCCGTCCTTTCTTGACTGGTCGTTGACGCATCTGCCAGTTTGACCGACATAGGCTTTTCCGCATTACAGCGGAATTTCGTACACCACTCCTGAGTGGCACTGCGCATAGGGCTTGGCATGCTTTTTTCCGCATCCAGCTTTGGTGGTCTCCTTGCCGGAGATACGAGGGCATAGTTGGCCGAGCCTTACCGGAGCAGGAAAAATCAGCGGCACCCCAAACCTGTTCGCTATTTTCTCCAAGCTATGCAAAACCTTGTGTATCTAGGAAAGTTGTTTTTCTTTAAAACCACAAACGGTTCTTTTAACTCGCATGATTTAATTACGCGTAATTTTATCGAGTCGGTCACCTGATGGTGTTTTAATGTGCTTAAAGATCTTTAAAGCAACACTTAAATTCTTTTTCCTTTCTTGTAAAAAAGATGAATTCAAGTTCTGGCATTCTTCTTGTTGATAAGCTCTCAAAAACGTACTCGGCGACCTGAAAACACAGATGTTGGGATTCAAAAGACTTAAGAAGCATACAGACAGTTATTTTTATGCACAAAAAGGAAATTAGAGAAGACCCAGTCTAGAATTTCCTAAAGAACCATATTTTTAGAATCGTTCTGTTGCCTCCCAGACCTCCCAGGCCTCACTGACCTCACTGACCTCACAGGCCTCACATATATCCCAGGTGGCAGCAGCTGCAATTGCAAGGCATTGGCGCACCGCTTAACCGCTGCTCCACTGTGCCAAGAATGGTATGAGGACTCCCAGGGATATGTGAATGTAATGTATAGAACGGCCAAATCCGCATATATGGGCATTAACCAATTTATGCTTTTGCGTCTTACAGTAAAGGAAGAGCTTAAGTGTTCCCTCTTCTATTTTTTTTTGTTATCGCAACTGCTGCCAGTGCATTTTCTTTCATAGCATTGCTTCACTCGGGAGAGGTGTACAAACAGCAATCATCTGAGTTATAACAGCTTCAAACAACTAAGCACAAAACAGTAGAAAGGCTGAGCTGAGCGATGCAGACCGTTTCTTGAGGCAGGAAAACTATACCGGAGATAACTTTTTGATGAGAGTTCGCACCATCTATTGCTTGCACGTTGTCCCTAAGGGGTGCACTTAAACGTACCGATCTTTAAAAAATGCAACGTTCGTTTATGCCGGCGCCGATGTTTTTCATCGGTATACTCTTTCTCCTTGCTATACCTTCAAAATCAAATTCCGTTGCACGGGGATGACCAGCGCTTACAAGGCACATAGTAATATCAAATGGACGTCATCACAGCACTTCAAGGAAAATTGTTCAGAAGATGTCTCCACTAAACCAAGCGTCACAAAAACTGCAAAGGCAGTAAAAATTTCTGGTGCTTCTAGAATCACAGTCTTGGCGCACACATCTATGATTTCAGCGTAGCAGTTTGCAATATGTTTTGGTGCTTTTGTTAGTGTAGAACTCAAGAATCTGCCAACAAAAATCAATAAAACGAAGTACTTGTTGTTAAGGTAACCCGGAAAGATAAAGTTATCGATGTTTTTTTCCTGCTTTCACAAAAACAGGCTATCAATAAATGCCTGTACCAGTTTGACTATGGCATGTCGCAATATTGCCTACTTCGCGAATTTCTAAAATTGTTCTTGTGTACATTTTCTGCAGTACATGGTACAAAGAAAATGCGTGTCATCATCGACAGCTGAAAGTCACTAATCATGTGAATTGCGCCACTATTATGCTTTATGTAGTTTTAAATAAGCGATGCTAGGAATAATTGCGCAGTAGAGTTCCTTCCTCTTTCTGCACTGAATTCTACCTTTCGGTCCTTAAGGGTTTATAAAGACACTTGATTCCTCAATATTGTCTTGTTCTTTGAATTTGTTTAGCTCTGCCTCGAACTGCAACTAAGCTGATATTAAGAAAAGTTTTAAGAAATCACAATGTTTTCTTCCTTAACTTTTCTACTCGAATCAAGAAGCGTTCCTTCTTGTGATTTGAAAATTAATCGTTCAGCACAGAATAAACTCCACCATACCACAACTTTAATCGAAGTCTGGGAATGGAATGTGGTTTTATTTTTAGTTTTCTGCGACTTCGTAATGACAATCTGAGCGAAAGCAATCAGCATTCTGGCGTGTCGTGTACACCGCATAAGGGGAAGTGACATTCAAAGTTTGAATTTTTTTGCTATCAACGGTCAGGAAACGGCAAAGGAAATTAAACGACGGGTTTAGTTCATGCGAACTCTACAGAGATTCCTGCACATCTGTTTGCAGAAGTTTCCCCGGGCACTGACGAGAGAAAACAACTGTTGTTTACGGTCGCAGCAATTTAATTTAGTGGATATCTGCTTGCACTGATCCTTCACTGAATGCGGAAACGATTGAGGAAATGCACAGCCATCTGAAGGTAGGATGAGCACACATTTTGTTTTAATTATGAAGTGGGCCTTCAGCTATAGGAGCGTTGAAATTGAATGAATGCTGGGACGAAAGCCACTACTTTTTCCACTACACTTATTTTGCTCATAATAATGTTTTAAACAACCGATAATTCAACTTTTATGCTAGATTGCATTCAATATTATGAAAGCAATTTGATTTAACCTGTTGCAGTTTTCACTGACAAAGAAAAAACTTCGTTAGCACAATGGAGCCGGTATTCTAAAAGCGCTCTCGCAGTGAGACTAGCAGTCGTCAGATTTAGTCGGCCAACAGCGTATCATCGGGATGCATACAACTATTTCACACTGCGTGGAATGGAGCAGTAGGCCGATTGTAGGAGTCGCGACCTGTTGTTCGAATGCCGCTGTTGGTCAACGGTCTACCAACTTTATTGTCGCACTGGCGAGACAACCTGTGCCTCCTCCCGCCTGTTCATCACTCCCTCGATCTCCTGCTGTTGTACTTTGGTGCCATATCTCCAGTACCCCTGAGAGCACTATTGCAGTGCCATTCGTGATTATCGGGCCAGCGTGACCCCACAACAGAAAGAAAACGTTTGCCGGATCAATTGAGGAAACGAGAGGGTTGAAAATGGAGTCGCTTACAAATAAGAAGCGGAAGGGGAAGAGAGGCCAAAAAAAAAAAAGAAATGAAGAAGGCACTTTGCAGCAGTCTGATACGTTACAGGAAGCTTCAGTTTGGTCACCCACTGCGATAGCCACCACACACCGTACCCTGTCTATTTTTAAGACTGTACCTGTTACATTGAAATGATATCCTGCGCGCATTAAACATCTCTAAAGTCTCTTGCAGCAATACGAAATCTAGAACACAACAAGTCACGTGTCGGCCATAAAGTTCTAGAACCATCAGCGTCTGCATAATTTAAGAAATCTTTAATAAAAAGAAATTCATTTACACCTAAAAACAAGACACGCGTAGGCATCAACGAATTAGAATAAACAGAAGGCCAAGTACATCACCAATATATAATGGCACTCCGTTTTGAAGTCTTCATCAGCATACTTTTCCTTCAGTTGAACAGTCAATTGGCTGAATGGGATTTTAAGAAACAAGAGATTCATAACGCCAGTCTTCCATTCTACTTTTCCATAGCGGGCGCAGTCCAGTAAGAAAGAGCGTGTCAAAAGATCACGAAATTATTGCGCAGCTGTAATATATCGCAGAAATTACCAGTTAAATCAATTCGGTCTTTCAATGGCTGCAGTAGAACGTTCGAGCGCAATATTGTGTTTTTAGAAGTGATGAAGCAATGGTGAATTGCTTCTGGAGCATCACCGAGGTGGCATTTAACCAGACAAACTAAAATACCCTTTTACTCTAGCCACGTTTCAAAGAGCAGCATCTTTGAGTATAGCTTAGTGAATCAATTTTTTTCATCGTCGAGACATGAATTGCACGGCTGCCTGGGCCTCGTCAAGCTGTATACCTGCAGTTTTAGTCCAGGCAGCCAGCCAGAATTTTCTGGGAAATAAATGGAATTGAATTGAATGTTCTCTATAAATTAAGTCACATCAATATGAACCGAAATATGCTGAATAATGCTTAGGCGTAGTATTGAGCATGGTAATTAAATCTTTGCACAACCGCTTCCATGACAATGAAAACAAGAACTCAGCAGGAAAACAAACCAGGATCGAAAAATGCGCAGGCGGTCACACGATTTATTGCGAGAAATCTGCGTAAACAGCTCAGCGACAAAACAGCGCAAGGAAAAACAGCACAAGAAAAGAACAGCACGACGAAAGAAGAGCGCAGGGAAAAACAGCATGAGAACAAAACAGCACATCGGAGTCTGGTGCAGCGCTGCTGTAACGAAGAACAGTCATAACTATAAACGAACGGTAAATCACAACACATACGGGAGCCCTCTTTGGAAAATGTGAGTGCTCGTTTCATAGACTGAATAAGGCATAAGGTAGGGTGATATTCGCGATCTCAGTTATGCACTTTTATATGGCGGGTAATGGAAGCAAAAACGCTGAAGAAGTTGTTCTGGGAGCATCGATTCTGCCGGTTGACCATCATGATGCTGAATACTGACAAATAAGCCCGACGTAACGCTCTGAAGAGCAAGGTTCCGGGCTAGTTGGTAATGCATTGTACTTAGAAACAGCGCGAAGAATCGCGGACACCACAAAGAAACGATACACACGAGCGCTGACTCCCAACTCTGGGCCACAACTCAAGGCTCTGGGTGTACAAAAAGTTTTATTCTTCAAAAAATTCTCGCTCATAGGAATTGAATCTTCAGCAACTTCGTTTCGAGCGAGCTACAGGGCTTTCATACGCTGAAAATATCCAGTATGCGATGCTTACTTTTAACGATGACAGTATTGCCCGCGCCGATATATTCAGGTTGTTTGGTGTTTAAACACGATGCTGCGCAGTAGTTGAGCGCTCGCTAACTCCAAACATCGCTGCCACATGTGTTGTGATTTAACGTTTGGACTTATGGCTATCATAGTTCACCCCTCCAGCAGCACTGCATTGTACTCTGATGTGCTGCTTTGTCGTCGTGCTGCTTTCATGGCTCTCTTTTTTCGTAGTGCTGTTTTTCACTATGCCATTTTGTCCGGCGGAATGCTTTGACGCGTGCTGTTTTTTCCTTGTGCTGTTTGTCACCTTGTTGTTTTCTCCCTGTGCTGTTTTGTTGCTGCACTGTTTTGTCGCTACGCCGTCTTTTCCCAGAGCTGTTTTGTCGGTGTGCTGTTATTTGTACACTGTTTTGACGTGTGCTGTTCATTCGAGTCCCCGTGCTCTCCGTGCTTCTTGCACGAATGTCTTATGGTGAATTCCAATCGCAGGCCCGGAGCTGTCTGCACGCTCTGCGAAAGAGCGCCTGAATCCGGCGCAGAGCGCGCGACCTGAAATTGCGATTGGAGTACACTTGCTCTGGCCAGAGCAGGTAGGGCGCCGCTATCGCCGCTGAAAAAGAACGTCACGCAAACTTCCGGTCGGATCCGCCGATTTCGGCGGAGCAGTCCCGACTGCTCCACGGAGCAATCTCGGCTCGGCAACCGCTCCCTGTCTACGATTGGAAGACGCGATCCGTGCCTCAGATCGGCGTTTGGAATACAGTTGCTCCGAAAAGAGCAGAAAACGTTGCTCCCGAAGTGCTCCAACTCTGCGATTGGAAGTTACCATTAGTTTCGGGCTGTTAGAAACCTCCTTTAAAAAAAGGTCACAAATAGGCTTCTACCGCACGAGGCAGATATAGGGTTCCTTGACAGCGGAGCTTATCTCTGATCTGTCAAGGCAACGGTTTGGTCGAAGACCATTTTCTCAAGCATCTCACACTAGATGAGCCGAGCACCAGACCGGGGAAAATCGGCCCATTAAAAAACCGGTGGGCATCCGGCGGAACTGGGAATCGAACGGAGCAGCTCGCGAATGTGAGGCGGATTCTCTACCACATGGCCACCGCTGCGGTCTCTTCCGAGCTCTTAGAAAACTAAAATCCAAAACCCAAACTTGGGACTTCCCCCGAACCGAGAACTAACGGCCATGGGTGCAGTGCATGCCCCTCCCGTCTTTTTAAGCACCCCCGTTCCAAGCCCATCTAATCGCACGACCACAGATGGCGCACTCTGAGACTCGTTCTACGTTCGACTCCCCATACTCCAGTCCTGGTGGATATGCCAGCTCGAAACCACCTTATTTTACAGGCAAACCTGGCAACTACACCACAAAAGCACCTTTGTTCGCACTCAGAAACACTGGTATACGCCCGTGTGACACTCCCCTCGCTGGTCTTGAGCGTGCAGACGTTGAGAATGTCTGCTCCCTTCCCCACATGATCAATACTTGTAGCCGCATGCTTACTAATAACACAATTTTGTGAATGTGTCATTAGTGGCCTGCCAGGTGCATTACCAGGCTAGTTATGAACAAAGAACCCATTCTCTGGCTCCTTTCGACAGCGGCGGTTGAACGAGCCGGCTGGAGATCAATTTTTCCGCATACGGAAGATTTTGGTTGTGTGGTGCAATTTATCGTTGACGAAGACACTTTGCATCTGCAGCTTTAAAGGCGAACCACATAAAAAAGCCGGCATTGAACTTGCCCGTAGAAGCAAAACCTTACGGTAACAGAGAGAAGAGCAAAGAAGCGTGTGAGGGGATCGAAAAGAAAATTATCTAGCTGAAAAGAACCAGGTTCGGTGCGTCCGGAGATGGGTGGTCGAATCGAGAACAGCTAGCGAGCTTGGGTGCCAACTTCAGTTTATTTCGTTGTTGGGCTGGGAACGCCTTCTCCAAGTAGTTTCTCGCAGCACTCTTTCGGCTGATGGCGACTGTAGGGACGAGCAAGACTAAAGCCGACACCTTTTTGCTGTCGTCGGGCGGAGTGGTCAGGCACCCCACCCAAGCGGCCTGCCGTGGGACAATGGGAGAGTTGGGAGATCTGCCGCCGCACCTCTTCTCTACCTTACATGGCCCTACACGCTTCTTTCATCAACCCGGCTGATCTCGTCTACTGCGCCATTGCCGACGTCCGCCGTCCGCTAGAGCCACGCCTCCTTGTGCCGTACTCTCCATCCCACTACTCTCCAGTGCCTTCTTCCCTTCAGTCAGCTTTCGCGTCCAGAGCCATCTGGTGACATTTGTGGTATCCCAGAACGATCGAGCGACTCTGCCGAAGAAAGTTGGTTCATTGATCTCGTTACTGTTCGTGCAGCTGGAGCTGCTTGGATCAGAAATCGCCTTGCGAGAAAGATAAGAAAGACAAGGCGACCAGAAGGCGGGGCGACTGCCCTAGTCACAAAAATTTTCTTTTATTTGTGCCTTTTTTTGTTAGCACGGTCGGTGTGAAGAGAAAGCTACGGACGAACTTTCTCCGTGGTGTTAGTGTCCCTTATGACAATAGAAAATTGCACTCGTTGCTTACTGGACACAAATAACATTATCCACGTAGGCCATGGAGTTCGCGCTTTTTAAGTATTCTTATTTTTACGTGCCTTGAAGATGCATTGGGTATATTAGGCACTACATAAGGTACTCTCACGTGTAAAGTAGAGCAAAGCATAACATTAAAGGTGGCATCCTCGGATAGTGTTTTTTTTCTCTCTACTCTTGATACTTCGACCGTTTGAAGTGATGCTCACTTGCGTATATATTTTAGTTTCCATAACAATTGATCTAGTTGATATGTTAATATTTTTAGGAGTATACCGCCTCCATCGGATTCTCGTGCGATACACATCGTGCAGTATGGTGCTAGGTTGTAAAGAAGAGCGATAAGAGGACGTAGCAATTTAGGTGAAACTTAATATATATACTTGATATCTGTCGGAGTGCATTGTTTCCACTGTCTCTATCGACCACTGAAATAATTAGCATTATGCAGCACAGCGCCACGTCCAAAAGAAAGACTACAGGGACACAAAAACGCTTATGTTTAATAACTAGGAGTCGGTTTTAATACAGCATTTATGTGCGCACAAAAAAAAACATTTTCGTTGAAGCGTGAAGCTCTCAACGAAGCCGTGCAATGAAATTGCTGCATCTTCTTATAGCTTTGTAGTTGTCAGCGTTGTTCTTCAAAACACTCCTGTCGCCAATGCTGCAATTGTGCATTGTTATTATTGTATTGTTGTCATTTAACCCACCCTGCTTGGGCCTGTACAAGGTTTGCAGTATTGAATAAAGAAAGAAAGTTGTCGTTGAGAGAATAAGCGACTTTAACATATACAGTCCTGCATTAACAGTATACATTGTAAGGAACAAAACGCGAAAATGTTCCGAGCGATTTTGTCCAGTAATTGCATTGCAACGCTGCCATAAATATTTTAACGCCGTCTTAGGTTCTTCTCTGTATTTCCTTGTTCCGTCCTAAGATGGGGCCTGTGTAGTAAGCCACTACCTTTTTTCTTTTACTAGGCACGTGTCTTTATGACGATATGCTCTTCCTGTAGTGGAAAAAATGTGAAAAAGGGCTGCACGAGGAGGACGGCTGTTCGCTTAATTTAGCGACAAAGTACGCGAAGTCCTTCCGCTGCGCAAGGGACATCAGGCGAATCCTGTTGGGGGAAAATCTGTTGAGCGGAAAGGGAAGCCAGGCGGAAATAGCTGGAACGAGGCAGTAATAAAAAGAAGGGAATGAAGCGGAGGCAAAAAACAACCTTAAGACCGGGTGCTGGCCCTTCCTTTGATATTGTTATACTTAAGCTGGGCCAGCCTTTTTTTTATTACCGGTAATTCGTCGTCGTTGCACAGTAGACCATTAAATATGCCGCTGCGCGTGAATACCTTCCCACGGAGCAGAGAAATGCAGGTTATCTTTAAATGCTTACGGTTTACATTCATTCATTATCTTTGCGTTTTCATTGTATCTGAAGGCCAAAGCATCCACTATGTCTCAACTGTCTTTAACCTATGTTTTATTAAATTTGTTCTCAATCAATTGTTTTTTTTTTCGTCTAGGTATTTTCTATGCGCAATGTGTGCATTAGAAAAGGTGTACTCTGAACTAGTCAGATTAGCCGCACACTTAACAAAGCCTGCAAACGTCAGATTAATTTAAAGCAAAAATTTTTTATATTATAATCACTCTGATTCTGCACCTTTACTGATTCTTCTCTTGCAAGGCCTCGAATTGATTTTTCTTGAAGGGTGTAATCACGTTGGACACGAACTCAGCTAGCGTTCGCAATATGACGAAGAAACTCAGCACCCCCTTTTGACACATCATCATCATCATCATCATCATCATCATCATCATCAGCCTTACTACACCCACTGCAGGGCAAAATAAAACTTTAAAAGAGAGGCAGCATTTACATCAATCTAGAAACAGAAATACGGCAGAAATGTGACGAACACGATATGAACCGCAAAGAGAACAGCTTTCTAAATGTGACAAAATCTAATTGAGGCTACTCTGCGATGATATACACTATAAAAAAAGTTCTAAACGCTGCTCAAGGCTTATTGCTACCTCCCTCTCTCCCATTCTTTCAGTATCCCCGAAAACTATTGTGCTTGTACCGTTAAGTGGCTAAGGCCAAAGGAAGCAGAATGCCGCCATCTCGTTTCGGCAGAGAAAAATGGCTGTTTCTTCCTCAGGGACGCTAAGTTCGAGATTCCGTAGGAAAGAAATAAAGTTGTCGTCTTATCCTTCCCCATCGTGGCCCATGTCTTCTGAGTGGGTTTCTTTTCCCCATCTTTCAATCGCCACCAACCCAAACCATCTTGCATTAGGTCTCGGGGCATAGTGAACGACAGCAGTGGCATGAGGACGCACTCGCACGGGATTCGAGCGGTGGGGTTTATGCTTGTCAAATGTTTGCTCTGAAGTTGTGGGCCTGGGATGGGGCGGGTTCCTGCAGCTGGCAAAGAAGACGGTTCGAGAAGAAAAAAGAATGCCCTCAACGTTTACTTCCTACTAGGAATATAATCCATTTTTTTTCAAGGTTTTCTTTTGGAGATCACTTTTAGTACTTGCTCAACTGTTGATCACATTTAAAGCGGTAGCTCTTAATTCGTAATTTCGTACATTGAAGTCTCTGAAAAATGGGAACTTGCAGAAAACTAGGGAACTGATTCACTAGTACTGCACGAAAAAAATTGAAAGTAAAAAAAAACACCACTGTAATTTATAGTCATTGTCCAGACGACGTTCCAAAAATGCACACGTCATAGACAAGAAAACTGGAGCTGCTTGGCTCGTGTCACTGCTACCATGCTGGCAGACATTGCACAAGGACCTCAGCTCAATACATTTTTTCTTTTTCAAAGAGTGTAACGAGCCGATGTAGTGGATTAATCTTCACATCTCGAGATTCATACGACATGCGCTGAACACGTTCTCTGCAGCTCACTTTTTCAGGGAAACACCGGGGACGCATTCTCATCGGGCATCAGAACTCATGAGAAGATTTTGAGTTGTGACATAGTAATCATGGTGCAGCTTATTTGACAAGCAGTTGACCATTGACGCCGTGGGTTCATTCCACGCGGCAAGCAGAAACAGGCTGAATTGTACGCAACGGCCATGTGACGACCTGATACACCTTCCTGATTTTTCTATGCCACTCAAGCTGAGGACAGAAGACGCCACACAGCTCAAAATGACAGAGATCACATTTCCTCAGCGCTCATCACTGAAGCACAAAACCATCATAAATACGCGTATTCTCTGTTCATGTTATCTCTGGACAACAGCACCTTTATTTTTGGTTTCCTGCTTGAAATGAGCTGATACTACATAAGGCAGGGCGCCTGTAAGCGCATTATCGAGGTCTCGAAAAACGGTTGGAGATATAAGTCATCTGAGGCCATAATAATTGTGTTGCACTGAGCGACTCTTCTGCACCGATTAAGGTGACTTCCACGCGCTGATCACCTATCACATGACTACTCTTCAATACAGTTAAAGTGATGAATTTTTGCTCCACTGTCTCGAAGTTCTTTCCAGTCTTGTTAGTGCTCCTTTTACGCGTGTCCGCTTACCATATAAGCATACACCTACTGCTGTACAGTGACGAACTCCTTAAGACCATATAGATTTCTTGCATACAAGGGAAACAGAAAGGAGCACTTTCTTTCCTTCGCTCAGAGGCAAAATAATTGCACAGGTGAATAGGATTCGAAAATATTTGGAAAAAGTAAATTGAAGAGACAGTTATTGCATCACTCAACTTTCCTACCCTCAATATGGAATGGAAAATGTGTCCTCCTTTGGTTCTGTCACTGTTGGGTTTTATCTGTTTGTATTTCTAGAGCGCATGCAGCACAATTAAGTAATGCGTGTGTATAACCTACCGATGAATTGCCTTCCATCCCTCCTCATTGAATTACCGCACGTACAGAAGTAAGTGCGGTAATTTTTCCGAATTTCGCTCAGGTGTGGTCAGACCTTCATGCATCATAGACTGCCTGTGAAAACAGTTCAGCGTGATAGGAATTCTTCACAGAATAATGCAACAACTTTGAGAAGTTAAAAACAGTTTGATTCAACTAATCCCTACTGCTTTAAATCTCGTTCCTGTCCGACATCCTCACCTCACCTACACGCTCACCTGCATGCGCTCACCGTGCCGCTGCAAAATTCGGCCATATTAAAGCTCTTTGATCCGTGATTCGACGGCCGAGAAGCAGCAACAATGGTGATAATAGCGGAAGAGCAGCTAGCGCCATCCAGTAGCGCAATGAGGAACTCGGCCGTTCTATTTTCTGTTTTCTTTTTTTTTTCTCCACATTTCTGTATCGATACCTTTTGAAGGAGGCCTTTCGGGGACTACGCCCTGCAGAAATAAATGCGGTAGAACAGATCTCTCTTACAGCAGCGGTTACAAAATTCACAGCTGTGATAAAAATGAAAGATGAATAATTGTCAAATATTTCTATGCAACTCCAATTCGTGATTGGAATAACGCTGTCGTTGATACTGGATTGCTGTACACAGCTTACAATGGAGGGCAAGAGACGGGATGTAGCTTATCCAGAGATTTTAGGCAAAAGCAGGTCATGCAACATTTCGCTTCGAAAACAGAAAATGAGCGCACCTTTTGGAGACTAGTCCTGCTAGTCATAAAGGAAAAAAATATAGTTCATGCATCGTTAACCGCGCCGGTGGACCCGAAAAATTTAGCGCCCCGTGCACAAATCGATTTCTAATTAACGCGAGGGTGTGCGTAGGCACACAAAAAACACTCGCACGCAGAGACAATTTTCCTGTGCCTTGACCATCTTAATTGTTCTGAAGAAGCTCCTCGCACCTTCCTCTCCTGCGGTTCCTTCTATCTGGATTAAGACTCTAAACACGCAGTGTGCGGTTTCTAATTCCTCGTTCTGCATAAAGGGCTTCTACATCGCCTTTGATAGTGCGTGTTAAAGCAGGAGCTGTTAAAGTGCCTGCGGTCCTTTAAATAATTTTATATTCATTTTATTCATCCACAAAAGCACGGCTTTAAGAGAAAATGAACAGACGCAAAAGGACACATGGCGAAGCCCTTCTGCTTGTGAGAGAAAACAGATATAACTTCGATCACATATCTTCGCACAACACGCTTAAGGCTCCAGATTAGGCTGAACGCTATTGCAAAAGAGGCAGCACAGCCTACAGTGGGAAGAATAAGTTTTAAAGTCACCGGCCGGCAGTCAGGAAAACATTTCTGAGCGATCCTGACGTTTCTAGTATGATGTATACTAGCTAGACTTCTACTAACGTGAGACTATTAGTAATCAGGGTAGTACATAACTTCCCCGAGTAAGCTTTGCTGCGACAGATGCAAAGACGGCTTAAACGAACGTGAGATTATGAGTGATTAGGGCGGTATATAACTGCCCAGAGGAAGATTTGCTGCGGCAAATGCGAAGATATCAATTTTATGAGGATTGCCGGATACATAAGGCATCGCCATCATCACATCAGTCAGTCGAGTCAAACTGACTGCCGGACACAAGCGTGCACCATTCCCTTGCACTTGCTGCTGTTTTGTAGCAGCCACACGTTCGCTATTCAGCATGTCCTCTAATCTTGTCAATTCAATCAGCTCTTAACCCTTACTAAGGTTTAGTAATCAGTAATAAGTAGAAGCAAAGTAAGCCATGCCGAAGGAGCACAAGTTCACAGGCTTAGAGGTGGTAACGGACAGATTGAAAGAGGTTACTGAGTACAAAGCTAAGCACACACCCCTGGCCTTCGAGCTAGAATGAATTCAATAAGAACTTAGCACTAATACTTACCGGGCCTAATTTTTTCGCTCCTGAGAAACACAATGCAGTAGTAATGTCTCAAACGACTTCGGCGCGAAGCAAGATTCTGTTCTACGAAAAAAGCACATGATTCGCGTTAACGAGAACCTATGGAAACAGTGTGGTCATGCAGTGCCAACTACGACTAGTCACACCATTTTTCATTGCACTTAATTCATTGCATCCCTGCGCGGAATGTGGACTTACTGCACTGTAAATGCAAACAAAATATTGAAAAATTCATAGCAACTCTTCTAATATATACAAAAGTCTAATATTACTAGCAGCTGGCATTATTATTATTAGACTCCACATGTCCGTCGTCGTGAACTCTGTTGTGGGGACTTACCAGCGTCCGTAGAACAGGTCTTACTTCTGAAGCCACCGCGCTGCTAGTGCATATGAGTCGTTTTCGGAAAACCAAGCCCTCTTTCATAACTTTTACTTAATCTTATCTAGCCTTCGTACCTGTTCCACGAAACTTTACGCGAAATGCGGCAGCTATTTTTTACGCCTTGTTTTTCTTCGCTGGGTCACGCTTATAACAACTAGCATCGAGGAGTCATACCAGCAGCTTGCACTTTGACATGAACCACCATCCCACCATCCAAAAAACCACCATTTTTTGTTTGTCGTCACACTAACCCAAATGAACGTATAAAAGAGTCGAAAGCGGTCCCAGGGATGGCTGGCCAGGGATGTGACTGGCATTTTTAATAGACAAGCAGCTGGCCGTTACTACCCTTCATAGTAAGTAAGTTTACCTGTTGTAGTATATTCTTTTATTGCCTATACACTTTCTTTATCTTGCCGCATGCCCTGTGGTATCATATAACTGCTCACATGCCCGTTCCCTTTGACTCTTCTGTTTTCTTTCTGATGTGGCACTGGTTTATAACGCCCCCTTTATAGCTTACGCCCCACTGGAGCACTGATCGGTCAAAAATACAGATACAAGCTGATCATCATGAAGCACGGTGTTTCTCATAAAGCACGATGTTTAGAGCCACTGACACTGTGGCTAGCCAAGTATGCTACCAATCACGCATTGCCGTCACAAGCAATCAAACGATTAAACGCAGCCGCGCAGCTTCGCTAAAATGCCGAATAATAACTGAAGAAGTCGAAAAGTTTTAAGCTTCGGCTGCCAGATGTTGGCTTACGTTCCCTGTCTTGTCTATTAATTAGACGTGATACTACTGATCTCTCATAGTTTTTTCTTGACCTCACTGTGACCTCATTTTGCTAACTTGGATGCCACTATTTCGCAATTCTAGCTGCTTCGAAAACAAACGGATGTTCATTCCCGCCAAGCTTGGACATGCTCTAGTAAGAATAAGCGAGTAAATAAGAGTTACGGAGCAATGTAACCTGACAATTTGGGCTAATTGCATTCATTTGTATTAAATAAATCGCAGAACGTAAGCAGACAAGCAACTAAATTTCAAGGTTGGTTTGCAAACTAAAGTAAGCGTAGGACGCCTGCACATTTGTCGCCTCTCTAAAAAAATCAGTGAAACATCAAATCTTCCTTTTGATAAAGTACATTTTTCCTTTTCTGTGTCAGTGAGAACTGCAAACTAGACTCACATCTGCTAATTCATGGTGCGGTCGGTACAGCTTTTAGTGGGAAGATGGTAAGGACTACTGAAGCATGCATTTGTAGGAAGATATTTGGCTGCGCTTTGGTTAGATCCTCATGCTCAGCCTACTTCGAGCACAAGGCATAAGCGCTCGATTTATTGGGCTTCGACCTGCAAAATCTGCAGCTGTTTTCTATTAAAGCGAGCTACATTCGGCCTTGGTGACGAAACAGGGTCAGCCTGTAGCGTCCTTTCGCCAAATACAGTGCCATCGCTCTCATGCGACGCACATACATGTAAGAGCTTTGTCCATATCTCCGAATTCGTGTTACAAGTAAGCCAAGCGTGTGTGAAGCGTATAGCAGACCAGGTCGATGCGCAGGCGCTTTGCTGGGCCTTTCAGCTGGTCGGATTCTCACGGTGACTAAAACGCGTTCGTGCTCGCCTACGTCTCATTCATGCAGAAAATTATTCCAGCGCTAAATGAAGTGAAAGTTTCGTACGTTACTTTTTCTTCTACTTCTAGAATAAAAATATAGAAATCACATCCTTTTATTTGGTAACCTTTCATGTCACCTTTCGCGTTATCATCGTTTTTGAGGCGCCCAGCGTACAGTGTCTGTAGCCTATTTTTTCGACTGTGTTGCTCTTCTTCAGCCATTTTGCTTTTAAACGCTTTGAGTTGTGCGCCTATGCAGGCGGTACCTGTTGCGCACGCCGCGTCAAAAATGCGTAAAGAGCAGCCAGCGGATGGTTGGGGCATCACGATTCTCTTGCAATACCAACGGTGGTGCGAAGCGTGCAGCGAGTAGCAATAAGTAGATAAAACGAAAAACGATGGAAGCGCTGAGAAGTATTGAAGCGCAAAGATTCGCTACGCTAGGTAAAGCATTTTTCGGGTACGCCGCACAACGACCTTGAGCGACCTTCAGCCCAACCAAGGAATGCCGTGTATGGCCATATGTGGTACAGTTGAGGCGTCGAACCCATGACCCCTGACCTTCACTCATGACCTTTAGTTTACCTTTGCCTTTTGACATGGGGTGACCTTTTGACCTTACAAGCATCCGATAGGGCGATGAGAAACCACGTGATGACATCCGATGGGAGTGTCGTAAGACCATGTGATACCACGTCATAGCCACGAGGTCGTGTGGGTATATATAGAACGGCTGTCGCGAGCGTGTAGCAGCGCTGCCATGGACGAGCCTCAGACGCTTAGCAAGCATGCTTGCTTTTCGCTCAATTTCAGAGTTAGCCAAGTTAAGCCACTGCCAATTTTCGATGGAAGAAAACTACAGCAGTATATACATCGTCGTTCAAGTATTCTCTCTGAAGATAACGCCGGAAGCCAAGGCATTTTTTCATTTACACAAGTTGCGACGTTCATGACGTTTGGTGCTCTTCAGCAGTCACCGGTAGCCAGCTAATAATTCCTACTCTTTCAATTTCTCTCATGCTTCAGATCCTCCGTGGCTACTCAGTCAAAGTAGATAGAATCATTCACTACATTTTGGACCTCTTTACTTATTATCCGGTCTTGCTCGTTCATCTGGACGTGAAGCATCACCTTAAAGGTACACTAAAGGGGAATCTGAACTAGTCTTTATAACGCGGGAGCTCTACCTACACGTTCCGGGCATTCTTTGAAACTTTGACTTATTGTCCTGTGCGACCGATTGCCCTAATTAACTCTGATTAAATATCCCGGCTCCGGCCTTTTTTTTTATCTCAACGCGGTTGGTAGGCGGAGTCAACCAACGCATGGAGTGCCTTTCAGCCAGTCCAGTGGCGGCTTCGCTTTCAGTTTTATTTAGTTTTTTTAGGTTTCTGTGAATAAACGGTTTCAGTAACGCACAATATAGGCTCAAATTAGGCCCACGGAAATAAAAGTACACGTGTACTCTTTGATTTACGTATTACTCCGCCGATGGCAGAGCGGCAAGCCGCCACGGGAATGACTGACGCGTTGGTTGACTCCTCCTACCTACCATGTTGAGTTAAAAAAAAAGGCGGGAACCGGGACGTTTAATCCGATCTAATTAGTGCAATCGGCCGTCAAGACAATAATTCGAAGTTTCAAAGAATGTCTGGAACGTGTAGATAGAGTTCCCACGGTAAAAAGACGCGTTCAGATTCCTTTTTAGTGCACGTTTAAATGGTGGTGTTTCACGTGAGCATTTGAATGCAACTGGCAAGACAGATACAGCAGCCGACCTATCGGCAAAGCACAGTAACAGATATGCAGACGTCGTCGTTTAAGTTCTTTGCATTGACGTGATGTGTTCTACATTCAATTTGTAAAGGAAAACAATTTTCAGTGAGTATAAAAGCTACAATTATTTCATTCTTTTGTTGTTCGCTCTCGAAATCCGTGGATATACTCCCCAATCTAAAAGCTGATGCCTCCAAATCTCTATCTCGTGACTTAACTCCCATTGTACGTTAGCTATGTACTGCCGATCTAGCCTTGTGTAAAGGAAGATGTGTAAGCACTGGTACGCGCAATAACTTTGAAGTCGCCGTGTGTACATGATAAGCAGCAGTAATAAAAAGCTCTCTGAAGAAGGCACACTGTTCAGAGTACTTTACGAGGCCTCATAAAAGAGCTAGATGGATGGCGTCATCTCAACCACAAGGTCGATGCTCAATCTCTCTTCAGCTATTATCAGAGAGCTATAAAATGTGTTCTGTGCCCAACACGAGTCAGTCGAAAGTTCTGTGGCGCGTCATAAAGCCTCTCGAAGGCCTTATTCTGAGCCAGCTTACTGCTTATCGAGCGCTATCAAAAATCATTGAACCAATGAGTTCGATCCATAGGTTGCGTCAGCACGAAGTCAAGAAGTATGTCGCAGGTGCTTAAGAGCGCACACGGGCATATGACTTTGCGGGCTTATGGCTAGATAAGCAGCAAAGTTTTTATCCTTATAGTCGTCATGTTTGGCGTCATAAGCCTACACGACTGAAAAGTTTGCCTTCTTTATACAGTTAAGCAGGCGGGAAAATGTGTAGGATGTAGCATGGAAAGGCGCACTGGTTTTCTGCAAGGAGCTTCGTGGAAGCCTTTTGATTGCTAGGATCCTTTAGTAGTCAAATATTCCCAAATTCGTGAGCACCAAGGCATTTTACATTATAGAAATGAATATATAAACTACCGTTCTAACAAGATTGCAGACTTCTGTGAAGTCATCACGGTCACATGAAATTGAAGCTCTGCACAAAGTTATTACTGCTATAAATAATAAAACATCACTATTTCCAATAGTGCCATAAATATTTACGTGATCAGTAGCACATGGTTACTGTGACAACTAACCAGAAAAGTTATGTACTTAGATATCATCTTCCTTATTTTTGTATATTTTGGTGGCAAAACAAAGAATATTTTATAATATACAATCAAAAATAATATTTCCGGAGGATGGTATGAATTGTAGCGCTAAACACTAAAAGAGCTTACGCTCAACCGGGCTTTTACCGTGATTTTATGATTTAAATCTCGTTCCTTCAGTATGTGATGACTAATGTGATATTTGCGGTGAAAGACATGGTTGCTTCCTGAATTTCGCTAGCTTTTGTTTTTCGAGTACCTTCACAAGTTGGAAATAAACGGGTTCAAAATTTTCTTTTCTACAATCTATGAAGGCTATGGAATAACCTGGAATAATTCTGGAATAACCTGCCAAAAAACACTGTTGTTGAGACAAATCCTTACAACTTTACGGAGCTACTCATCGACCATTTCAAAGAATAAAACTTTCCTATACCCTGTGTCAGCTATGGTGCACTGCGAAACAATCAAACACTTTACTGGACACGTTGTAATACTGTAGTGTGTATTTCTGTGGGCTTCTTTTTCACATTTTCTTTGATTGAATATGTAAATTTCTTACTATTTTGATTTGCCCAGTGTTCTCTATTTTGTTTGCCTGGTCATATGTATGACCGTCGGACATTTTGTATCCCCCGCCCTTATGTATTGTCCCTTCGGGACCCTTAGAGGTTAATAAATGATGATGATGGTGATGAACATGCTGCTAACATGACAAGTTGTTCAGCTAGCACAGGGTGTTTTTTGAATTATCGGTCATTTGTTATTTCTCTATGAAAAGGCAGAACAAATTTCGTCATCAAAAATACTCTTAGCATACGATCTATATCATGAAAACCATTACTCAAACTTAATTTTTTTTATGTATTCTCGTCCTATTACAGAAGTTAAAATTCCCGGGCCTTGGCCCAAAGCTTCTTCTTCTTGGATGAAAACAATCAAGATATTCTTCAAGTACTTAAGGCACACAAGTTTCAGCACCAGTCTATAGACTCTCTGTGTGCATCATGTGTTCTCACTAAGTAATGACTCTGACGTACACATTCCATTCTGTGCTCTGACATTACATTGCGCTTATCGTTTTTCTTTGCTCCCTTGGCTCATTCCTACTAGAAGGCTTGCAAACCAGGCACTGTTCAGTTGCCCTCCTTCCCTTACTATTATCCTGGTTTAGTTTTGTGGAGTTAAATGTCTGAGAGCGACTGAGACTTTAAGGGACGCTGCAGTAGAGGGCTCCGTATAATTTCAACCAGCTTGGTTCTTTAACACGAACCGACATTCCCACAGTACTCAGGCTTCAAGCATTTCTCCTCCACCAATATAAAACCGTCAAATTGAACTCACCACTTTCGGGTCACCAGCCCAGCACGGTAACCACTGAGAACCACCTGCGGCAGCTTCTATCATTCTCTCTCTCTTTCGGTTTTAACTTTTTATTAATTGCAGATAAGCCTTTAAACGAACGCCTAGTGTAGTGCCTGATATTCTCGACAGATATCCACATCTAAAGCTACTGTACGAATTTGCTTAACCTGACGACACAGGCCACATAATCTACAATGTTCTAAACAGTATAGCATGATCTAGAAAAGGCGCTAGGTAATGCGCGGATTCGCCCAACCAGCTGAACAAAATTCGCATTAAAAAAACAATGAAAGACCGAGGGGTTCCGCTTCTGGCACTATACAGCTACGCCGACAGCGAGGTCGATATTGAGATCAGACCGTTTACTCTGACACAACGCTCTATATGCAGCTATCGGTGACAAACAAAATGAAAGAAGACGGCACAAGCACACGTGGACGAAATGAAGATGCGGAAGGAGGCACCACACGGAATAACAAGATGCGACCTCATCCCTATTCCAGCTTTCATTTTTTTTTCAATGCCCCGAGAAAAGGGAAAGAAAAATAACCCCTACTCCCGAAGTGGGACGCAGTAGGGTCGCTCGCTGGCCGTTGGGAAAACAGCGGGCAACGAGGTGCGTACTTGAGTGGAGGCAGAAGGCTTGTGCCCTACCGAAGAAGTCTGCAGAGCACGCCGTTCGAATGCCTAATCAAGTCGAAAAGGGACGAGAGCCGCCGAGCATGCATCACCGAGCGAGCGGACCAGGCCACGCTACGGACGCTCATTACCATTTCCAGCTTCTATTTCGGCCGAGATGGGACTGCGTGAGTAAACACTGACCTTAGGACGACGGGTTTCAGGAGGTCGCTGGCGAGTTATGCTACGGATGCTTGGTCACTGGTCCCACTTGGTAGCGGCAGCTATCACGTCCGATTTGTATATGTGGAAGATTTATATAGATCTGCGGTAAGTATAACTATTTCAGATTGAATGTGCTCAAAATTTTACTTCTCTCTGATAAATTAAACATTTAATACTCGTGTTGGAGATCGTGATTGGTTAGAGCGCTTTTAAGCAGTCAAGGGAGGAATGGAAGGCACCTTCTTTTATACCCTTCCTGCAAGCCCGAAAATTCTTTGATCCTTAACCATAACCACTACCTTTCTTTGGATTGTAGAAATGCGAGGGACATTTTTATATTTTTAGACTTAATCATTACAGTTGGACTGTTCGCAATATAATTGTGTGCCATATATATTTTTCGCACCCATGCTCTACGAGGATGATTTCCGTGCCCATGCTCTGGACTACCGTATCACTGCTCTTGAGTTATACACAAAAGATATTATGGCCGCCCGTTTCAGAAATCAGAGGAAACCGCAAGCTAATTATTTACCACGCTATGTTTCAATCATATACATAAAACGCAGTCATCTCGTTTTGCGGTGCGACATCCAAAACAAATCTAAACATTATATTTGTTCTCCAAAAGAAGGCAATTAAAAATGATCGCTGATGCAGGTTAAGCTGCCCACTCACAAACTTATTATTGACAGAGCAGCTGCGCGACGCCTCCGCCGTTGGCGCGCCATCAAAGGTTGAGGCTTCGCACATAGCCCGGTTTTCAGCTTTGCTAGTGAAGTAGGGCTGTTCGCACATAGGCAGATGACAGTTGTCACCGTCCGACATGAAACTGACTAAAATGTATTTATGAGCTTTTTAGGCACTATGAATATCGCGAATGTTTATATTGGAAACATATTGGTGGTTGCGCTTCTGGTCTCCTCTATTTTGCATATTTCAAGAGCACACGTGTTCCGAAATATCTGCCTACGGAGGTTCAGAATTTCTGGCGGAATGGCGCCTTCAGGGTGGTGACATTTGGCGCGAAGTTCCTCTCTGAAGTAACGCAGCTCTTGCGTTGAGCATTTCTTCTATCTCGATAACCGAAAGTTACAAGAAAACAGTTACCAACTTCACGGATCGCTCTAAGATCCGTAAATTCAAACAAAAGCTGAGGCAGCAGCTGAGCGCTCGGAGGCTGCTTTATCCAATTCAAACTTAGGTACCGCCTTCCATGAACAATTACATGGAGTGAGAAAAAAAGTTTGATACGAATTTTTAGGAACACAGGCGTGCTAGAGCAATGTTACCAAATGTGTAGGAATAGGAAATGCGTAGGAAATTCATAGGAACATGACTGCGTGTAACTTCTAATATGAACATGACCGCTCTTTAAGTCACAAACAAAGGTTACTCGATTCTTGCCATTAGGTGCCGGATGGTGGCAATGATAACCTTAGTGTTTGCCCCCCTGACAGAATTACTTATGCGGAGAGGTGGATTTCACGTACCTCTAAGTGCCTAATTTTAGGAAATCTGTTAAGCTTAATTTTGATGCTCCTGTGTGGTCTAACATTGAGGAGGAATGCTTGAAGGCAAATTTATGTGGGAACTGCAGAATGAAAGAGAGAAACTGTGATCAGAAAAAAAAAATTAAAACACAAGGCGAGGAATACTTCAGAAGAAAAACAGTGGGCATTCAAGACGCTAAAAAAAACATTTATTTAGGGTGCTGCAGTTTCCATGCTTCCGCTTTGAGGGAATGGGCGTGAATTTTCGAGAATTATATTTTGGCAGTAATGTATAAGGGCCGAATATCGCGCAGTAGCCTCGTTTTTACGTTAACTCTTAGTCCCGCAATATCAATGTCTCAGGGTATTCTCCGATGTGCATTGGCTTATTTTATGTACTCACGACCGAGCATCTGTTAATACAACAGTTTTGCTGGCTTAACTCCCACTTCTGAAAATTTATGTGCGGCGGGCGAGTCGCAGGGAAGGATAGCAACATTGTCGGTGGGTTTTCTTTTGCAATATCTGCATCTGAATTTATTGCTTTTGGCTGCGGTTCTCAATGATTAATCGCTGCAGGTTACGTAAGTAGTGAAATCTGAGCTATAGTTAAGTGGTATATTATTCTGAACTGGCAGGTGCCTAAATTCGTCAAAAACCCCGCATCCTTTTAAGAACATGCCTTTTAAGCCCTCTGTGTGGACTGCTCAGGATAGCTGTTTTCTTATCGTTACTCCAAACATTCAGATGCCTCTTGCACAAGATAGCGAAGTTTAACGCCACTACCTCAAATTTTATTTGTGCTGCGTTGGATACCCAGAGTCGCCAGGAGCCGACCTGTTTTATTAAGACTACAATAATTACACGGCCTGGTTGCCAGCTTTTCTGGAGGTAAATGCGTAGAAAGGGTTCTTTAGCCAATCTATAAATCGTTTTCATTCACATTGCAACGGACTGGTTGTTGTTCTAAGCAGTGGTTTTTTTTTGCATTCTCCGCATTTGTCGTTTTTGAATTATGATCCATGTATGTCATCTTTTTAATCGTTTTAATTCGAGGTTACCGATTTACTCATGCAGGACAATTTCTAAGTAGTGGGTGCAATGATAAAATAATGTACATTGTGTATATGATGAATTTTAAGTCCATTGATCATGACAATCGTTGTATTTATTTACTGGCAAATAGATTTAGAATTTGAACGCGTTTTGCTATTTAAAGGTTTTGTTTTGTTACACAATTTTATGGGGTCAATTACCATTTCTTTTGCAGTAGTTACTTATCTGTGCTAGATCTCTCTGGCTATGTTTGTACAAAACAGAAACACTGAATCAAAACTACAGCAGCCATTTTCAACACATAATGGTCCTGAAGCAAGCATCTGTATTGTAGGCAGTGGCTGATACAATGATGCCAATGAGATTTCCTGTTAACGCGTTTTAGTGGACTCTCGTCTTCATAATTTATTTCATACTTACCCTCAGAATATGCCATGCAATTGACAGCAAGCGTTAAAAGACGATTGAAATCAATACCAATAAAAAGAAAATAGCACTCTAAAATAAATAAAATATATCCCGTAAATTTGCCTTTAGCTGTGTAAACTGGCAACGTACATTTCTTGAAATCAGGTTCAACCTTACCTCTACAATGAAGTGTCTGTCAAAACAAAAAGGTAGCCTTCCAGAAGTCGTATTTAACACGAATGAACCATGTCCTTGGGGAGCAAGAATTGGGTGACGCTCAGCCTTTTGGAGGGAAACGAATAACACTTGATACCGTCTTCCAAGTTAAAAAAAGGTTAACAATGAAAATTTTGCTTCAAGAAATCACTCTAGAGCATTTCATTGAAGTCACGAGCTCTGAGCAACATAGCTCCGAAGCAAGCGTTATTCTAGCTTCTGCATGAAACCGGCAATGTAAAAAAGTAAATTGCAACGCTCAAAAACTGCTGAGTAAACACTAGCTTATCTTTCACTCGCAATAGCATTTTCAAGAAAAACTTACTCGACAGCGCCACTGGAGAATAATTCTACTCACAGTTTGAGAAACTTTGGCGGAGAAACTCAGCTTGCACGCGCGGCTCAGAATCCGGGATCTCCTTGGTAATCACTCAGAAATAGGTTTTAATGGGTGCGCCTGCTCACTATCTTCCAAGTAATCAAATTTGCGTCCGGACTGACGCGCAGATGGTGCAGACTCATCCTACTTCGTTAAACCGAGCCTCAGCTGGTCGCGGCCCTCTTTTTATTTTGGCGTATTGGGCGTTGTTATGTCTAACTCAGTTTAAGTTTAGTCATTGAAGGGTTATAATTTGCGCCGCGATTGTTCGAAAGCTCAAATCTCGCCCAGATGCTCCGAACTATCGCGGCAAAGCGTTCGAAGCTTAAATGTGGATTGAACATTGATCCGAAACTATTAAGAAGAACAGATTCCTCAATGTCACTGGCACACATGTGTTCATGTTCAATATGAGCCTTGTGTGCGATTGTTGATGACCACTGATGCTCAACATTAATGCAATATGATGCAATGTAATGTAATGCAATGTAACAATATGATTCAATAGTTGGTACGCCACATCATCCTCAACGAGGAGTTCTCATCAAGCGCGTAGAGTGCCACGAAGGGTCGGTAATAAGGGCAGTTCTTTTCTGGTCTCGAAAACATGAAGAAAAACAAGTGAATCCACCTTTTAATGAATCATAAAACGAGATGTTTTTCATAGTTAAAAGAATTGCGTTCGCAACGTTTCTGAAGGCAGCCGTATGAAAGCGCTCATGTAAGAAAGAAGGTAACTCCGCAGTTTCCTGGTGCAAAGAACAGAAACCCATTCACAGCCTCAAATTCGAAGTCTTGTTTGTAAGAGGAGAGCATAATTTTATTGAACAGCACGTATTCAGCGCTTAGTAAACCTTACTCCTCGCTGTTTAATGCGCGATGGTCATCTTCCAGCTGAACTGATGTTGTGACGTCTTGAATTCATTTTTTTTGCATTCATCTGCACGTTATCCTACCCCTTCATACCGCTCTGTTTCTTTCGTTTTTTTTAGTTTTAAAAACAGTGCGGTTCGGGATGAAAAGCTCATTTCATCTGTGGTGCTCTGACTAGGATCCGCGTTCTTCAAAAAATTAATGGCTGAAATTAAACGCTCGACTAGACCATTTTTTGCTGTCGTCATTGTGCCTTTGCTCTCTTGCATCACTAGATTATTCTGTTAGTGCCATATAGTACAAAATGTTTGACATTGGCCCAGACTAAATATGAAAGCAGCTGCCAATGTTGACCCCCGCGTAAAGCCTTCCAGATAATGTGCACTCTTGCGAAAGATTTATCGTATCCTTTCAATAGCATGTCACTTAAAGGGAAGCATTTCACCACTTTGTGATGCGGTGCTTGTGTGCGTGGAATGTGGTGAGGAAATTTCGCGCTGCAGTCCCAAATGTTTTCGAAGATACAACTAAACGGACGAATAAAATTGAAAAATAACGATTCACGACGTTTGAGTGCAGCAAACAAAACGAGGAAGGAGAATAATACTTGACAAAACAGCAAGAATTTGAAGATTCCAACCCAACAGATTTTGTATGCCGACCGATCGACCGTAAAGTAAGTCTAGAAGGCCGCAAAGTTGGAGCTGCGTCTTTTGTAAGAACGCCAGCGCTACGTAGGGATGGTTAGTCGGAGCGTGCGTGCTGTAAAACAAGAGTGAGCGAACGGAGCGTTTCCCGAGCTCCGTGAAAAGCCAGGTCAAACACGAGGAAGATCAAAAAGGGCAAGACGCATGAGGCGTAGAAGGCGAACTCTTCCGAGAAAACGCTGGGGACCGACCAGGTACACAAGTCTTGCGGGTTAAGAGGCACACGGCCGAAAAGAAGGCCCGACTCAAGAGCTTCGCTTCGCATGCGGCCCTGATTCCCAAGGGTCCCGACTCTTTCGGGTGCATCGTTGAACGAAGGCCATGGCTGCTTTTCCAAAGTCAAAAAAGCTTGCGCTTCATCTTTGGAGGGCTACCTACGCCCCCTTGCTCGTTTTGATTTCGGCTTTCTCATAGCATCAACTTACTCCGCAGCGACTAGTCCAGCCACATAAAAAAGCAAAGAGCAAAGGTAAACGATAACGTACAGTGAACGCCACTATAAATAAATGCAGAACTGATTTAGATGCAAGAAAGTCACAGGTGCTGAACTAGTTGCCGAGCATTTCGTTATGAAGATATATGACGCGAAATGCCAATTAAGGCCGAACTTACTACGCTTTTTTTTGTTGAAATGCCACTGCTCATTCAGAGTGGAGTGGACTCATATTTATTCATCGGCCTCTGGCCTACTCTAGGCTGAATGAATTTTCTGATTTCTCTTCAGCGCCTCATCACATCCGGGACTGATGCATGGGAATAGTATCCCATTCCACAGAAAAACCAACCAGTGTCTCAGGTCAGAATTTGCCGACCCAACCGTTCGCATTTTTTCAGTCATCGTTTCAATAAGAGACAGGCGTACGCTTGCCCGGCATTGCTTCAACTTAATTTGAAGCGCCGGTCTGAATTCAACACACGCACATCGGTGCACTAGCATGCGTGAAACACCGATAAGCGCCCACTCTTTATGTGTGCCGAGCGTTTAGCGCCATCTCTATAGCGCGTGAAGGCCGACTCCTCAGCAAGATTCACCACGCCACTATTAACGCCGAGAGCGCTGGCCAGAAACAACGGTGCCTTTTAATTGATAAAACAAACCGAGGTGATCTTGGATGGCTCCATCAGCGAATAAAAGAGTTGGAGAGAACGTTAGGGGCTCATTAGGCTGTGTTTATTTTTCAAGTACTTGTTTAGTGCACTTCACATTGGGTTTTCTGTCAGCACCTATGTAATTTTAGTGCCATATACGTTTTCTTCCTTTAAAAAGAACTAGAAAATGAAGCTTCAAAGAATTTTTAATATTCGTAAAACGTATTGCTATGTGCTTCGAATAAAGCCTGACAACAAAAGATGTTGCAAACATACACACTTTACATGACGCCGGAGTACCAAATTGCGGCCATTAAAGTTGGTTGGTTGGTTGGCCTCAAACAATGCTGGCAGATAGCCGCTGCGGGAGAGTGGCGAAGACACAGGCGGTTAGTCGCTGGAACGTTTCGCAGGAACGTTTTGACAGGAAAAGGAGTAGTAACAGTATTTAGGCTGACTCGCAATGACCCAACCTTCGGACTTCTTTCTCGAATATCGTTCGTTGCTCGTGTTCTAATGCCACACATATATAGTGAAACAAGAAACAACTGAATTTCCGCTCTCCATTTTTTTTTCACTCAAATATCATGGCCTTTTATGCACTGGCAGTCTTCTTAGAGGACGGCCCCTAATTCCAAATACTTCATATCTGAAAAAAAAATGGCAGATATTTAAGGTAGTCCTTGTTGTTGCCCTCTGTCAAACCTCTTATTCTCTTCTTTCCGGCATCTGCATGTGCACGCAACGCCATTTCTCGTTCTCTCGCTCGGCGGCAGATGGCGGAACGCCCTCCTCCCATTGGCTACAACTGACGGTCCTCCGAACTAAACCGAGCTAACCCCGGTTACTCTGACGCTTCACAAAGCATTCTTTGTTGGCTTTGACCACGTCAAAAAGTGCTCTAGCACTATGACTGTTATGGTAAACACAAAAAGTTACTGCTGAAAGTGAACCTTAAAAAGGAGGAAAGAGGAAACCTTCCTTAGTTTCCAGTCTTCTGAGGTACCAACAACTGTAACCTGGTGTCCTGTTCATATTTCCTACCAGTTCTTCCATAAACGTGAGCTGCTGTGAATGAATTGAATTTCTCAGTATTGCTCATTCCTTGCTGCTTTTCTTGAGTAGATTTTATCTATATATAGCATTTTTTCAGTCTGTATCCTTCGACTTCGTGCATAACAAGAATAGCTCAGATTCAATGAAGTGTCGATTTCATTATTGGCATCCCATGAAAAATGTAGCTCTTTGTATAAGAAAACATGACGGAAGTATTTTAGAGAAATGATGCTTCTTCTTCGTCAGGATTAGTTCCTTTCTGAGGAGTGCACTGCATTATGGACAACTGCGCCACATCTTAAGCTAAGTAAATGGCTCCTTTCGCTATAATGTAGTTTTGGCGCGGCTGGCAATAAAAAAAAAACACAATTTACGTGTAATCCTTATAAGAATTGGATGTAGGATGTTGAAGTAACTTTGCGGTGTGATCTCGGTCTGAATGTACGCTGCAAGTTGAAAAACAGTACCTGAAGGGACAGAGGCATTTTCAATATGATTAGGCACTCTTACAACACCTTAATAACGATCCAATCAGAAAATGTCGATAAAGAAGCAGAATTGAATTCATCCCTATATATTGCAGGATATACTTCGCACTTCTCATCAAGTGGTTCTGTTTGACACTTTTCTTGCTTCAGAATAATTATGCCGCTAGTTAAGGCTCTGATAGGTGGAGACTGCTCAAAGTGGCTTTTGAATGTGCCGCTATTTTGAAAAAAAAAACTTTTTTTAGGTCTCATCGGTAAGTATTCAGCACAGACTGAGTAATATTGTCCCGTGGTTGTGACTGCGATCCAGAGAGCAGAAAGCCAGCAAAAATGGCGTCTGAACAAAATTGCGTCCACAATGGACTGAATCACTCGGCGGCGGCGTAGCAACAAGCGTGCTTGGCGGTCGTCGAACAGAATGCCCGCCACTCTCAGCCGTGCTCAATTTCAAGAGATAAAGCGTGAAAAGTTACTAGAACATTCCGGGGCAACGTAGAATCAGCTCTGCCAGGCAGCGATCAATCGAGATAAATCGGGCCGTGTCTTGCATTGCAATCAAAGTGATAAAGCGGCGTGCCGGCAGCTTTGAAGAATGAACGAACACTGCAAAGATTCGCAGCAATACGATCGGTTGCCCTCGCAACGTGCTTACAATATGTTAACACAGGAAAAGCAAAGCGAAAATAATTAACTTTATTCTTCTCTGCACTGTTAACTGAAAGCTGGTGTTTGGAGAGTCACTCGACATATATGCGTATTTCAAACTTGCAACTCCATCAGAAAAAAAAGAAAGAGAAAATTTTCCAGCAGCGCTCCCCTTTCGGTTGCGATTTAATCTAGCCTCCGCTCGACGCTCCGCCGCCAACCGCACAATTACCGGTTGCATGGTGTTAACACTGCTGCTCCGCTTTCGTATCCGGGTGGCCGCCTTCAATTCCCCGCCCACAAGCGCCGCGCCAACCGACACCGACGGGCGTCGCGCTCATTTCCCCTCGCTTGCAGCCCCGAACTGTCGATGGTAAATCTCAATTTTACGCTTTTCCTTCTTCTCGAAAACGAGCCGACACGTGCCGGCGCAGTTTCTCTTGTTGTTCGTCTTGGCCCTTTCTCTCCCTCTCGCGACCATGCGTTACCATTATGGAAGATTGCCCGAGGCCCGGCGTTACTTCGGTGCGTAAACCCGCAGCCCACCGTCTGCAACCTCTTCTCCTCTCCCCTATGCTACCTCGCCTCTAGTCTGCTGCTGCTTGGATCCCCTTTTCTGCGCATAGCCTATCCCGAAAATTGACTTCGTGGCTTGTTCTCAGCACCGAGTTCTTTTTGTTCTTGTTTTCTGTCTTTTCGCCCAACGGCATAGCTCGTCGAAAAAAGTGCGCTTTCTACTTGACGGTTTTTCTCACGTGAGCTTTCTTCGTTTCCCTAAGGCTGTTCTAGTCCGTGCAGGAACGAACGTGCGTGCGTCGTCACTAAACTGAACGTACAGCTCGATTGTATAGGCTTCGTTGGCTCCGCTACCGCTGGCGACATCGAGAATGGGTCGATGAAGACAAAAGTTTTTGTGGCGGAAAAGAGCGAATCTTGCTTCTACTTTCTCAACCGTGTTTTTGTTTTTTTCCATTCCACCTTGGAAGCTAATAAAAAGGGAAATAGCTTCACTTTGTCTCGAATCCGCCCTCAGAAAATCATGCGCTCACAAGATGTTACTAAGTTTTCAAAACCGATTGGCCAGGCTGTCTTCAGCTGGGTTCCCTGGTTCGCTCGTAACGGCGGTCGCTGAAAGCCTGCTACAAAAGATGAAGAGAAAGGCTGTGAGAGCTGGGGAAGATGTCCCTCGAAAAGAGGTGGTGCGACCTGTGGTGGTGCCTTATGTGCACAAGCAAGCCCACAACTTGAAGAAGGTCGCGAGCAGGCATGGTGTGTCGCTTGTTTTTTTAGCCCCAGAAAAGCTCGGGAGCTTTTGCTCTCGTATTGAAAGAGACCGAAAAGAAGAAAGAAGGTGTGGCACCAAACATGGGCAATCGTTCATGAATTGCGCCGAAGGTGTTGTCTACGAAATTCCCGTTTCCTGCGGCCGCTCCTATATAGGGCAAACTGCGCGCTGCGTCAACGAGCGAATCAGGGAACACGAAAAAATCATTGAGCAAGATAAACAATGCCAAAATATGCCTAAGCGTTCAAGTTCCTGCCCGTCACGCTCTTGTGAGCCATATTTTTCCGGTGCGCGAATTCTGTCAAAAAGCAAAGCCACAAAAGCCAGAGCATTAATCGAAGCTTTTTTTATTGCAAATAAAGGAAGCATGTGCATCAGCGGCACGTCCATATCTTTGTATAAGGCAGAGAACATTTTTTTCACTCGTTCGCTATCATATCAACTTAGAAGCAGATACCATTCCGTGCATGTACGATGGTATATATTTGTCCGTGTTGCCTTCAAATAAATCATTTGTGAGTGGCGCTCCATCCCGTCTTCCTACCTTGTGCTGTGTCTGTTTTCGCGCCTGTAACCAAAGATGCACAGTTACCAACTTGCCCAGCAAGACGTTCATTTATAGTGAAGAGGAAGTCCATTAACGAACTAGCTGTAAGTGTGAAAATAGAGGAATTCGGGATATCGCTGCAGAACAGATATTCAGCTTTAACTTAGGAAGACAATCTTAATGTTGATACAATAAACGATAATCTGACCGCTATCATTACGGAGTTCGCAGGAGATGTAGGCGGTAAGATAAATCGACAGGATACCAGCAAGATATCTCAGGAGACGAAAGATCTGATTAAGAACCGTCAAAGCATGAGGGCGTCTGACCCTACAGACAGAATAGAACAAGCAGAGCTATCGAAGTTAATAAAGAAGAGCAAGGTAGCTGACATAAGCAAGCCTAATATGGAAAGAATCGAGCAAGCTTTAAAGAACAGACGTAGCCTAAAAGCGGTGAAGAGGAAGTTAGGCATAGGTAAAAACCAAATGTACGTGTTGAGAGACAAGGAGGGCAATGCCATTAGCAATATGGATAAGATAGAGTAGCCGAAGAGTTCTACACAAATCTTTACTGTAGCCATTGTAATCAGAACTTTAATTATAGAAACAGTAGCGCACAGCAATGGGTCATCCCACCAGTAACAAAGGAGGAAATAACGAAAGCATTAGGAGCAATGCAAAGGGGAAAAGCAGCCGGTGAGGATCAGGTGACAGCATATCTTTTGAAATACAGAGGGGAGATTAAGCTAGAAAAACTAAGCACCCTGTATACGCAATGCCTTATTACCTCGACCGTACCAGAAGCTTGGAAGAACGCAAGTATAACCTTAAATCATAAGAAAGGAGACGCCATGGACTTGAAAAATTACAGACCGATCAGCTTACTCTCCGTTGCCTATTAGGTATTTACTAAGGTAATCGCTAATAGCGTCAGGGAAACGTTAGACTTTAATCTATCAAAAGATCAGGAAGGCTTTCGTAAAGGATATTCCGCAGTAGATCATATTCACACTATCAATCCGATGATAGAGAAATGCACAGAACATAACCAACCCCGATATATAGCGTTCATTGCTTATGAGAAAGCATTTGACTCAGTGGAGACCTCAGCACTTATATAGCCATTGCGGAATCAGGGTGTAGATGAGCCTTATCTCAAAATACTGGAAGATATGTACATAGCAACTGCACAGCTACCATAGTGCTCCATAAAGTAAGCAATAAAATTCCAATAAGGAAGGGCGTCAGGCAAAAAGACACGATCTCACCAAAGCTATTCACCGCCTGTTTACAGGAGGTATTCCGAGGCTAGAATTGGGAACAGTTGGGCATAAGAGTTAATGAAGAATACCTAAATAATCTTCGATTCGCTGATGACATTGCCTTACTGAGTCACTAAGGAGATGAATTGAAAATTATGATCAATGAATTAGACTGACAGAGCAGTACGGTGAGTCTAAAAATTAACATGCAGAAAACCAAAGTAATGTTCAACTGTCCAGCAAGGGAATAGCATTTCACAATTGGCAATGAGGTGCTCGAAGTGGTAAAGTAATACGTATACTTAGGGCAGGCAGTGAAAGCTGAACGGGATCATGAGAGGGAAATAACTAGAAGGATAAGAATGGGGTGGAGAGCATATGGCAGATTCTTTCAGATCATGAATAGCAGATTATTAATATCCCTCAAGAGAAAAGTGTACAAAAGCTGTATCCTACCGGTACTCACCTACGGGGCAGGAACGTGTAGGCTAACGCAAAGGGTTCAGCTTAAGACGGAAAGGAAAGTGATAGGTGTATCGTTAAGAGACCGTAAGCGGGCAGGATAGGCGAGAGAACAAACACATGTTAATCATGTCTTAGTCGAAATCAATAGGAAGAAATGGGCTTGGGCAGGGCAGGTATCATGCGGTTATCATGCGAAGGCAAGAAAACCGCTGGTTCTTAAGGGTAACGGAGTGGATTCCAAGAGATGGCAAGCTAGCAGGGGGCGGCAGAAGGTTAGGTGGGCGGTTGAGATTAGGAAGTTTGCAGGCACAGGGTGGGCGCAGTTGGCAAAGGAGGCATGGGAGAGGCTTTTGCCCTGGAGTGTGTGTAGTCAGGTTGATGATGATGATGATAGAGCCCGAGCACTGCTGCTTCCGCAACGCCAAACGATGTCGATGCCATTACATGAGGCGGGCTTTGCTCAGAGTGATGACAGAACACAGAACGACCATGCCCATACCCTCTCTGTACCAGGCTGCTGTCTTGCAAAATTACGGGAACAGCGACATTGCCACAGCACACGAGACCATCTGTAATAGGAAATGGAAAGCGCCAAGTTTGTTTTGTGCGACTTCTGTGTCCGTGACAGCGACACCACTCTGATGCGTCTACCATAGACAGCACTATAGTTGAAGAATACGATGTCGCTCAGAAGTGTCAGCAAAGAGAAACACAGCATCAAGGCTCGTAAGCACAAACCCATCTAGAAAAATTAAAAGTGGGCACTTTGCAATCGCCACATTCTATAGACGTACCACCTCCATGATTCATGAACATTGTGTTAGTTTGTATCGCATCTGACTGTTTAGGTTTGCATTGCGATCCCGATCATAGGTGGGTACTACGAGCGCACTGATAATCCTATCTCTACAGGAGTCACGTGCCCATCTAATTGCCTAGACAGACAGAGATACGTGGTCTTTTCATGATTCATAACCTGCTTTTGCTGGTCGAGAGCGCCGCCGAAGCTGTACGCGTACACTTCGCATGGAAAGGTTTTTTCGGAGATGCGTTAGGATGCATTACCTTTCAATGTCGCCTTCACAACCGCACCACTCTTAGCGGTCTGCACGTGCTCATCATTATTTTTCGGTGTCGCCAGCAAAACTATCACGGGCTATACTTCTCATATTCATTGGTTGCGCCTTTGTCAACGCAATCCTCGCAGAGGTCATCATTGACCTAGCTGTAACAGAACGCGTGTGACGCTCATTCGCTGGCTTTTCTTAGAAGGCTTGAGTGGAGACTGGCAGAGGTATCTTAAGGCACAACCCCCCATAATAGAACTCTCTCTATTATATGATTGACAGTGCGGAGTGCATTCTTTATACTAGCCATCAGGCACCTGCTAGTTTCATCCCCCAGTTATGTTTTCTTTTCCCTGTGTTAACAGCACAAAACACTTTCGGCGAAACAGGTCTAGGTGCGTGCGTGCGTGGGTGCGTGTGTGTGTGGGGGGGGGGGGGGGGCGGTGCGTGTATGTCTCGTGTGCGTGCGTGTCTGATGATAAAGATGAATTTTTATGGCGCAAGGGCAGTTGTGGCCAAAAAGCGCCAAGGCACAAGGTAGTTTTTATTTCACAAGGTGGGGTCAGACAACCATTTCCCAAGCATTTCATCCTAAGAAGCCGAGCACCAGACAGGGGAAAGCTTGTACCCATTGTATCACCGGTGGGTACCCGGCGGCAGGTTGTGTGTGTGTGCGTCCGTGCGTGCGTGTGTGTGTGTGTGTGCGCGCGCGCGCGCGTGCGTGCGTGCGTGCGTGCGTGCGTGCGTGCGTGTGTGCGTGCGTGTGTGTGCGTGTGTGTGTGTGTGTGCGTGCGTGCGTGTGTGTGTGCGTGCGTGTGTGTGCGTGTGCGTGTGTGTGTGTGCGTGCTGAAGTACTGAATTTAAAAAGGTGAACCCTAGACACGTTATAAAAACAAAATTTCTGCGATAAAATACCCAGTTCTGAAGAGAGAGAGAGAGAGAGAGAGAGTGAGTGTGAGTGTGTGAGTGTGTGTGTGAGTGTGAGTGTGTCAGTGTGTCAGTGTGTGAGTGTGTGAGTGTGAGTGTGTCAGTGTGTCAGTGTGTGAGTGTGTGAGTGTGCGTGCGTGCGTGCGTGTGTGTGTGTGTGAGTGTGTGAGTGTGTGAGTGTGCGTGTGTGCGTGTGTGTGTGTGTGTGTGTGCGTGCGTGCGTGCGTGCGTGTGTGTGTGTGTGTGTGTGTGTGTGTGTGTGTGTGTGTGTGTGTGTGTGTGTGTGTGTGTGTGTGTGTGTGTGTGTGTGTGTGTGTGTGTGTGTGTGTGTGTGTGTGTGTGTGTGTGTGTGTGTGTGTGTGTGTGTGTGTGTGTGTGTGTGTGTGTTATACTTTGATAATTGACCATTTTTTCTCATTGGTGAGGAAATATTGGGGAACTAGGCATCGTTGCCTAAATTCAACTAGGCCTTGTAATAATTGTACAAGGGCGCTGGAGTGTTCGGGCAGTGCAGTTTTGCTTATGCGTTTCCAAGCGCTATCTTTAGGCGCAGGAACCCAAAAAACAAAGGTTTTATTATTATGCGATAAGCTTCGGATTTTTTTTTTATGACCGATGAAGGTTTGCAGCAACTAGCACGAAGTAAGCATCAACTGTGAGTCCCCGTTTAGGCTCCTCTGCGTTTGTTGGCATTCAAGAAGCCATGCATATAGCGTGCTGCATACAAACTGAAGCACTAAATGTGCTGTTACCCTCAAGATCAAGGCGAAACCATGAAGCGTTAAATTTTATGAAAACTGCTAGTTATACAAGAAATTGTCGCACATTTGCGTACGTCTCTTTGAGTGGTTTCTGATAGGAAATGTTTTATTATTCAAGCCACTGAATTTACTAACGCATGGCACACAGGAATTTCTGTGTTCTTGGGTAGGCACGTGTTTCCTTCTCAGAATCGTACACTTGATATCGACATCTCAAACTCGCGCAGCGCCTAATGTGCAGCACCTGTGGCACGCTTCTTAAGGTGAGCGAAGTGCACAGCTCAGAGCACATCTCCGCCGTCAGCACCTTCGAGGCGCACCGTGGCGGCACGAAGCTTCTGTTCACAGTGACTGCGACTCAAAACACCATCCACTACTATAGGTGACCATACTATTTTTATCCTTCCACCGCGGCCACCGACGAAACAATGCCAGTTAAGCGATATGTAGCGTGTTCAGAAGAGAACAGAACAGCTATGATTGTGCACGGCGAGTTTACACAGCGCAAAGCGAACGAAGTGCGCGGAAGCTAGCATTCGTCCCGCAGTAGGCAGCAGCATGCTATGCGTGATCAAGCGACCAGAGGTAAGTCATATGCCCATAGGGGTGGTGCTTAGTACGGTTGTTAAGGGAGGGAAAAAATATTCTTTTTTTTTAGGAAATGGGAACGACTAGTAATTGTCTCACTTCTCAGTGGACACATTAACTGCGTTTTAGTGTGAAGAGAATGCAGCGCCACCGTTTGAGCACGAAGTGAGACTAAGAAGCTAGGAGAGCGCGAGCGGAAGATAACAGGTCAATCGCCCAGCTCCAGCAGCGCCCATGTTTTTGAGTTCCTCGGCGCACTGCTCGCCGCCTTTGTCCGTGGACCGCCATCAGCAACAATAAATGTGCTGGCTTCTCACCTCGTACAACTTGCGCCACAGGACTGTGGTGGGAGTGATGGAGAGATGACGCCGTAATGGAGCGCTCCGGAGTAATTCCGACCATTTGGGGGTCTTCTACAAACACTCACATCGTACAGCACGCGGACGCTATTTTTCATTTGTCGTAACTTAAACTCAGCCTCCGCTGCCGGGCACGAAACCGGGTTCCCCTGCTCCATTGCAAAGCGCGTAATCCACTTAGTCATCCCGGCGGGTAGAGAGGAAGTAGCACGCCGGAATGAAGAGGCAGCTGTGCAGAACAGACGCGCAGAAAAAGGATAATAAAAGTAGGATACGATGTAAGTAAGGAATAGAAAAGGAGGACAGAGCAAATGTAACCAAACACAAAGTGAACAGCGGGTTCAGGACAGAGAGATGACCCCAACAACATCAAATTTTGGCGTAGCTAGCTAGCATGAAGCCGCCACCGGCGGCGACTTTCTGACACCACCGACAATGATACCTAAATAGGCATTATTGTCGGCGTTTGCAGCGTCGTCCGTGTCTTCCTGTTGGTCGTGTCTTTTTTTCTGTGCTATTATTTCGTTTTAAGTAAATAAGAAAACCACGGCTAAACCTTCGACACCATACTCACGGCCAGACTCTTGGGTTCGGCGTGAAGTGTTTTCGAGCTGCTCTAGTTCCCCACGGATGCGGTCAAAGCAGTCACAGTTAGCATTTTCCTCCAGCTTACAGTTTTAAAGTCTCCAAGAACAAAGTTTCAAGGCCCTTCATTATCAACGGCTACCGTGACTCGGTGAAATTGACGTATTAGCCTACGCTAGACTGCGCTCCGGAATCATCCTGGCGCGCACCTCGTTCAAACAAAAGCAAATCCGCGCATACAATGCTGCAACCAATGTCAGTACGGCGCGAGGGGCCAGATTTTAGCTTATCCTTCGAATCTGGTGGAATCAGTTCTAAACGTAATCAGTTCTAAACGTAATCAGTTCTAAACTGATTACGTTATCAGCTTTGATTTTTATCACACTTTCATCGACCATTTGATATAGAAAAATGTCGCCGAATACGGGTTAAATGTATAAGCGTAATAAACTTCCGGACCACTTCCAGTGACTAAAGCTACAGGTTACACAAAAACACCTAAATATGAGTGAACATTTGTGAGCACATATGAGTCATCGCCCATTCAGTGCGCACCTGCATTGTCTTCAGTCGTCGAGAAATCGACGATGACCGCACCTGTTGTATTTGTTTGTTCTGCAGTGAGCTATTTGCAATGCAGTTTCAGTACAAACGCGAAATCGAAATACCATTGCTTATAAGTGGTTTCAACAAGCCTTTTTAGCTGGTCGCCGGTAAGCGTCGTCAAAAAATTCCCGCGAAGCACAATAACGTGACAGAAAAGGATATGTTTGGCAGAGGAGTCAGGATCGAATCGTAGATATCTCGGCACCAAGACAACGTCCGTGTTCGCATTCGGCACGAAGGTATGATCGTGTTAATCTGCTTTCTGAATCCATCCACATTATCGGGACGAGTACAGTGAAAATGTCGGCAACCAACGAGAGCAAACGTGCTACTTCGCCTTCGTGAAAGTGCGGCTGAATTTGCACCTTGTAAGAGTGCATATATATTTCAAAGCGCGCAGTTTTACGATGAAGCAATCTTCGCAAGGCGGTGTGGAATAAATGCACTTGAAACCCACATGCCTTCGCTTTGCAGGCGCTGTAAATTACTGGGCAGCTAAATGTTGTTCGGGTACAGGGCGATCTTTACTAACTTCGCAACAGAAACTTTAACGTAAACAAGGTCACGTTGCTATTTTATTAAATGAAGTGACTGCACAAATGTTGACTTAGTGTTGAGCTCAGTGTCCAAAGCTTGGGCGTAGTCGCGCGCGGTTTGACTCATCGGCTTACTGTTGGAGAAACGTGAATCCAAGTTTCCTTGTTTAGGTCATAGAAGAAAGATCAAGGAGCCGCCAGAAATATGTAACTTCAGCGGCACAATTGTGTCATGCAGAACTTAATAGATCACGACCATAAATGTCTATGCAGCGGTCCACGCTTCTCAGATTGTGCAAATTCCTGAGCAAGAAAGCATTGTGTGCTTCATTCACAGCCATGAGCACAATATCATTAATGATCGACCCATCAGTTGTAGTCATTCCATCACTTGAAGTAGGCTCGTTTAAGTGCTGATTAAAATTAAAACTACGTATCGCCATTCATATTGCAGGTTTTCCCGTGGCTGAGGTCACCTGAAGATCAACTACACGTCGCTGCCATCGTTTCGTTAAAGAAATCGAAACCGAAACAGCATGAGAGAAGTAGTTCAGTCTTAATTATTTAGCTGTCGCAGGCGAAGACAACGCGGTTATTCATGCATCCATGTACTTTGCCGGTATGGTTTCTCTGAGGGGCGGTTGTGGTTCAGCCTGCTCCCTGTAATTCGCTAAAAGCTCAATTTCCGTAGATATAACCAGCTGGTGCAACCTTTCGGCCGCCGCTAGCGAGCATTGTTCAAGTCAATGCTGAAATTTTCTCTAGCTACTCTGAGAAAACCATAGATTAACCGAGATGCAGCTCTTATATGCTTCGAAAGAGAGATGAACGGAAAGGCACGGAGGTTAACTAGGCGAAGCCCAGTATGCTACCCTACACGTGAGAAAGAGAAACGAGGGAGCGATAGGAAGGGGAGGAGGAAAGATATCACTTTTCCACTTGTCCTATTCTGAGTAAGTGTGGGAAAAGCAGTTTTGCAGTGTTTCCTTTGCTCCCATCGACTAGTTTTGATGGCTGCAGAAAATAATTAATGTGTATCAAGCATGCGAATTTCGCACAAAAATTGCTTTACGTTAAGGGCTGTGGTTCACATTGTCGGAACCGTGCAAACTGAAATGTTTAGATTTTCTGGGCTAGGTACCTAAGAAAAAGCGATACATTGTTGCAAACCGGATCAGACACCTATTCAAAAAGTTTCACCCAGTCAAAGTTTTTTACCAGTGTTTGAAATCGGGAATTTTATTTTGGCATTGAAACCTTTTTAGACGATTTCGCATTGACGGAAGCAATCGATTCCTTGCGTCTAATGTTGGCGCAAGTAAATAATTTTATTATGCTAATGACCTGATGATGATATTTACTGGTTTCATTCAAAACTGAATAAGAAAGGAAGGAAACGGATGAACCGCCAGTGAGCGCCTCTTTGAAAGGTCACACACCGCAATTTTCAAGAATACACGCATGCATTCAAGCATGTCTCTCTGTGAAACTCCTCTGGTCTCACTTACTTGCGCTGTTTTGTTGTCTAAGACTCTTCAGGCCCATTGATTTCCAGTCTCTTTGCAGTACGCATATTAGAGGCACATCTAGCCCTCCCTGGGCTATAAAATTCTGTCAAGAGAAGCTTTAAGCACTCGTGCCAATTTGCGGCAGTTGGTGCGCACATGGTTTGGTGAGCAATGTCCGTGTTTTCTTGAGTCATCAGGTCATTCACGCATCTTACAACCGTGTTACAATATCTACCAATGCATAAATTGTGCAATGTCTCTCGTTCAATTTCCCAGTAATTGTGTCGCAAAGACACAATTACTGTCTTTATCGTGCTTACCTTTATCGTGCTTACCTACATAGCATTGAGTTCATAGTACGCCTTCGTAAAACAGCTGCAAAATTTCTGGTATAATGTTCCCCAAATGAGCTGTAAATCCACCACACAAGAATGTTTAATAAAAGCTGTCACATTTACTACCATGGTTGAAAAGAGGCAGATCAAGACGAGCGGAGAAGGTCAGTGAATATCAGAAAACGAGAATGGAAAACCTGGACAGATGCTTCTAGTTTGCACGGCTGTCACCAGATGCCGGTTCGGGCGGAACATTCAAACACAACGCGGAAAATTTGAATTGGCCGTGGATCCCACTGATTTTCTATTGGCGTCCTAATTATTCGGCGTGAATAATAACAATAATAATAATAATTGGTTTTTGGGGTAAAGGAAATGGCACAGTATCTGTCTCATATATCGTTGGACACCTGAACCGCGCCGTAAGGGAAGGGACAAGGGCGGGAGTGAAAGAAGAAGGGAAGAAGGAGGTGCCGTAGTGGAGGGCTGCGGAATAATTTCGACCACTTGGGGATCTTTAACGTGCACTGACATCGCACAGCACACGGGCGCCAAGGCGCCCGTGTGCTGTGCGATGTCAGTGCACGTAACGCAGGAAGCATTTTGTAGCGAGAATTTCCGGCGAGCAGTCGGGCATGATAATTGCATTGTTCGCTCAGAATCTGTCGGAACTTTCGACTTTCCACAAAATTACACGTTCAAAATATATCAAATTAGTTAGGTGGTATTCGCTCCTGGTGGCGAACAGATGGCGCTAGTTGCTGATATGCCCAGGAAATCTGTGCATGAGTAGCAGGCTTTTTTTCGAGTAGGAGCACTTGTCGCTTTCTAATTCCTTGGGGTACATGCTGTCGAGCGGGTCGGTTTTTCATCGAGCTCATTTCCCGCTTTTTCACAAACTGGCATGAGTTTGACCTGTTCCTTCTAGGAATTTGTCCCTTCGGATGCTTGTTGATTCCCTTATTGTAGACATGATGAAAATTGCGCGCAGCTTAGCCTTGTGCTCGCTGGAGATTCGTGGTTGCGAGAAAATTCTTCAATACAGCAGGCGCTCCAGTGCGCTAATTCGAAAACAAAGAACGATTTCTGTGTCATCACTTGATTTATTGAGGTACCCTATGCTTCGACAGGCAGGTAGGAAGGGTTTACTGCGTTGAAAAAACCCTCCAAAGACTCCGCACATCGTACATCGAGGGCCGGATCGAGAGAAAATGTGTACTAACAGAGAGAGTAAAAGATGTAAACCTCCAACAGCGATCAAAGCAGGCAGTGTATGTGTGTGCGTGTCTCTATGAAGAAATGAAAGGTGAGTAACTATGGCAGGCTGGATATCTGGTAGGCTATATAGGAGAAGGGGTAAAGAGTCGCAGCAGTAGAGCGCTCAGCTATAACTCCAACCATGCCGCAATATTTCGTGTCCATTTCCATCGGGATGAACACGAACGCTTTTGCATTTTGCCTCCTTCAAATTGCGGCTGCCGCGCCCAAGATTCCATCCGGAAACCTCGTCCATGATAGTTGAACGCAATAGGAAGCACCAAACAGTGCGGGCATTTTGAACCTAAGAAAACGCTACTGGAGACTCGTTCCTTATACAAAGCGATGTAAGAAACGTACTATCCGAGAATATGTCAATTGTTCTCTAATTGAACTGAACGCATTCACAGCACTTACTTGGCACTTCCATTTTGAATGTGCCCGCAAACGTTCGCTCACTTTGTGACTTGCGCGCAAATCTGAATCGATGCAGCTACGGTTGTTCCTTCCCGTTCTTGGGAAGGACGATAAAAAAGATCTGTTGCACAGAACAAGAAATATATCATAGGAAGGTATATAGATTATAGAGTTAAAATTTGGCGAATTACGCTCTGTGATCTTCGACCTCCCGCGCTTTAAAATGGCGTTTAAGACATAAGAAATGGTACCTGAAGTGTCCTGCAGATTATTTTCTTCTAAAACTCAATTATCTGAAATTGAGAAAAGTCATCACTGAGTAAACGAAAAAAGGAACCAATAAAATATCGCGATCATAAATTTTGCAAAAACAAAAATACATCCCAAGGAGATTCTTGCTTGGCAAGCAAAAACAGGCAATAATGTGATAGCCAATTTATGACGTTTCTTTTTCGATACGCGTGAATTGTCAGCCGTGCCATTCCCGATTACCAAGGAAATCGATGGCAGGGGTGGTGACGTCATTGCGGGCATGGCCAAAGCGAAGGCAACCGTAGTTTACTGTAGGCAGCTCTCCTCGTTTTTCGATCAACGCGTCTCCCAGTTTATTCACTTTTCTTTCTTCCTACTGCAACAAGTCTAGCTTTCGCATTTGAGCCTGGAAACAATCTTTCCGTCATTATTTTGGTTCCCTCTCTAAGCTGATATGCAATTTGCCCGTACATCCTCATAACCAGGTCCCCAGAGGCTGCCAGAATGTGCTTACAAGCATCCACCTTGTGATTTTGTAATTCCTGCTGTCTTCTCCGCCAGATTTCTAACTCTTTTTTTCATCTTTACGTTCATCTATACTGCTTTTATATAATCTTTTCATGACGTGTGTATAATTTCCGGAAGAAACAATGCATAACAACGGAAGCCAACAGTCGCTGAAAACAGCGGGCATAGGGAGTGTCTTTTTCTTATTTTTGTACTTTTAGTAATGGGACATGAATTAAATCAGATGAAAAAAGAACCACAAGGCACCGGTGGGATCCGAACCCATGACCTCCGAATTTCGCTTTCGGTGCTTTACCAACTGAGGCACGGCGACGGCTGTCCAATTTTTTTGCTTTTCGAGGGTGTTTATGTGTATTGTAAGCGAACCTTGAGAGTGTTCACGAGCGCCGCCCTCGTCCATAGCGTTGACGTAGTACGTTCTGCATTACCGCAAGTGCCACGTAGCAACGCGGTCGAACAGTGAGGGCGGAAGCGATGCGAGAAGAGGGCCTCTTTCCATTCCTTTGTCTGCTTAATTGTTCAGCACAGGCCTTGAATCTTGCAGTCTCAATAGAGACCTTTAGTATAACGTACGCAGACATACGCAAAGGAATAGTGAACGCTATAAAATAGCGTTCTTCGTACTGCTCATGCGCCAAGTGCTATTCCAAATCGATGTTTAACGTACGTGCGCGTTGAGTACGCTGTTTTTCGAATTTAGCGTGCGTGCTCTTGTTTACGCTAGGAAAAATAGCGTTGTCAAGGTAGCGGCGCCCACGTCACCCGCTTCGGAGAGAATTCGTCAATGTTATTGGGTTTTTAGGCACATTCATTACATTTAAATGATACACATGATATTCCAGTTGCCTCCTCTCACCAACAGCACAACGAATGAGGGATAAACTTGCCCAATTTTCAATTCTGTGTAATGATTCCGCTGTTCTTAACCATAAAAAGACACTGCCGACTGTGGATTACCTTTATTTGGATTTTTATGCCAAGGTAGGCTTGCCAAATGCAGTCGTTTCGGCGTTAGGCAGAAGGGCCCGAAAGAACACAACATGACGTTATCAAAAACCTTGCTCGGTTCAGTTACCTAAACGAAATTGGGCCCTGACTCGACTTAACTGGCCATAGAATTGGCTATCTACGCGAAACGACTTGGAAAACCTTGTCTAAATTCGAAAAATGTCACAAAATATTTTCACATTTTAACACCGGATGGCGCCACTGCGGTCTGCGTTATCGTTGCGTTCGGGTTGGCATACGATACACTAAAATGTGCTTATGCGATTTCCACTGTAATCTCCCGCTAAACGCCCGCGTATAGCGTACGTAAGAAATCATACGCTATACTAAAAGTATCTAATACCGTAGGTAGCATAAGGGGGTTCGCGCACAGCTTCCGCCCACAGCGTTCGACCGCGTTCTTGCGTGGAACTTTTGGTAATACAGGAAGTACTACGTCTACCACTATGGGCGAGGGTGGCACCCGTGAATACTCTCAAGGTTCGCTTACACTACTTATAAACAACCCGGAAAAGCAGAAGACTGCAGAGCCGTCGCCGTATCTCAGTTCGTAGACCACCGGACGCAAAATTCGGAGGACAGGGGTTCATATCTCAGCGGTGGCATGTGGTCGTTTTTTCTTCTCCTTTATTAATCTCCCATTGATAAAAACTACAAAATAAAAAAACAAACATCCCCTATGCTTCTTGGTTTCGGTGACTGTTGGCTTCCGTCATTTATGTCATAACGAGCACCTCTTTCCATTCCCTTTTCTGCTGAACGCATAACAACGTCATCCTTGTTAAACCACTGCCCTGACTCATCTCTTATTGAACGGAGCTGAACCCACAATCGTAGATAATAATCGTAGCTTCTCAGACAACCTCAAGTGTTGTTTTCTTGCTCCTCTCATCCTCTGCATCTGAACATATGTGCCTTGGAACAAGCACCGGGATGATAACGCGCCTGGAGGTAACAATAAAATACGAGTTAATATTTAACGGAAACTAGGAATAGGCGGCATAGGCAAACTCAGTCTTCGCAAATGTATAGGCTTTGATTATTATTGCCCGTAGAATAAAAAAAAGCCGACATCATCTTTAGCTTGGCTAGAACCTTAGGTCTGGAAAACCTGTAAAATATACAACATAAATGCTTTTTGACACAGCTCGATAGACCAGCATATTTAAGGCCTCGTTAACAAACCTCCTTAGATTTACATATACCTTCGAATTCTGATTTGCCGAATATGCGAACATTTTCATGCCTTCATAGTTTCTTCCTGTTAAACTTGCTTAGCGATGCAGACGACAATCTGCAACCAGCTTAATTCGTGGCAGCAAAATCAACCAACTCAAGATACCGCAATACTCAATCGTTTCGCTCAAGATGTGCGCAGCTCAAGCCTAAAACAAAGGACCAGAAAAACTGGCACTGGGGCTCTCTTTTGAAAGACAGAAATAATGCAAAGTGCGTAGCAGAGAAGTGATCAACTGCCCTTGTCTCAAGCAACCTGATTCACCGTCTTTAACTCATGAGTGCAGTGAAAAAAAAAGAGGGCGTGGCAGAGTGGCCCCATTTGTCACCTTGCTCACGCCACGTGTGGTTGCAAGATAGGAACCCCAGAACTCCAATCACTGTGATGAAGCAGTATCCATCTGATTGCCCAGAGCGTGTTCCTTGCAAAAGAGAAGCGCCCACAAGCAGGAACGATGAAGTCGGTTCTCAGCCTCTCAAAGCTTCGTAGGCTGAAAATAGATGCTATAGCTGTGGCTGATCTCACCTTAAGACTTACGACAGTTGAGGAAGCGTAGAGGTAAGAGACTAACCTTGACACTTTTCCCGCTTTGAAAACAATGCCCGAAATAGGCTCGGTACAGATTGCTGTGTATATCGGAGGGGGCATAGGAGGCCGCATTCACGACCTTAGACTCGAAGTATTGCAGCAATATTGCTTTCATGGCTTTTTTGGAACTGAGAAAAAGTAGGCACGCAGAGCAAGCTGTATCCGTCAAGCCCATGTAAAAGAACAACCGTCATGTCTTATCAGTGGCTTACAGCACGGTGTTGAGGAAAACAAAACATGGTGTCGGGAAGACTAAAGCCAAAAACTAAGCCTAGTTCTCGTGACCGCAAAGAAAAGACGACTCTAGCAAAACTGGCAAATGGCTGACGGATGTTCGGCCCATAGATTTGCCGTGTATCGCCGGGCCAGCTATGATTTATGCCAAGAGAAACGGCAAACCTCGGGTTCTAGCTTCCAGCCTTCATCTCGTCCGTCGCATCTTTGCCATCCATTTCGCTCTTGCTTACATGGCACGCTGCCCGAGATTTTTTCGCTGGGCGAAGATCTTCTCAGCACACAAGAGGAAGCACCGGTCTACACGCCTTTGTAGTCTACCGGAACCAAATAAAGCACTGCAAGTGCTCGCGTGTTCTTTGAACAGCCTCAGAAAAACAAGGAGTGGTTTCCTAGAGCAATTTATATTACCAAATTGAGGGCGATGTTTCTTAAGCTATTGTTTTCAGTCTGGCCCCTTCAGCTGCGTTCGAACTCTAGTCCCGAGTTATACTCCTCTTTTCCCGGCCCGCCGAAAAAAAAGGGTTTTTTGGAGCGCAAAAGTCGGTTTACAAGCAAAAGTTTCCTCGCAGTGAGTCTCCACCATAAGAATGGTTGATCCACGGGCGTCCAAGGTCAAAGGTGCACAAAATACGCACTTTTATATCTTTGTTCTCTGTGAGCACCTGTAGGCGAGAAAAAAAAAACAAAGGCGAGGAAAATCTCAGGCAACAAAATTCAGAGTTCATACTGGGATAGCAGCCAGACCAAGCAGACGCCTTATTTTTTAATCTTGTATTTTTTACAATACTCTAACTCTGTGAACGGAACAAAACGCTTCAGTTGATCATCCGTACGTACAATCGTACGTGGCTGTAGTTTGGTGTCGATATAGCTTTTTGGTCACTTTAATAAAACTAATTTGATCTTTTATTTACTCAAATTTTCACAGAAATGTTTTAATTGCACTGCATATACACGGAGCGTTGATGCACAAGAACTAGATAAAATTTGCTTTTATGCTCAGTACGGTAATGCGGCCTCCACCCTATCGCATGAAGCGTAGTTTCTCACTTTGAACTTTAAACAGCGACATGCAGTCCGAATATACCTGAAATTTCAACACAATCGCTCGTCCCCTTTGTAGATTCTGGCCAGCGCTGCACCTGTAATGAGATCAGAGCCCAAAATTAACACCCTTGTATGTTTTTTTAAAGGACAGACAATGATTTTTTTCTACATAAGTACATGTACTGCGTATATTCATCCGGTGGGCCAGTTAGCGTAAACCGTTGCACTTAATCAAGATAGTAAGCATCGTTGAAAAAAATATGGGAGTCTTTCAACGCTTACCTTTAGGCCAGTGCGTAATATTCCCAAGTGTTACACGACCTAGTCAAGGAGTGAGAAAAAAGAAAACAATGAAAAGCCGCGGGCACGCGACACTATCAAAGACATGCCACTTGTTTCACATTGTCCGCTGTATTGTCAACACAATACAATGAAGGCTTCACCCACCACTGCACTTTTCCCAACTAAATTTATTTCCGCATATGAACGCTATCACCAGAATCTCACCGGTAATCAACGCTATAAATACAAAATCTGATATCCGCTCCGCTGTACCAAATCGTGCCAAACCTAACAAAAAACCATTCAGAACAGTTACGTGCACTTTAAATACCTGAGGATTTAAAATAACAATCTCTAAAGGCTGCGCTGTCGTCTGCTTGCTGTCATATTTGTGTTATATTTATAGAGTCTAGTGCAGACATAAACGCTAACCAGGGTGGATAATAAACTTTAACGGGCTGACTTCAGACGGAACGTTAGCTGTGAACAAGAAATTTGTTCCGAACAGAAAGAAGTGTTGAGGACCTTTTCCGCATATAAACGGAAGCTTATTAAAAGCGCATAAGAACACTTGTTGATTGTTGCGCCGGAAGCCGTTCATTTTTCCTCCTCCTGTTTCTTTTTCGTGTCTAGCTATCTAATCACCTGTATTGACCTTTAATATTATCACTGGCAATCTTTGGCCCCGATGACGTTTGCAGCATAACCATCCGCTATCATCAGAAGTGCATACGCCTTTGCACTTTGTTTCGTGTTAATCACCTGTATGCGACGTATGTAGGGAAAATACACATTATCGTACGTATATTTCAAAGGTCCTGTAATGTTAACTTGTTAACGTGGCTCGTGGAGGTGCCTTCATTAACACTAAAAATGCCAGAGTAGCTCTTACTATTTAACGCTGGATTTGATATTTGTTATAGAAAAGCTTATTGTTCTGGCTCATTTAATTTTTACAGAGCCACATTAGGCATTAAACACTCACATGATTAAATAAGTGCTGTCCACTAAGTCGCAGTATAGAGCTACTGGCGATAGGAAACTGAACCTTGATTTATTTCGTATATCAAAACGGATTTTTTTGATGTGGCACAAGTAGCGTTGAACACAAGGGACATGGTGTAGCAGAAATTATGTTTTACTCTGACAAACCATCTGTTGATCTCGAATAAAGTATTGTTGGCTGGTAAAACAGGGAAGTTCGCGTAGGCTATAAACAAGAAATATGTTTTGTTGATTGATAATATAAGTTTCCTGACATGCTGCAAACAAACGCCGTAAATTATCAGAGAAATTTCTTTGATTTACCAATGCTTACTTGGTAATGTCGTTGACGATCGAAGACTCCTTGACACGTTCCGATGCTCCTCCGGAGAACAAAACCTCCACAGTGGGCTCATTTTCTACAACACCTTGGTCAAGTTCGTGCTTACTGTCCACTGTTAGGACCTTTATGTTACCCACAATTTTCTCTTTCAGAGCTGCATGACTTTTAACGAGCTACCAGCCGAAGATTGAGCTCGGCTTCAAAAAGATATAGTTCCTACTTTCAAATACTAGCGATCAACAAATAAAAACAAACTTGTCTCAAAGCAAACAGACATCATTTTATTTGGATGACAGGTCTCAGTCAGAAACGCCTTTTAGCAACCACTGCTTTCTTATCAGCCTCACGAAGCTTCCATCCCAGAAGCGTAAGACATGGGAAAGGCCAAGATCAATGGTGCGTATCGCACTCGATACTGCCGCCACTGGACCCTTCCTCAAGCTGCACCCAGACGGCATTAGATTGGCAACAGAGCCGTGCAGGTCTTCCGAACACTAGAAGGTTGAGTGGACACATCTGGCAGTTTGAGGAAGATATGACTTGACGACCATAGCAAAATGCGAATCTCTCAAGAGGCTGCAGTAAGAAATGGTCCCGAGTTTGAAGGAGTGAAGTAGAGGCCAGAAGAAACCCCCTTTTCCTGGCCGCCTTTTTTTCTCTAAGCTCAAGAGTGTACGAGAAGAAGCTACTTTCGCCATAGACAGGAAGCAGGTGCCGGCCCCCGTCTTTCATGTCCCCTGTCGCTATCGACCGGAAGCTCCATTGCCCGAAGCTTGCTCCTCCAGCTTAAAGACCACGACTCGTGGCAGATAAATGAACCCACGCGCCTTGCAGCACTCGTCTATAGCGGCCTCGACACTACGTGTCTTTGAGAGAGGGACTGCCTGGCGCAGTCTGACATTCATGTAGTCGGCGTTTTTCTCTTCTTTCCTTGTCCATTACTTTTCTTTTCAGTCCGTTTTATGCTCACGCTGCTTTTTCTACAACACTGTACTTCCGCTGTTGTAGCGTCATGAGGCGTTATCCGAGCTGGAGAAGGCACAATGTTTGAAACGGTACTTACCGGAATAATAACAATTAAATAAATTCTGTTTGGAGACAAGATGCTGCTTTCACTGACAAGGTTGTTTAGGTAGCCTTTTAGCGCACAGTCATTATTTTCTTATTAGCTCTGTGTAATTGAAACTAGATTAAAAAAGTAAATACAAATTTGAGGTTTAGGTAAGCTTGATTATCGCGACCATGTTACGAGACACAAAAATGCTTTACAGAGGTCGCAGTTTAATAAGGTCAAGCCGTTTGGAACTCGAGCGCAGAAAAGATTTCCTGAAAATAAACCTTTCGACTTGCGGACAACTCCCTCCCTGCGCGACCCAGGCGCATGAACACCGTTAAGCAGTTGTGAGAGTGGGAGAACAGAATGACAAAAGATGGAGCTAAATTGAGAATTGAGGGCATAGGTGTCTGGCCTGCAAAGTCGGCGTGAGGCAGCTGTCTATGTAGCGAAAAGCCATCTTGTCTTCCAACATTTCTGAACGTAAACGTCAGTCAGGTTTATCTTTTGCGCCTGAGCCTCCATTGATTCGCAGTGGATGTAATGTTTGTATATACAACAGTCATACAGCAGGCCTATCACGACGTCACAGTTTGGTACCCGATTCTTAACTGTGCAAGCACTCGGTGCCAGATCTAACCACAAGGATCCTCTTTAACGCGGATACTCCAAAGCAACGCAAGGTCTTGTTCATAAATGAGGCCAGCCAACATGCACTTGAGTTTCCAACGCAGAAATGCACCGCATTCCTGCGTGCCGCAGATGCACATTTAGAGAACACAAAATTCTGACTGTCGAAGAAAATTTCTTTCGGGAGCTAAAGAAGACGCCTCACGTTCCAGAATCACTGATGGTTGCTGGAACCTATTCATTACACACACTATTTCTTAAAAGGTGCGAATGCACAGTTTTCTTGATGTTTGCGAAAAGGTAATGCTTATTACTTCGTCATTCTTGTTTGAATCATTTTAAATCCATGGCACACTTGGGTAAATGCACAATCTCTGGAACATGCCACTTAAAGAAGGTACTGAATTAGATGGGCTATTTTGGTGAGATAGAAAAACAGTTCTCTGTAAGCGTCAACAGCCAAGCAGTGTTCGTTTTTTATGTAGCAGTCCGGATCAGTAAGCGACCACTCGTGATTGCTACGGAATGCAAGCGATAACAAGGAACGTAACATTGAGAACGATGAAGTTGCGCCAAAGCCTTAGTGAACATTAGAGAACCAAGAAGGACGCCACAGCCCCAACCAGCCAGTCAAGAGTATGATCATGTCTATGGACTGCATACCGACCTGTGTATCTTTCGGATGGTGCCGCTAAGAGTATGAATCGATGATTATGTTTGTAATGAAAACCTAATTACGAATTTCGCAGCTAATTTATGTTTGAGAAATGAAAAGCGCATAGCGCTTAGAGAGTACATACCAACGTTAATTTCCTGGGCCGCTGTCTTCAATTCCTCAGTGACCATGAAAAATTCGACTTGTCCACTGAAATATAGTGACTGTACAACATGTACGCAGCTTCTCTTCTGCTGAAATACAAGTATCAGTGGTATGTTTTGTGTGACTCAAACAAGGCACAACACTTTTTCAAGTTACAATCCGGGTCTCCGCTCTAAAACCGGGTCATAAAAACGATCGATTTCTTGCGTGCCTGAAATGTTCGGCACGCGATATGAATAGCAAATACAGGCTAGTGTCAGCATACCACCTTGGTCTGGGACACAATTTTCTGAGATTGCAAGTACTTGTGTGCAGGCGCAGGTTTGAAGAAGAAAGCAATAAACGCATAAAAATCGTATTCTTAACTGCCAATGTCCCTGGGTGATCGAGAGAACCAAAGTTTTGGCTGCTTGGGAAGCGAATTCTTAAGAATTTAAATTTGTACGCCGTTTTATTTCAGCTGACCTTCTGAGTCCATCCTAGTGGATGACTTTACTGCGTGACCAGGTGCTCAAGTGCATCTGCACTGAGTACTCCCTCGTTATTCCCCCCCCCCCCCCCCCCCAATCTCAAAACTTCATCAGTCCTGCTCGAGCTCATACTTGTTACCAAGGTATCCCTCCAATTGTTACCAAGGTATCCTTGTTACCAAGGTGTCCCTGCGCCGCTGCCATCTTTACGATACCCTAACCCTCGTTCTTCCGTCCTTCGTGTTCCGTTTGTGCAATTTTTCATCAGTCCGTCCAAACAGCGGCTTGTTCACGGCTTCGCTTTCGAGTCATCATTTCCAAAATGGTAGCGGGTACAATTAAAGGCTAGACTTGCCTGAAGACGGACCTTGAATATTTCTTCCGCCGAATTCGCCCTATGATTGCATATTCAGTCACAATCGCCGATCAAACGGGTCCTCCAAGTGGGCGCATAAGTGTCCACGGACCACCGTGGAAGTCGGGACTCTAATGGCAGTGCTCTATGAGAGCCTTCCTGATCTCTGTTTGGAACGTGATACCGTCTTTGTTGCACTAAATGCTAAATAAATATAGCTTCGTGACTGACGCAAATCCACGCGAACGCTAAATGCTTGCAGAGCAGCTCCCCTTCCTCGCTTCGCTTGAGTGTTGTTCCTACAAAAGCGAGCGGCTTTCTTATAATTGCAGTGAAACTTCGCCAATCTTCGCCAGAAATGTAAACAAATCAGATTGCGCTGGATACTTTGGCTTCAAGTATCCGCATCTATAGTCAAAAATAATAGTGCGCCTGAACGATCGGATGGCGCGAAAAGAGGGATGTGCGAAAAGTATGTCAGTAAGACAAAAAAAGACCTCGCAGAACCCGGCGCTGAACTTCCGCGACAATTCTGTGGCGTTTTCAGTGCTCTTTCAGTGTTTGTACATGAGATGGTGATCAATGTTTACTCTCCGCTTTGAAGCCCCCGATAATTGCCGACTGAAATAGCATAGCTGCCATTCTCCGGCTGACACCACGCCAGCCTCATTACGTCGTTGAGTCAGGTTCACCGAATTTTGTTTATTTTGATTGATCATGCACAGCAAGTGGCTAGAAAAAACAGCGCTTCATGCGTGAGATATCATTTTGCTGACTTTCTTTGCCATATTACATTGTACTCCATGTGACAGAAGCACAAAAATACAAGAACAGCAGTGGCCACAAAGCCAACTGTCGGAGGAATAAAGTTTGTCCTCAAGGACGTTCGGGAAAATATTGGTTAAAACTGCTGCATAGCCCATAATATGGAGTGAAAATGTACTAAATATCATTGTTTTTTCTTGACAGCGTTGAGTTTATACAGATGATGAGCATGATTCATAAAATGGTGCTTTCAATAACAAGAAAAAGTAACTGAATAAAAGTTTGCTTGTAAAACGTTTATTCAATCCGTTTAGACACTGAAGCTTTGGTTCAGGAGAGTAAAGAAATACAGAACATGACACTCAGGGAAAAGAACAGTATAGAAAATTTGAACGGGCTTCTCTCCTATGAAGACTCCGCTTTCTAATGTAATGCTCGTGTTCGGGTTCACTAGCCTTGAAAAGCAGTCGCAGTAGAGTGTCCGCAGCTTTTCGTCGCATCAACGAGGCACTGCGTTGGTCTCTTCATCAGACGCGAATGCGTCCCCTTGAACTGTTCATTCGTCTAAGGCGAAAATCAGGGCCCGTACTCCAACGGCCGTCTCTTTCGAGAAGGTCTTTATCGGCAGCGCTTACTGGCCGAAATGCCGGAAGCGGAAGCAGCGGCTAAGCTGCAGAAAAAATCGAGAATAAAGCGGGTTGTTACGTCATACATATCGTGCACACTGTCGTAGCAGATGCTCAAGGATATCAAGGAGATAAATATCCAATGTGAAGGTGTGTTCTGAAGTGGGGCCTCTCGCTTCAGCTTTAACTCGGTGGTAGTGATGCATATTTCGGCGCGTGAAGTGCCTAAAAAGTGCGCGCAGGTCTTTCGATTCGTCTTATCATCTCTATAGCAAAATGAATTGCCGATAAATCTTCACAATTTTCATTCCATTGGACGATTCGGGATCTCCTAGGCCAAACTAGACACATCAGTTTGTCATCAATTATGGTTCACTTTATGAAAAGCAGATGGCACCACTTTTCTTGATGTTATAGCTGAGTCGTTTGCATGCTGTGAATTCAAATGGGTGGTGTGACGTACAGTGTAACGTCACTAAAATGCTTGCGTCTGGTTTAAAAATTGTGGATGCGCCGTTCTAAAGCACTCAATTAGCTCTCGAAGCTTTTTTTTTTATTCGAGAAGTGTGCCATGAGGCATAAGTTGAAAAAGGAAAGGGGGGGAAGGAATGCACGGGATTGAAAGTTAAAAGAAGGAGTGAAGAACCGTTGCGCTGAGGTAGTCGCAGAGCTTGTTAATGAAACGGTTGTCCATTGTCCAATTCACAAAGTCACTTTCGCGGTTCCACCGCAGGCCCACCTCCCTGAGGAGCCGTTTTCTGATAGCAGCCGTCTCTGGGCACGTCCACAACAAGTGCCGCACATCACATATGTCCGGTGCAGCGCTACAGTGAGGGCACCTGTCAGGTAGTGGCAGATCTTTGGCACGCCACCGATGACGGACAGATGGTGTCAGAGCCGCCCCTGCCCGAATCCGGCGCACGGATACCTCCTCCTGCCGAGTAAGACTACGGGGGAGAGGGTGCGAACACGGAGGAATTAGAGCGCGTGTTCGCTGGCGCAGAACTTCGGAATCGGAAATGTGGGACAGGAACGGATCTGGGGGAAGAGGGGAAGGAGGCGGATCATCTAATGTATGAAGATGAGTCATAGCATCCGCTTGAATGTTATGTGGATCCTGGGCATGGCCGCGAATCCAGTGTATGCGCACAGGACATGGATACTTTGCGCAGAGCACATGAATAGATTGTGAAATCTGGAACGTTCGTCGAACAGCCTTAAGCTGTTTAAGGGCGGCGCGGGAGTCGGTGTAAATGTGAACTGTACCGAATGTTGGAACGAGCGGAAGGGAAGCAATGGCATTGTAAATGGCTTGAAGTTCCAATGCCAGGGGAGTGCACGTATCCGCAGTATACGTCGCGCGAGAGTTGAGATGCGGATGAGATGGACTATACACAGCAGTAACTCCCCTCTCTGCAGAATGAGATGCATCCGTGTATAATATGCACCCTTCAGGCAGATACGCTGCTGATACCGACGGGGAAACAGTGGGGCGATTGTCAGTGAGCTGGCAATAGGACCATGGTGGAAGTGTCTTTAAACGATGAAGTTTGAGAGACTGTTTTCGAGCTCTATTTGCCACCCGTTGGTCGATGATTTCACTGAGTGTATTAAGTTGGGCGAACTCCTGTAGCACAGGTATGGGTGTTAAACGAGGCAGATATGTTATGACGCGCATAGCCTCACGATTGATAGCTTCAAGGGAGTCCCACTGTCTGCGGGTGAGACGTTGAAATTGAGCCTGATATACTCTCCGTGGCTGAAGGATAGAGCGCACAAGCTGGTGGGCCGTATGAGCACGTGCGCCACCAGAGCGCATAGCTATGCGACGAATCAGACCTAGAGTAGCGTGAGCCGATTTACGGGTGGCTGTCAGCCACGGGGTGCCAGTCCCAGATGTATGGAGGAGAAGACCAAGAATACGAACAGTTTCTACCTGAGGAATCAGAGAATTATGTACCGTAAAATTTAAAGGGGGAGCTTTCCGTAAGGCGGCTTTATTTCCAATTCGAATGAAACATGATTTAGTAGGAGAGAGTGTTAGACCCAGAGGTGGTAGGCGAGATGTCAATACATCCAGCGCGTGTTGAAGGACCGACTGATGAATAGACGCATCTGGATGACCGCACCCCAAGGTGATATCATCGGCATATGCAAGCACGCGGATAGAAGGGATGGTCTCTAGGGCTCGAACAAGAGGAATTAAAGCCACAATAAATAATGTGGGGGCGAGAACCGAGCCCTGCGGCACTCCTCTATTGGAAGTGAAATTACCAAAGGGCTTTCCGTGGACACGCACGCTGAAGGTTCGATTTGCTAAAAAGGCGTGAATGGAGAGGAGGAACCGGTGAGGGAGACCAAGAGTTTGAAGGGAGGTAAGAATGGCAGAGTGAAGGATGTTATCATATGCCTTTGTTATGTCTGTAGCGATTACGGTTCGTACAAGGTGACTCTGTGGAGAGTGGTCAAGCACGTCAGCAGCCAAAGTAGCAAGGCCGTCCTCCGTTCCAATTTGTGGGCGGAAACCAATTTGGGAATCTGGGTAACAATCATGGGATTCCAGCCACCATGTTAAGCGTGCGGCTAGAATGTTTTCATAAAGCTTGCAGATGGTAGGGGTAAGGAAAATTGGACGAAGAGCCGAGAGAGATACTGGAGGCTGAGCTGACTTGGGTATTGGAACCACAATAGAATGCTTCCAGTCTCCCGGCATGACGCCAGAAAGCCACACTTCGTTAAAAGTATCAAGTAGGGTTTCCAAAGCCCTCCCTTCCAAGTTACGGAATAAGGAGTTAGGTATGCCGTCGTGCCCGGGAGTAGTAGCAGTTTTTAAACGGTCAATGGAGGTTAGCAGCTCTGCCATGGTGAGGTCAAAAGTAATCCCATGGGGGGGCTCTGTTACCGATAAGTCAGGTGGAGACGTAGCGGTGCAGTCATGGTTTGGAAAAAATTGACGGGCCGCTTGTTGTGCAAATGTGTCCTCATCCACATTTAGCGCGAAGCGAATGCTCTCTGTGTAATCTGCAACCTGAGAAGGGCGCTCCATGGCGTGAAACACTCTCCAAAGATGTCGATTGCCCTGCGTAGAGGACAGGCGGGCACACCATGCAGCCCAGCGTTGCCTGCCTAGCCGCTTTGCATAGCGCCGCGCCCGTGCGCTAGCGCGGTGAAGAGTACGAAGAGCCGAAGGGTCATCGGGGTGACGAGTAGCGTAAAGATCCGCCAGGCGACGAAGAGCCCACAGATTCAAGAGATGTATGTCCGGGTTTGGGTCGTCTTCATTTACAGTAGTGGTAATAGTGTGAGTAGCGAGAACAGCAGATAGAGTAGACAATGCTGAAGAGGGGTTGAATGTAGATAAATGATTGTCTGCGCGTACAGAGTCCCATGATGTTATTCGTACAGTGCGGCGTATTTTCCGTAGACGCGTAGGCGTGAGGGAGATAAAAAAAGGGCTGTGATCGCTACCCCAAGTATCAGAACCAACAGCCCAACGAGGGTTACCGGGGCCTGACCACCAAGTCAAATCAGGTGAATACGGGCCACCTCGTGGGCGGGTAGAAGTATTCGGGTGGTTTAAAAGTTGAAAGGAATGATCCGAAAAGCTCCCTTGGATGTGTGAACCCCTCGAGGAATCCGATGGGTAACCCCACGCAGTGTGTGCGCCTTTGAAGTCACCACCAACTAGAATAGGGATACCCGAGTTGGTAGAACGTAGAAAACGAACACATCCCAGATTGGGAGATGCGGAGCCAGGACGACTATAAAAAGAAACTAGAATAAGGGTTGTGCGTGCAGGTTTTACGAGAAGGGCGACAACCTCTTGACGTGTGTTGATCCATCGTGAAAGGTCGAGCGGTGTGTGCGGAACTGAACTGTGAATATAAGTTGCAAATTTACCTGGGCTAAGGGAGGAGGCGGTGCAACGGCGATCAGGGATAGATGGTGAATGGTATGCGCAGAAACCTGAAAGGCGTGGGAGTGCATTATGCTCTTGCAGTAGGAACGCCCATGCCCTCAGCTTTCCGTCGCGAAGGCGGATGTTCACTTCAGAGGCCTTATTAGCGAATCCTCGACAGTTCTCGAAGCTTATCACATCATAAACGTGCACAATGTCTGGCAACAGGAACCCGGTCATTAAGTTTATGGTCAGGCGTCAGCGACGCGTCGACGCCTTTGACACGATGGAGGAGGTTCCCCAGAATCACTTCCGGCTGTCGAAAGCCGCAATGTGGGGGATCTGCTTTTAGATAGCGGGTGAGCTCGCTACTTAATTTTCACGTGTCAGTGAGCATGCGTCCGTTTGGCGCCATGGCGAACATTGAAAACTTCGTCTCTACTGTCTGCCAGCGCTTACATGACACAATAAAGCTTTTATTTTTTTTCTGCAAAATTGCCTAGCAGCAGTATCTCGCTGTTTTGAAGAGCCTGCGTGCAATACGCGATTACGGTCTGCGTAGGGGTTGGATAAAAGGGCGTTTGTAGAAAGATGTTGCAGCTGGCAAGTACCATATTTTGCTCTCTGCAGGTCGACACAGCGCCTTCCGGTTTCAGTGCGGCAGCATGCGTTCGCCACTTCTGTAGCGAGTGCACACCACTAATTTTCTTGTCTGTTCATTTTACCCTCGAGACCCGCCACGGTGGCTGAATGATTATGGTGCTCGGCTGCTGGCCCAAAAGAAGCGCGTTCGATTCCGGCCGCAGCGGTCGAAATTCGATGGAGGCGAAATGCTAGAGGACCGTGTACTGTGCGACGTCAGTGCATGTTAAAGAACCCCAAGTGGTTGAAATTTCCCGAGGCCTCCACTACGGTGTCCCTCACAGCTTGGGTCGCTTTAGGGCGGTAAACTCCGTAAATCAAACCATTTTACCCTAGAGCTAAATTTAAAGCGTCGTGCTGTGCGAACAAGCAAGCTTCCTGTCGTTTAGAATCGATGATCAGCGTCTGCAGGGGCACTATTGTTTCTCCTACTAAGCCAGTAGCAGTTCCACCTTTTTTTTGCGTTTTCCTCTCTGTCATCTTTCTAACCCCTATCCCCCATCCCCAGTGTAGGGTAGCAAACCGGAGACTCACATCACCGGAGACTCCCTGCGTTTCCTTTTCATTCTCTCTTCTGTCTTCCACCAAAAACTTTTTTTTCTTCATATAGGTAAGTTCTACATATACAGAAAAATAATTGCTCAAAATTGCTTTTATTTATTTTGATCTAAGTCCCAACGGGGCAGCTGTAATGCCCTTATAATATGGCCTTCGATACCGAACCTAATGTTTGATGATCTGGTTTTCAGTCGTGCTCCGTTTTTCGGCAAAGAGCGAAGGTACCATAATGCCTGCTGCCGCGGAGCTTGCAACGCCACTCGCCGTCGCAAGAGAACTGATTTCCGCTTCCGGTGTTTTGACCAATCAGGTGTGGTCGAAGGGGGCGTTTTCGAAAGTGACGAAATTTGGAATGCGGTTACAGAAGGCGGACGGCTCGAGCTCCGAGTAGTGCAAAAAGGTGGCTGCGAACGAACAGCCGCCCTCTATCATTGTTTGCCAATCGTGTGCTGAGAGAATATTGCACAATCTTGGATGAGCGTGAGGACTTTTTGATATTATTGCTAAGATGCATGTTCTCCGAAACAGAAACTTTCAACTTCATTTCAATGTGATGGCTTTAGTCTGCATTCCTTAATTTGAGCGTTTTACCCTAGGCGGCCGAACTTAATGAACAACTCAAGTTTACTGATTACTGCTCACCCATTTCTTGCTGCAATATTGGGGATCTTTTTTTCCCTTTTTAAACAAACAAGAAGACACCCAAATGTATATATATATATATATATATATATATATATATATATATATATATATATATATATATATATATATATATATATTTACTATCCAAAAGTTTCTGACACCATTTTTGTATTGTAATCATGCTTATGATTTCACTGAGCGGTACCTTCGCCACACTTAAGTGAGCAACTGCGCCGATGTCGCTCATTGAAGTACTGAGCTATCTGTACCAACTCTGCAGGTAGAAAAGCAGCCATAAAGCGGTACAAGCATTACTACTTTTACACTCCTCGTCTCGCCGATGTTATTTGGGTCGGTGTGAATACTTCAGTCAAAAAAGAACGGTAGTCCACCAAATGTGCCTCTTTCCTTGTTTTTTTTTCTTTCCTCTCATTAATTTGCAGTTCGTTGCCGCTGCAAGCGGTCAGTTTTTAGAGCGAAAGGAATTCTTCACGATGTCTAACTGGCTCACCGAGTTTATGTGAAGATTGAACTTGAAGGTGACCTTAGCGAAACCTAGCACAGCAGCAGCCCAAGCTGAAATAAAATATATAATACTGCGACTGGTAAGTGAACCCGCGGAGGGGCGAGCAAATCAGCGTTGCTGGCCACTACACGAGGGAGCTGTGCTCTTGTTAAACTGTGACACACTCTCGCGCTGCGCATTGCACATCGTTGTCTTCACCAGCTTCCATCTGCAGCGCAAAAAGGTCAGATGAGATTAACCTTGATCAGAGCTTAACATGAATTTAATATTGTCGCCTGATTTTCCGAAGACCCAGCAAAGCAAATCTATGACCTTTAGTAAGGCAGAAACTTGGGCTAGTTGGATATTGTTTGAACTCATATTTTCTAGCGCTTAGTGAACTCAAGGGACAAGAACACAAATACACACGACGTACGCTAGTCCTCTGTATTTGTGTACTTGTCCCTAGCGCTAGAAAATATGAGTTCAAATCTATGACCCAACGAGGTAAAACATGCTTTCGCAAGGCTACTCTATTTAGCTATGTTAAAAACCTGCGTTAAAACCCTACTCTATTTAGCTATGTTAAAACAAAATCGAAGGGCTGCATAGGCATATTGATGCCTATGCAGCCTATATAAAGACAATTTCGCATACAGTGAGAAATGTGGGACTTCGAAAAAGCGAGCCTCAACTGTCGCAATACTGCTGCAGGGATGGCACGGCGCTTAAGTTGGCTAACTTTTCCTGCAGGAATGTCGATCGAATAGTATTTGCTGGCGGATAGAGCAGCCGCTCTCCTGAAACCCGACACCTGTCCTGCTAAGCGAGGCGTTATTAAAAAGGATTGTCAATGTTCGTGTGTGCTTGTTGAAACTTTCTGAAACATTTTTTTTTCATAAAAGGGCACGTGTTCTCCATCATGTTTCTTAAAAAACGAATACTTATTTGTTTATATTTTTATTTTTATTATTTACTACGCTGAATTCCTGCGTATTTTTCAACATCTTCCTTCAAGTAGTTTCACCCGTGTCCCTTCATTATATCTGCATATTTTCAGCCATGCAAAACCCCGAAAAGACAGATTCGTTTTGCATGTTAGCTGACTCACTATTCGTACATCGAGAGCTGTGCCGTGAAAGGCGACACACACACGAAAAAGCAAGTGGCAAAGATGTCGCATTCATTCCGGCGATGTCTTGCGTTCATGCATTGTGCCCTTAATGAATTTTTTTTTTTCGAATGACGTTTCCTTATTCGAAATTTCTGTTTCATACTTGCGAAACCCTTCATCCGCCGCATGACACGCCTGCGCAAGCATTTTTATTTAAAAAAACAAAGACATATGCTGTCGAAATGCACTAAAAGCTGTCCATAATCTCAAATGAAGTAAAACAATTTTCTAGCTCCTACTTCCCTGCAAGCAAGCGCAATGTGAGAACAAAAGAAACACCTATTCATAGAGGAATTACACGAACTCTTGATAAGCCTATTTGGCGAAACACGATTTCGCTGAAACTTATAAAATCAAAAATATTATTGTAGAGGAGGAAGGACAAGCGCTGGATCGGTACACTTTCGAGCAGTGTCGAGTAACATAAGCGAGCTGTCGCATTGTTTTCAGTTCGCTTCTTACATGATTTTCTTTTACCTTTTTGCGCTATAGCCAAGTGCACCAATGGCGTTTTATTGCCATTTCATTTTGTGCTCTGCAGTACTGCGTCGTCTTTATTTTCTTGGCTGCTATTCGCCAGGCTGCGAATTGCACAACCAAAGGGGCGATATCTAATTGCCGTCGACGACACGAAAAGGCGGCACTTTGAAGAATCACTGAAAAGCGACTCTTTTTTTTTTCTCCAACGTGTTCTTTAATTGGCTGCAGTAATGACGATTTAGCACGCGGTAACGGGCGTGGCATACATGGACTGAGGGAATCTCTTCCGAGATTACACGCTTCCGATAGCTGATATCTCTTTGACATAATCTGCTGATTCCTATTCTGCTCCCTTATTTCTATTCTATTCTGATTTTGTGTTCTGTTCTGATTTCTATTATGATTTATATTCTTATTTCTATTCTGCTCGCTTAGAGCACGGATAACCTTGATTCAAATACCTCAGGAGCAGCCGGCTGTAATTTGATCTGTTAAGCCTTTCTTTCAGAACCAGTAAAAACTAAACTATAGGGCCCTAGCGCTCCACGCTTCAGTATTGTTATAAGGTGTCTCTCAGAGAGCCGAGGTTTCTCGTGCAATTGGTTTTTTTCTGGCCTAACAATTTTCTCACTTTTTTGTTTCTCGGTTATGTTCGATGATTTCCGACGTCATTGAGACGTGCCTACGACGAATGGAAAACGTCATCAGAGCAAAATAGGTGCACGAAAGTTGACGAAGAAGAGCGTTGAGACTGCGCTTTTCCCACATAACTAGTCGATGAAACGCCACTCATTTCGACCATCTTGTTACCTTGTGCTGGAGGCGGTAGCCTTAAAAACTGCAGACTCGTTGTGGCATGCCCAAAGAAACAACGTCGAATGCTGATCTTTCATTTTTACTGGCAGAAATGTTTTCTGTTTGCGCATGGTCTTTATTTTATTATCGGCTAGCTACAGTGGAAGCGTAAGTATTTTCTGAAATGTTGCACAAAGGTTTGCTCTTCGCGCATATTTTTGGTAGCTCTGCGGGCAGCGGCCGGATTCTAAGTATTTGCCGAGGAGTTCCACAAACAATGTAGCTCTCATTTATGTCAGTTTTTTATTCCTGCAGTAAGGATTGCAATCTAAAACGACCACTTGAAAAATAAAATAAATGTTTTTTTGTGCTAACGCAGTTTTCAATACGAAATATTCTTGTCTCACTTCCGCACAAATTTCATATAATATATATTTTGTTCGTCTACCTCTGTCTCTGCACTGTATTCCTCGACATGGTGTTACACTTTGATTTAGAGAGGTGGTTCTTGTGTTTTTTGCTTTCAGCGCACTTCTCACGCGTCGCGGTGATTGGTTAGTCATAGACCGCCCGAAAATGACGCGACGTTAAGGAGGTGCATTTTAGTGGGCCGCCTTCGATCAGAAAACTCGTCCTAAATGGAACCCTCTCAACGGAAACCGAAATAAAATATGAGGCTGCGTGACGACGCAGTGCGTATGCTAGTTTATTGTGGACTAAAGAGGAGTCTGTTGTGGAAGTAAGAAAACATTCCGATTTTGTTCTTCGAAGCCATGAATATTGCGCACGAGAAAATGTGATCACATCCGCCCGATGATAAATGCGGCTGGCGACGGCCCGTTCATACGAGGTTATATTGTTGTGATGGATCGCCATATTATGCGCCTCCCGCACGTCTTGCAAGAAAAAAATATATACATATATTAATGCGAACTTTTTAGCGTGTATGACGCATCACGTTATTATGCGCCTTCGCATAACATTGCGCGAAATTCATGCGAACTGTCTTCGCTCTTGATGCATCACCTCATTATGCGCCTTCCGACCACAGCGAGTATTCATGCCAAAAACATTCACGTGCGTAGACTCGGAAATAGGGATGGAAAAGAACACGACTGGCTAAACCGGTAGAATATGAAAGCGACTCTTTCAAATGTATGCAAACAGTGAACTTTAGCAAAGGCCTAGTTGTGAAAATAGAGTTCCTCGTCGGCGCTCACTTAGTTGCGCAGCTGTACGAATGTGGGAAAGCCACCAGCAGGTGAATAGAAAACTAAAACTTGCTTATCTCTCCTCACTTCTGTGTCACATTCGCTGTGATTCGGCGCATAAAATTTTATGTTGTTACCTATGTGAGTTTTTGCTAAAATTAAGGCCACTTCACTTAAAAACACTGCAATAACTTTGTGGCGGCACACTCTGCGCACATTTCAGCGCAGCCTCCACCTTGTTATCATCCGATTAAACTGCGTTAACGATAAAGCGCAGCGCCACCGCTGTGTCACCCGAGGCATGCGTCACCAACGGCGGCTACAAAAACAGGTTGCCCGGCTGGGAAGATCGCTAGTCTACCTTCCTCTACCGAGACGAGCGTAGTGGGGGTATGCTCGCCCGCTGCCGTCGCTAATAAACAGTTAAGTTTTATGTTGGGATTCGTCCTTCTACCGAATGGAATCCCACAACTTCCTTGATATAGGACCCCTGCTCAGTTTCGGGAGTCGGCCGCACATGAGGACGGCTAGTTTTTTAAGCAGTTCGCAGTGCACCATGCACTTTTCCTACTGATCGCAACACCTGAAAAAAAAATAAGTACAAATTTTAACCTTTCCTATTCCCCGCACTTGTGATTACAACCACAATATCTATCAACTGTGTAAAACGTAAACAAATAGCAGTGCATTCTCAATATCATCAACTTTCCCGTACACTTATCCCAATTATAATCTTTTTGGAATTTCAACAAGGTTGGCGGAGCCATTTTTATTGAGATACCCTTTCAGACACCTATATCGAAAAAAAAACACCGGCACTGATGAACATGTCTTGGGAGATGTCTGTTAGCAACGAACTATGATGACTGCCGGACAGAAAGAAGCTTTCACGTGACTGTTTTGTGCGCAGAACAGATCGTTGTAACGATCGGCGCGGTTATATAACCATCTATTGAAAGCGAAAAGTTCTGTGATGACGGTTTTCACTTTAATAGGGTGCGTTGCGTCTCAGGTCAGGTTGTGTGTTAGCGTTGACATACGGCAGGTTACAAATACCAGGCGAACTTAATAATTTGCTCCTGCGAAAAGGCCTTACAAATGCAGAAGTGCATATTTTTCTTTTATGTTAAGAATGTTGTGCATCATCCGGTGTCAACATGAGCCATGCGCCAAGCACATTTTTTTTTTGGGGGGGGGAGAAGAAAACTTTCCATCAGCCTCAATGTATATTTCTGTTCTCGTCTATATAAAGCAGGGGGCACGCATTATTTAGTACTGAATAGTTGCTATGAAGTTATCCTTCGCGCAAATTTATGCGATATGTTTTAACTTTGCCGCAGCTGAGGATACCTATAGAGTTTGTTGATCATCAATTATTGAAGATGAAGGTGTGCGTGTGCTTGTCGGGGGGGGGGGGGGGGGGGCGGTGGCCAGAGCGCTTTAGAGGTACTGGATCAGAAGTCTCTCTGTAAGCACGGCTTATATATAGTAGCAAGAAATAACAGCCGCCTTGAAAGATGGTCTCACGATGACTGTTCGCGCTTTTCTGTAAAACACTGGAAATAGTTCTACAATCATTAGGCACGGAACAGCCAACTCTTCGAAAGAATTTCTCATAAGCAATTGAATTGCTAATTGCAATGGAAATCGCAGTTCAGTTGAGTACAAATTCAAATCAGATTAATATGCTAGACCCCAAGTGATCTCGGTCAAACACGTAAAACGATCCCTTTAACTACATCAAGACTAAACCGCACGGGACAGACTATGGGGATAGGGTCTCTCGTAACGCGAGTTACCAAAAAATTTTCGTTTCTTTTCAAAAAGCAACGTATAATAGTCACTGATCTAGTGGAGATTAATATTAATATAGATTTGCGCGCAAAACTAGGCTTGCTTAAGAAACACGCATCAAGCTCGTTAATATCAGCCATTTACACTTTCTCTGATCTTAATTGAAACTTTTCATTCTGAAATGGCGCTCAGGCTGTTTTCAGAAGTTCTCTCTTTTTGGCTCGTCATGAACGCCTCGTTTACGACACGGCTCAATTTGCTTGGTCGTCATGGCAGCAATTAAGAGGAAGTTTTTCTTGTGTTCTTCAAATTTCATGCTGCGTACACCGATTACCAAAGCGCACACGGTTCCAGCCCTTCAGACCCATCGAACGTACGTGCCCTTCTGTGCGATGATATAAAGATGGAATATAAACAGTCAGAAGTGAAATGAAAACTGGAGAGGAAATCTTAGATTCCATTCTGGCTCCCGCTCCCGAATTGCGCATAATTTATATTTCCTCTTCTCGTCAGCACAATAGTGTCTGCATTTGGCAATGAAATGATGAAAACGCTGACAAACGTTTTTAGTCACTGTTGCCTCATCCTCCGGCATCCCTAATTTCCGCACATTTCCAACGCACGATTTCCTTAGTTTGAAAGAAGGCAGGCACCAAGCAGAGTAAGCGGGCCGAAAAGTCCCTTTGAACTGAAATAAACATCAATAACGTTTAAACAATCTCAAAATTTTCTTATATCAGCGAAAGGCTGGAAGAGAAAGCGAGCAAAAATTTGAAACAAGGAAGTTCGACTAAGCATTTGAAGATTTTTTTTTTACGTGAGCGTCTTCAAGACCTCTTCAGCATGCGCCCTCTGACGGCTCTTGCCTTCACACTGCCTAGCACCACCGTATTGAGCAAAGGCTGCATCCGTATGCAGAACACGCGAAGAAGTGTAGTGCAACTAGGTGAAGTACAAGCATCAAAACAAAAAAAATCAGAAGCTGAAGAAAATAACAGCTATGAAGACCATAAATAATTGAAAAACCTTCCATCTTTACTGACAAGCGTAGGTCTTCTGCAGTGCAGACTGTAGAATAGCAAGCTATATTTGAGATAGAAGCAAACAAAAGGATTTAGTTTCGCTTAAAAAAATACCTTTTTTCAAAGAGCAAAGAATTCAGGAAAGATGGCGCTGCGCCAATTTTAGGTGCGGCAAGCAAAAAACGAAAAGGCTAAGGAAAGCGTGGCTGTTAGGGCAAGAGCAGGTACACGTGATGCTACCGTCCATCGAGTTTTACTTTCGTTTTCGTGCTCTGCGTGGGTAGGGGAGGGTTAAACTTCATTGCAGCGCCAGCAAAAACATGGTGTCAGTCTTGCGTATAGCGGCACTTACAACTGACGCTGCATATTTCGGAAGCTTCCCTTAGAAGGCAAAATCAAGTTTGTATATTTCGAAGGAGGATCAACTTATGTTAAGAGAAAAAATTCTTATTTAATTACCTTTGCGTGGCTCAGTTTAGCAAGATCTAATCTTTTTTTTTACCTTCAAAGGAGCCCGAGCGAAACCACGTATTCACCGCCGCTGCTTTTTGTGTAAGTGGAATCGAGCAGAGAGGCTTCAAGGCACGCATGTAGGCAATCAAAGAGTTTATGGAACTTTATAGCGTACGCGGGATACATGCGTCGCGATATTGACAACTTACCAGCTCTGTACGCCGCCTACACATTGACTGCAAATCCACCGAATTTGTGGTTTGAAAGGTCTAATGTCATTTCAATTTCTGTGTTCGATACGTTTATTTCGCCAAGGTGAAATAAAATCAGTTCATGTACTAAATGTGAACCCGACGCCAATTTAAGGGGCGTATGCGTAAAATTACTTCATTTTATTTCCACCATAAACGTGTATTTGTTCGTCATGATGGCAAAAAAAAAACTTCCCCTTGGAGGTTAAGGCCGGCTTCTACTTAATACAGAACAAATGCGGTTCATGTCAGCTGCATTTATTTTCTAACATTATTCTCAACGAAGGCGTTCTTGTGTTAATATTCAGCTGTTACATGGACATAAATAATGTCATTATGTTCGGATGGCATTTGAACGAGTTTTAAAACAATTTAAATTTCTTTTAGCAGCGAGTGCGTTCACTTCTTCCACAAACAGAAATTAAGAAAAAGGTAACGAGCAAGAAAATAAGAGCAAAGTTGAAGGAAACCTCATTTTCTCGTTTTGTTCACAATCTGGAAAATACAAGGAAAATGAGAAAGCATTAACCTCGATATGATTACCACCAGAATAAGAATGATTTCAAAATTTTGCGAATCAGCAGCTGGTGGTTAGATGTTGGTTGCGATCAATTTTGAACACGTTTGTTATAACGGCAGCTTCGTCTATTAAGAATGCCGCTTCATGTTGTGAACGCGAGCCACCAATCCAAGGAAGCTGTACCGATGCCATCGAAGTTCCTGATGCGGTGCTCACGACAGCGACCAACATTTTTCTCAGCTGGCTCTTCGTCAAATTGCCGGCAGCCAGGCGGTGGAACCTGTCTTGTTTTCCTCATCGGCTTGCACCAGCCATGACTGCCACTCTCGCTGGACACAACCCCCCTCCTCCCTCCGACCGCTCATTTCCTGTTCCGCTGAGCTGTTTTCGCGGCGACCACGCTCGGAGGTGCGGTCACCGCGGCTCCCTTTCTGCTCTTTTTGCAACCTCAAAGTGAACCAGGTGAGTGGACGTGGAGGCATACCTAATCATACCTGCAAGGACAAGCTTTATGTGAAAGCCCGTAAAAATAGCTTTGAAACACCTCTTCCTGCTCTCGCCTGAGCCATGCATTTAGTCTTTTTTAAATGTGGTCCACGTGCGCGAATGTTGCCAGCAATTCTAGCTCGCGCGCGACTTCGTTCTGCGGTTCTTGCTGAGCGCCTCTAAAGTATACCGCCACATCTTCCCTTAGAGCAAGGTGCTAACTTAAGTTTCACATGTAAAGGTGTTGAACCTCGGGCAGTGGAAACATAAGGGTCGAATACCACTTGTCGCTCTTCCATGCTTTTCGAAAGTTATTCAATGAAATTACTGATTCTTTTAGGACTTGTTCAGGGGAAGCAGAAATTGGGTATCTTAACCTCTACCGACTTATTCAGGTGTGAAAGAGATTCCTCCTTGTTCACCGGTTTTGAGTTTATGGCAAGAGTTCATGGTGTGTGTAATTAACAGGCGAATGCAAAACACCAGTCGCATGCTCGTTCGGAGACTTACTGCTTAAAATCAGTGCTGTTCGTTCACTGTTCCGAAATGACCCAATAATCATCACGAATAAAACATTGTCACACCCTATCTCTTCACCGGACGAAAATATTTGAAATTCATATAGGCAGGCGCATTCAGCCACGCAGTAGCAGCTCATGGGCACTGCTGCTGTCATTCGTCGAAAACACTGAAAAGAAGTGCGGCCATGATATTATAGAACTCTTTGCTTAGTTCGTCACCCTCTGCCAACTGCACGTGAGAGTGAGAAGCAATACATAAAGTGGCCGGCTTTACTTCTGCTTAACAAAGGAAACTAGGTACGTCTGGCTGTTCGTGCTGGTTATGTTTGGTCCAAGCAGTTTGTAGTGAACTGGCTTCATCATGCAGTACACTCGACAGCTTGCATTATTTACTGCGACTCGAAGAAGATTCAACACCACTCGTTTCAACGCGTTGAAGTTATCTTATTTTGAAAATATCAAGAAACAGATGTCATCTGATAATTGGTGTACAAGGTGCCCTGACAGTAAGCTAAGGGTGGTGTTGAGTATTGGCTCCAGATTTATTGTTGTTAGCGGCAGAAAAACTTTTTTTTCTACGGAATACTGTTTTAGTGTTTGCTTCACAGATAATTTGACTCCATTTTATTTTAAATGTGGCCCTTGGACTTCCTTCAAAATCCTTGCAAGAAAGTATTTCTTGCATTCATCAACAAGATTTAGGGAAGCTTAACCGTACATTGGTTCTTTTGGTGCTTGTTCCACTTTAAGGAGGAGCTACCCAACTCGCCTGACAGCTAGCAAAAGGTTTGTTGTCAATTTTTTATTGCTTTTATCATGTTGGAATCTGTTGTGCTAGGTTAATCTGAGAATATTGACGGTACAACGCCGCAAAAAGGCACTTAGGACGCAATGTTCATTAGCCTTGAGGTGATAAGCTCGTGCACCTCACCACCAGGCGAAATGGCAGAAACCTTTCAAAAATATCTTGAAGGAAAGAAACCTCGACCTCCATGATTAAAGTACGAATGCTGTTGTAGAGTGTTCGTTTTTATTGTACTAAATATTTTATCATTACGCCAAAATTATTAGCAGACAAAAAAGAGAAGCACGTTGGGTCGAAAACTAATACGAACACTTAGCAAAGCACTACTTTAAGCGCGCACTAGTTTATGGCGCGTGTACACAAAGCCGGTCTCCCCAATTTGTTCCTGTCTGCGGGCCAAGACTGAACATTAACCATGAAAGGAAAAGAGCGAATCCACTGTTGTTCTTGTCGCGACACAAACACCAGCACCAGGCGTTCTTCAACAAATACGCAGTGAGGAAAAAATCCAGCCTCAGAGTACTGGTAGAAACTGACGTCAGATCGCAACTCGCCGCTAAGTAACGAATGGAAAGATTTATTGGCGAGAGCTCGCTGAGCAACAACAAGAGCCGACAACAAGCGACGTCAAGTGGTCACACTATGTTTCCTTTGTGCTTTCTTTGCTCGGGCTTTTGTTACTTTATTCCGCATGGTTTAGGTTGCTTCTTTTCCTGTGTCGCGCGAAACTCCTGCCGCCGGTTCTTCTCCAGGAGTTATATACTCCAGCCGTCGTCGGGGGCACTTCGCTCGTATGATTCATGAGTGGCGAAATAGTATATTAGAAACAGCGCCACAGTCGGGTCGACCCAGACAGCTGAAGCCAGCTGCGCAACCCCGGGTTTTATTTTTCACTTTGTTTGTTTCTTTTTTCGTGAACATTTAGCACTTACTCGAAAGTGGACGGTGCGGTGTCGTCTCTCCCATCGTCCTTCTCGACCGTTTGCTTCAGTGCTAAGCGACAGCTTGACGAAATCGGACCGCTGCAATCTCAACTACCCCGGTCGTATTTAGAGTAGTGGAGACATGTGCCACTTAGTGATGTTTTGCTTGTGCTGTTTGCTGTGTCATCTTCCTGCTAATTTCTGCAATGCTCTGCGCTAACTTCATGAAAAGGCCGTCACTGAAAACTAAATTCGAAAACTACGCTCAGTAGATGACGGTACACAGACTTCAGTGGCACGTGTGACACGTGTGACCGGTGTTTGCTAAAACAAACTGAACAAAATTACTTTGACTGACAGGCCACTTTTGGCTGCTGCTGGTTAGATAAAATAATTGGTTACTTAAGTGACTTGTTTTGTGGCCATTTGGATAAGCATCTCATGAAAAAAATGTTCCTCTGCAAAAAAAAAAAGCCGAGTCGAAAAGGCGAATCATTGGTCATACTAACGGACTCAAAAGAGACATGCAGAAACTATACGAAAGGTAGAATCTGCAGGCCTGCCTTAGCTATCCTCCGCGAAGCAGTACAACTCAGAAAAACAGAAACTCACAAATTAACCTAGATTCCGGCACACACGGGGATAGAAGGAAACGAAAGGGCAGACAGCTTGGCTCGAGAGATCCCGTACCGAGCCGAGCGGTCATACGCCCTGGGACAGCCCTTCACCGTGGAGATCGGATTTTCAGAATACCTAAACTACCAAAAAGGCAGGAGAATTAGATACTCCCCGCCACATAAGGGCCTAACTCAACAAGAAGCAGCTATTTGGCGGAGGCTGCAAACGAGAACATTCTTTAACTTACATAAACGTAGCAAGACGTATCCTACACAGTATAGGAACACATGCCCGTGGTGCGGGGCAACCCCCACGCTTTAGCATATAACCTGGCAAGCGAAGGAGCGCGACTCAGTGGAGCCCTGGACTAGGGGCCCGACCCTGCTTTGAAGGTCAAGAGTCTGCAGCGATGCAGACGAAGACCGAACGCTAGACCCTTAATGGACCAAGTAAAGTTTTTTTTTTCTCTCTCTCTCCTCTGCAATAGGTAACAAAATAAAAAAATCGCTGAATTGGCACTCGTTCACGATTAAAGGTAGGGCGGAAACACACAACACGCATGAAGGCGAAAAAAAACTATACCCACATACTCTTTAACCATAACTCTTAATTTTTTACTGCTGTTGGTCAGTAAAATTCATTATTCGCAACAGCGCAGGAAACACGGACAATAGAGGAGAATAGATGACAGAAGCGCTGACTCCTCAAGGATGTCCATCTTGATTGATGGCGCGATTTAGGACGCGTTCAGTGTTGTCTTCCTCTGGCCAGAGTGTTTTTGTTTTTGTTGTTGGACACATCCGCATTAGTTCACGCCTGTATACCAGTTCCGTTTATGTTTGTTTTCTGTAAGTCTTGAAGATGTATATATTCTTCCTGTACAGACGGCACAGACGGAAACGCTACTAAGGAAAGGGTATAAGACGGCGCTACATCTGCAAAGAAACACGCCCAACTATAAACTATTAAAAATGGGCCTAAGCAACACCTTCTAAGAACTCGCGGAAGCGCAGCTCAATGCACATATAGCCAGGCTAAAGTGTACTAGAAGGGGGCAGTGGGCTTACTCTCCAGGCAAGCTCCCACTGGCGGGCGCTCCGGAAATGCCAACGATTTTTGCTTCACGCACGTGCTCCAACACGGTCGACACGGCCCGCTACAGGAAATCTGTACAGTCTGCGTCACTTTTGTAGGGCATTCAAGCAGTGTGTATCATACAATAAAAATTGAAATTATAAAGCAGCCTACTATTTACTGGCTAGATGCTTTTGCCCACCTATCTTGAAGATCGTTATGTCTACTTCTGTGCTGGCATTGCCAGTAAATGCTAATCGAGGCGATGAGGCGCTGATTTTTATGCCTGAAGTGGGCTCTACACAAGGGTGAATGCATGTACAACAGGGCACTTACCTCTGAGAAAACGTTTCGCGGATATTACATATATGTGATAAGCCCTTCTCAGCACATTTCCTCATTGCAGACCTCGCTCTAGATCCGTCAGCTTTGTGATCACCATTTATTCACCCGTAAAGCCTCTAGCATGGGGCATTTTGTTAGGATGGGGGGTGGGAGAGAACAGAGAAATTATCACTGGAATATATATATATATATATATATATATATATATATATATATATATATATATAATATATATATATATATATGCGATGTCAGTGCACGTAAAAGAACCCCAGGCGGTCGAACGTTCCGGAGCTATTCACTACGGCGTCCCTCATAGCCTGGGTCGCTTTGGGACGTTGAACCCTCATAAACCATAAACCAGAACTGTAAACGATCTCTTCATCGAGGTGAACTTTACTCACCCCAGTAGCACAAAGTGGCCAGCCTATGCGGGTCCGACCTGCACAATGAGGGCTGGGGGCAACCTGCAATGAACCTACATGGTCCCTCGTGGTTGCAGTGCTAGCATAAAACGCTTGGGCTGCCCATTTCATGCCTGAGTGGGGCCTTCGTCGCATATGCATGGGCTTAAGCAGACTGGACAGCGTCCCACCGCAGATACATGCCAGCAAAGATGCGGGCTGTATTATGGTAAAGTGCAGGTAACCCCAAAAGGCACTGCCTATACATCACCGTGAGCATTTCCACCTGTAGCCTACAAGGGCCCTGCGTAGAAAATAGATGGGCTGAGCATGGATATGTTTGCCATTCCTGTATCTTCCATGCCTGTATCCTACATATCTGGTAGAAAAGGGCTAAGCGAGGGCTGTGCATGGGCTAAACATTCAGTTTGTGTATGAAATACGCGGGCTACATGACGGTGAAATGCGGGGAACCGTAATAGGTGCTTCCCGTGCAGCACCACAACAAAGCCAAGGCGACTGTGTGTGGGCAAACAGCTAGTATGTTTTCGCCTGCAGCATTCGTAAGTCCCCCGCAGATTACTATGGCCTTCACAGCTCAGAAACGTCATCGGCCTTTAGCGAGTTGCCGAGCAGCGCCTATCGCAGTCCTACGTACATTAGCTGTACACGGAAATAGTTGACATCACCACATTTAGCCAGCTTGCATATGCTATATCGGATGTAAAGGGGCTAAACGTGCCCAAATAGCGAGACATTGCAAGTTGCACTCTTGTGAAGAGGTGCTGTTTGAACGTCGTAATAACAATAAAACTCGCTTCTTTACCTGGGATTTTTTTCGTACTTGTTTTGCGCAAATCGCATTGCATTTTTTGTGATGTTCAACGTTCATTGCGGAGAAAGCTGCCAGCACAAGGTTTCTTGATTTCTTTTCAATGCACTTCACTTACGCCAGCACTGCAAGCGCTTTCATCGTCTCCTTGCAACATGTAGCGCATGGCCTTCACAATTGGTTGATGAACATAGTGAGTCTCCGGCGAATGCGCCAGAGGCTGCAGAAGCTTTGTTATACCCCTGTCACACAGCATTCCTCGAGGGCCTTTCAAGCAAAGGCACCTTTTTCACCAAAGGAGCAGCAACATTGCTAAACGTGCAGCCCAAAGGTGAAACAGTCGTTGAGGCCCAGCACCCGCTACTGTGCTGGAGCCGGCTGAAGAAAGTGTTTTAAAGTAAAACTGGGGAATTTTGTTCATGCGTTGAGCTTAGACAATTTTTTTTTCATTCTAATTGATTGCTTGAAAGAACTGCAACAGCTGCTCTCATCATCAGCAGCAGGATTTGTGTATTGCCTTTTCCACCAGGGGCACTCGGTGTTGCTTCAACACTTTACTGTCTTAAAATCTAGGCATAGAATATAAACACCCGTACAAAAAGCAAAGCCAGACAGAGCTTTTGTATGTTTAAAAGATGTGTTCAAACATTGTTCGCTGCATCCACTTTTTTTTCATTGATTTTACTTTTTGACGTTGGATGGCACTGATATCGCAGGTTCTCGAAGGCTGCGCCTTTGGTCTCCAAAGGTCTCGGACGGGCGTCTTCGCCTCCAAGGCCATTAGGGGTAAAGGCGCAACATTTGTGCCACGTAGCTGCATACCTTACGCCTTTGAATATAGGGACCCGATTCTCAAAGGCATTTGCGGTGCCCGTGTGACAGGGGTATTAGTGTCCTAGTTCATTGCATCAGCTTTCTTAACGTCCACTAGTCGCCATCTGTAGCAACGTGTCGTTGAAAACAGAAAATTCTTGGCTTTCGCGCAGGCATTCTTCCGCTTCTTCTAAGCCAGTTCATCGCCCATTGATAACGCAACTTGCCCAAGAAACGACAGAATCCTATAAGGAAGTGGTACTAATCACAAATCGCACATAACCTTTCTATCGACGAACGAAAACAGGCTAACTCAACAGAGCCAGGGGTCGAAGTGTCGCCCAAAGATGATTGCCGCGGGCGACGCTTCGGTCTAGGGAAGAGATACAGCGCTCGAGGTAAAAAAAACAAAAACAAAAAATACCCTCAGAAACGTCACACCAGTGGAACATGTTTGAGCAAATTGTTTTTCAAGCATTTTTCTTTCGCCTCACCACCGCGTTCTCTGCTTGTCCTGGATCCGTTCGCAACAAAAAAACCTGCTTCTTCCTGTTTTTTCTCTCGACCTTTGTTCCTTCCCCGAGGGCTCCTGCGTGTCTCTGTCTTGTCCCCCTCAGCCCCCTTCCCCAGAATGTCCATGAGGTGCTCACTGTACAACTCACTACCGAACATTTTAAGTCGCCCTCCCGGCTACCCTCCCATGCGACGCTTCAACGAGGCAAATAGGAGGATCTCAATCTACTGCTTGTTTATTGCTGGTCACTGCGCGTTTAGGGTACTTTCCTGACTTTATCGTAATGCTTTAGGACAGGTTTCTTTTTTTCCCTCTCCTGTGGTTTGGTTGAGTGTGATGTGACGAAGAGAGCCGCGAAAACACGCGCTGCCACTTGCTCGGCCTCGTCGACTTGGTCCCAAAGTGTTTTCCGCATTTTCTCGTGTTTCCTTCATGGATCCACGATTGAAGACGACAGCGCCATCCTACGCGTACGCCGAGTGCAAGAATTGTGGAACCCTGTTGTCTTTGTATCAGTGATGAAGGACATCGTTCCAAAAAGACGTGAGTGATGAAGGATAACATTTAATGACGTTTCAGCGGAGACGGGCTCGACGGTGAAGAATGATTTTATGAAGGCGACATCGTGGTGCTAGGACGTAAGTATGTATCTGAAGTCTGTTTAACTACTCGCTCCGCCTCGGTAATACAATCGGCATCAACGGAGACTTACGAACGGTTCAGCGTCTTTCTTTCACCAGCCCTTTGTAGATTGTACAGCGTAGAGAGGTATCAACGTCCCAGAGAGACAAAATATCGCAAACTTTTCTTTCATTTGCATACCGAAAGTTTTTGTCCCTCACGGTAATATGACTGGGATTAGTTTTATGGTTTGTATTTTTTCTTTAAAGCTGCATATGGGGTATACGTGTGAGAGCAATCAGCGAGAATAGTCATGAGGGGGAGCGGCTCAAGTCCCTTAACAAATATCTTACATCGATGCTGCGGAATGTGCCGCAAATATAGAAGGATGACCACGCAAGCACTGAAATAGTGCGAGCAAAAGTTTATAGCAGCAACGTCTTTACTCAGCAGTGGTGGAACAATGTTACGATGCTGATATGCCAAACATATTTGATTTAAGTACCAAAGGGGTGGGTATATTCATATTACTGGGCATTGTCCGTGCATATATAGGGCCAGGCATCCTGTGACGCCTTGCTTGTCCGGGTTTTCTGGTTCGTCCTGTGTTCTCTTGTGCGCCATTATTTCATTTTAAGTCATGCGACTTCATCTTCCGCTACGTGAGAGTCTCGCTAGTGCCTTCACCTCCTTTTATTTTTCGTTTCTTATTTCCAATGACTATTCCGCTATCACATTACCTATCATTATTGTCAATTACAATCACAATTATAGATTACAATCATCAATCGCTACCTAGGTTACAGTGCACGACATAGTGCGTCATTTCATACAACCATTTGTTTCAGTTTAATGCAGCACCATATATATATATATATATATATATATATATATATATATATATATATATATATATATATACGTTACTAAGTCATGCACCCCAAAACGCGTTTAGCGGCTATTCCTCAAACACGCCTGTACGAACGTTCCTTCGTGGCCTATGGGCAATGAAGAACAAAAAAAAATCATCGTGGCATATGGGTTGCGTGCCCACTGACATATAGTGCGGCTGGGTTCGAACCTTAATGCCGCTATATACTTCTATTTTCTGATTACAGGAAAGATGCCGCCCACGAGGGGCCCTAAATGGGAGAAGAACGACTGCGATGCGTGGTAATCGGCGTCCCTAATCGGGAAGAAGAAATGGGACGGGGGAGCGATCGTCCCAAGCATAACCGGTTCAGAAGCGAAAGTGGACGGTTTTCCCTGTGGGCCTTGCATGGGTTAGCACATGTGGGGCTTGCACGGGGTAGCCTATGTGGGCCTGGCATAGGCTAGCCCATGTGGGTCCCCGCTGCACAGCCACCTTAGGCGCCCTGCAGGTCGCCTCTGAGAAGCCCATCACTGCCATTCGGTGTCCCACAAGGGACCGAAGAAAGCCCCCTTTATCGCTTTTATGCGCGCAGATCATAGTGGTCCCCTGCTGGTGCTATGTAGCAAGCCCACTGTTCTGCTCTTGTTGGGCCCACCCGATGACGAGTTGCAAATCCCGCACATATACCACGTCGGGCCTCCATCATTCCAGGCCCACAAGGGGCGGCAATTCAGAGCCCCATTTGTGCGACTGCGGAGCTGTCCAAACGAAGAGCGCCAGGCGAACGGCGGCGGGCCGCCGCTCGGGTAATAGGGATGGACGACCTTGTAAGCGTGGAATGGAATGGGAGACGGGTTGCAGCTCGTAGTTTTCATTTCAGTGTTTGTATACGCTGGCCGTTCGCGCCGACAACGGAAACGGCTTTTATTTAAAACCACCACACTATTAGCATTCTTCCCGCGCCGCATGACTGTAACTTCAGCATATATCCCTTGATCCATTCTAAAGCGTTATAAAGCACGGGTGGTCAGAACACCTCTGTCCATGACGCGCGCCGAGCGAGCAACTTCACGTAGGGCACGATGCACACCTCTCAGCATTCCTGAAAACAGCGCTTGATGTTCCGGACATGTGAAAACAGAGCATAAAAATATACTCGTAATCTGGATAAAAAGCGAGTGTGCTTGCGGAGGTTCCAAGTAAATTGAGCTCACACGGCGCTAACTTGCGCATGGTTCCAATTCTGCTGTCATTACCAGGATCGGCCTCGCCTTGCAGCATGAAACCACAAGAGCACAGCTCGGTAGGAGAGCCTTACCATCTCGGGTTCCTCACCGACTGCCTTTTCAGCACGTTAAGAACAACACAGCACCAGACATAATCGGCACTTTAGTCGAACGCTCAATGGCTGCCGATATACTTATAACGCTACTTAAAAACAAGGATAGGAAGTTGGCCGCTGCGCATATAATCTGTTCTACGCCCACAGATTTACAGCAGCTTGGGAGGCGAATTCATTACACATTATCGTGTAGCCTAGCATGAATGGATGATTAATCTGGATTTGGTTGGAAGCGTCAGCGACGAGAGAAGACGCCGACACAGCCACGCACATTGACACTTTGCGCAAATGTGCAGACTCTTGCTTACAGCCCGAATGATGTGAAACAAAAACCCATTTACATGCTTGCCGCTTCCAGCTTCTTTTGGCATCCAAGACCACAGTTGGAAATTTGTTTACGATCTTAAATTCGCCAAGAACGCTTTAGAAAGTATCGTTTTCGCGAGAACAAGATCGAGACCTTACTGTTTTGCCCACACGTGCCACGTCTCGCGTACTGACCAGTTCGTGGCACACTTTTCCAATAATAACAAAACTTTTTTGCATAACTTAAGGCCTTTCTTTGAGTTTGTATTTAGATAACTGGTACGGATCACATCAGCGGGTCGTCGTCTGCGAAGTAGTAGGTATATGGGGGCAAAGCGAAAAAATACTTGTGATATGATTGTTGAGTCGCAGCACTTTTACACGTGAATATAACGGCAAGGATATAAAAGGTGGATGCTAATCGCGCATAGCACGGCTTCTTTGAGGTTCTTCTGACGGCGTTTGTAATAGATGGGCACATTTCCGAATTCTCAGGCCTGTCCTTCAGCTCTCTATTTTCAGGCATTTTTAACGAGGAATGTGCAATCGCTGATGAAACGCTTCTGACTGAATCGAGTTGCACAGTAACATTGAAAACAAAGAATGGAATTGTCTCCGGCGATAGCTTTAAGCGGAAGCGTTTTAATTTTATGCAGAACTCTATTCGGGCAGCCTCATTTCACGAATGACTGCCTTTACTCGGCTGAACTGTTCTATTGTATATTCTTTATCTGTGCGTACAATATTCGTCTTGATGTAACAAAACCGGAGCTTTTCAAGAGATGTTAACAACAATACGCTGGAGGACGTTGCACAAACCTCTCCTGTTATTTTTTTTTCCCGAAATAGTGAAGGAGGTGGCGTGCTCTAGCCATAGTTCCGGTGACACGCTGCAGGGTAGCTCTCTGTGGCAGTGCTGGGTGCTCGTCTTATAAAACATTTGGACACTCGAAAAATGGAGCATGTTCATGGGTGCGCCACAGAATGTTGCGTTAGTGCTTCCCAGCTTCCCAGAAATGGTTGTAAAGAGGTTACCTGCATTTCCCAGGCTACTAAAAATTCGAGAGGACACTTAACTCCGGCTTAAAGGATTTGACGCGATAGCTTCAATGGGTCAATGCCCGTATACGCATTACTGGAAATTCTCTTCTTGACATTCATAGATCCCTGGGAATCCTCATACCACTACTGCCGCGGTGGTGCAGCGGTTCAGTGCTACGCAACTGCCCAGCGATAGCAGGTGCTGCCAGCGCTGTTGCTTGTGTGACCCAGGTTACTCTTCCCGAACAACATCTCGCAACCAATCGTTTGTTTAACTGCCACTTGCCACGGTGGCCAGTTTGCTCACAATCCGGTGGACACGTTGGGATGACACCGCAAGCTCACGTGACCTAGGTGGCCTACCTCCCTCGTAGGTTGATTCTCCAGAGATATTTTGCGGGTTTTTCGCTCACGGCCAACGACGCCGGTTTTTACGCGGCACGGCCCCCTCAACGCTATCGCATCAATAGTGTCTACGTAAGAAAATAAGCGTCACCAAGCCGAACGACTAAGCTAATGCCACTAGCTAACGCATGGTATCTTTTTTATTACATATGATAGTAAATCAATTTTATATACACCCCCTGAACGAGCAGCTACTCAGATTTTACAAGTTATTAAGTCACTTATAGCCCTGCTGACGCGGAAGCCAATGTACTCTGGCTTTCCGGGAAAGCAAAACCTTTGTATCAGGTGTTTGTAAAATGATATCCCATTCCAGCTCTAGCACATTAGTCCTAAGACAGCTGGTAGAGACATCCCAGTGAATCCGCCATATAGCCTTCTTATGAACCTGGCTATATATACCGTCATTAGACTTGAAATCAACAAATAGAAATGGAAACTCTTATAGATAAAAGAAAATAAGAATTTTATAGACTTCAGACTGAATGCAGATTGCCTAAAGACCAAATGAATTGAAATTGTCATTGTTTAAGTTTATAGCAACTGATACTCTACAGACTATCTATGCATGTCTAAAATTAGGTTGTCATAGACTTTAGTATCTAGAATGTCTACAGTAAATGGAATTGAAACCTTTTACAGACCAGGTCTGTTCTAAACTATAGATTGTCTAAATGAAAAAAAAAGTAACTACGGTGTTATAGGCATTAGTCAATGGAGGAAAGGAAAGGCCTAAACGACGACAAAAGAGTCCATAAAATCCAAGCATATCGACCATTTGCAAAAGGGCAGCTCCCCAGTTCCATCGGCAGCGCTGAGGATGAATTGCTGATGAACACTATTTTCGCGTAATCAATATGTCCACAATGAAACAATCTCTGGAATTTTCTGTCTCGTTAAATCAGCAAATGAGCATAACATCAAGGATTAGCGACAATTTTCTCTTTTAGGTCCCTAGCCACGCTTGTTGACGAAGTGTTTGTACAGCTGAACTTTCCTTTGAAAAGAACTAATATTTCCTTGATTCCTTCCTTTCGTGCCGTGTTTAACAGCTAAATTATGTGTACAGTTCTGTTCATGTCTGAAAACGTTGCCTGGATTTTGCTGATGACTCAGTGCGGTGACGTCTTTTGATTCACTAGTGTTAAATCGAATTAGTCAAAGATAAATAAAGCTGGCGCTGATTCTGAATGAAGCTTGACGAAATCAGCCCTTGATAAACATTTCTTTCAGCTCATGACAAACAAAATTCTTCCTTCAAAATACTGCTGTGCTATTATTTCCTCTCAATGGTTTTAAAATGCCTGCAGTCTCCTTTTCAGCAGAGACTTAACTTCGGTTTTTGCAATTGCTCTCATATCCCACATAACCAATATATTTTAAGACACCGTGCAGAGGCGGATTCATGGCTTACTCTTGTAAAGGGTCTTGCCAGCGAAAATTCTGCTGAGAAAAAAAGCTGTAAAAAGGGTCTATCTTCGGTGTTTATGCTATCTGAAAACGCCTGGACTAACGATTGACTCTCCTATCACCCACGTGGATGTCATTATTCTGTTGCGGAAACTTACACCCTTTTTTACTCTCTTAAAGGAGCATAGACACGTAACTTTTGGGCTCGTGTTTTCTTGTTTGTGATGATACTTAAGACATTATTATACATTGATTACCACCTGGTGATTTCCTACGACCGCTAAAAATTTATAATCGTATTTCTTTCTCGTGCTGTTTCGGTTCACAACAGCCGAATGAGGACTGTGTTGTCAGCGTGTATTTAAGGTCACGTGGGACATGAAAAAACTGCAATACAATCCCTGCTTCAACATTCGTTGCGATTCCGGCCCTTGACGAAGGCTGCCTTTAGCACTGCAGTAAATGAAATAATGAAGCAGCAATTGTATGGACGCTTTTTCATGCCTCACGCGACACAAAAGCACTCTTTGACGTACCAGCCATCGTTCGGCTGTTGAAACCGAAACCAAAACAGCATTACAGAAAAAATTCGATTATAAATTATTGAGCGGGCATAGGTGAATACCACATAGTGATTCATGCGTAGTAGCGTATCCCGCATCATTGCAGAAAAGGAAACATGCCATGAGAATTAGGCGTTCGTAATCCTTTAAAGTAGCTCTGTTCCCCCTGCGCAAAGGTGCTGTACAACAAAGTATGCAGTCCGCTCCGCCTCCCCTCTCGAACACGGCCCTCTCCCAAAATCCGGGTGGCGGGGATATTTTGAGGGCCGTTGTTAAGTGGTACGCTGGTATCGCCAAGCCAGGGCAGGTAGGCATGAGTTATCTGTTGACACATCTCCCCACTACATTAATCCTTTTTATCAGCGACTAAAGGGCGCTGGCGAAACTAACCGCGCCTCCTCGCTTCTAGAAGGATGGAGAAGGTGCTAACACTAAAGCGTGGAAATTTCTTCCATGGAAGAACTTGCACAGCGATCTCCTCCCATTTTCGCCTAACGTGATCAGCAAAAATGGCGGACGAGGAAGCTTAGCATATTCGGCGAACGTTATAGAGAAAAGGTGATTGGCCGCGATTTGCCACGACAACCATCACGCACGCAAGGATGCTCTTGGCTGCTAATGATCAAAATATTAAATAGTAATCGATGCATCTGCTTTCATACTAAGATTGGTATCGCTTTAGAAAAGGAGTAAGTCGGCAAAGACCGACGGTAAAGAAAACCGTGCACAGGGCAACTTTAAGTAGTCTGCAGTTTGTTCAGCCAACACGCGTCTCTAAAGGGAACTTAAGTGCGTGCAGCCCGCTTTTTATTTTACATATAGGACATGCAGGCAACGCACATCCCTGCACTAAGGGGAGAGTGACATGTGTGGAAAGAAAAGTTCGAAGCAACAGGACTAGAGTAGATGCCGCGCTACGCCACTGACACGTTATTCAATTGCGACAAGATTCTATTTCCGATTGTTCATACACTCCTAAATATTTTAGTAGCGCTGCCAGTGACTACCGCTGCTGCTAAACGCTATTTGTCTACATTGGAGAGGGTTAAAACATACCTTCGGAACCGAACAGTTGAAGAGCGCCTTAACGGGTTAGCCCTGATGTCAATTCAGCGGGCTCCAGTAAGCATTGACGAAATTATTTGGGCATTAATGGCAAAACCGAGGCGACTTCGGATACAAGCGTTACAAAATTGATATTGCAATCCAGACCAAAAGCTGAATTGGCGGAAGAAATAAAAAAGAAACACAGTCATATATAGTGCCTTTTCGTGGTTTATATTATGCCACTCACAGTCTCATATAGAGATGTCGTAATGCTGATGGTAATGCATGTTTGTTGCATTGCGTACATCGTTAAGGTGTCCCTTCTGTGTGGCGAATATTTACTGTTACGTGTGTAGGGCTTTGTATTGTTTTCGTCGTTTAAACTGCAAGCTATGTGTTTAGTTTTCACGGTGCTTATATGCTTCGTACCAGCTGTTTCTGTGTAAGTTGCATTGATAGTGAAGAAGGTGCATAAAATAGCGCACTGATATGCAGCTCTGTTTCTGTTTTCTTTTTTTGTACCATTACAAGTTTAATGAAGCCAGATTAGATAATTTGGCTACAATTATGTGTGAAATAGAAAAAGAAGGCCTCTATTTTGTAGTTCACGTTTTCTTAGTTCTTTCATCTCACCGTATAAACGGCCACGGTGTATTAAACAGTTTTCCAGTATGAAAATTTGTCTGTGTGACTCATTATAGTGAGGGGCGTACCTCACATTCGCACCTGACAAACTTTATTTTATTTACGCTTGCATTGGCAAAAATCCTCCTCTCCCTCAGTATCAAAACGAGAAAATTTTGTTCGATTGCCCCCCCCCCCCCCGCTCCCCGAAAAAATAGCCTGGCTACATGCCTGGCGTGGAAAGTATCCCTATACCACCGGATAGTGCATAGATACTTTTTGCAATAGGGCATTACCTTGTACCCCTAGAAGGGTAACATTATCCATCATGTAAGGATATACGCTTGCACCACAGGGGTTCGAACTTTGCTCTCTTTATGTGGCTGTAAGTTAAGTGTTTGGCAAAGTAACTTTGAACTTCCAGACGTACCATAAGTTTACCCGCTAAAGGTGCAAAATTGCACCTTTCATGCTAGGATATAATTATGCTGTCCTCAGACTAACACTTACCCCTCCTAGAAATGCGTAATGTTTTACCTAGCCGCCTTAGAGTTACTCTTCTTATGGCAATGCAAGTTTAGGCTCTTTGAAGCATAGCATTACGCTATGTGCAAGAGCACAAATACTTAGGCTCCAAGAATCAGTGTAACCTAACCTCCCCAAAAAAACCTGTCAGCTCAGTGCACACCCTTTTTTTCTTTAGTCTGTGATGCCCATCACCTCTGCCCCCTCAAGCGGCTTATTTCTATTGTGTCTACTTCTGAAATACAAGAAAATTTCTTGCCAGCTTCATTATCGCACCTAAGATGCCACCACACGCCATTCCAAGAACCTTTCGCACAGAAGTATATAGCGCCATTTTAAATGCACCCACATCCACAATCCTGCGCTAAGGCATTCTGAGACTGAACAGTAAAGTTTGTCCGGTTGCTTGCGCACTTATCGATAAACAGACATGCGTTCTAAAACCAAACAGTACAATTCGGTCCAAGAGCCCGACTACCCCTGGCGGCCCAATACTCCTCCCGTGGAGGGTCTGCTGACATTCTTATCGCGTCAGCTTGGGGATTCGTTGGTGCCGCCAAGAAGACACGCGCCTCGAAATAAAGCCAAATGAATGCCGGAAAAGTATCGTAATTTTATGTATGCGGTATTCATTTCCTTCAGGGATCTTTTTCTCTACCAGCAGACTCACCACAGTAGCTGTTCTTCACACATAGGATTGTTCAACCGTTCAAACTTCAAGACTAGAGCGATAAATGCCCGTAACTGAACGCAAACATGCCACTGGAGGTAGACTTATTTTGATCAAGATTATTGACTTTTGATCTTCCAACATAGAACAAGGAAGAAAAGCATTCAACTTAAGTCAGTATGGTGCGCACTTCTCGCAGCATTGCATGTCTCGAAATACGTTCAATACCCCATTCATTAGTAATACACTATAGTTCAATGTCAGCTGTGTAGGAGGAATGGCGGACCAATTCTACTTCGCGCTGACATCACGAAAACGCCAAAGAACGAAGTTGAAGTGAATAGGATGTTCGTTTATTATGAGAAGGAAATCGACAAATCTTACTGAAGTCAAAGAGCTTCGGAGAGGCTCTTCAGAATGCTATTCATACAGAGAACGTACACATGTGTATTACAGAGAGTCGAAGTCCGTCGCCGATTTCCGAATAAGTAGCCCATTCAGGACGTTCTAGTTGCTCGTCCTGTAGAGGTCGAAGCTTGGCGGCCATCGTTGCGTACTTGCGCGCTGCGTCTTCCGTGATCCGGACGGAGAGCGTGCGTACGGCACGATTCCCTCTCCTGGGCGGCTGCTTGGAGCATGTCGTATGCGAACGCTGGAGAGACATTCGTCCCTGTCGGTAGATCCAGAACATGGAAGCTCGCCTGGAGTAAGTTGCACCTGGAAGGGGCCGTTCGTAGAGCCACAACATAGTCTCCAGCAGGGTCCCCAGTGCCGGATAAGCGCGTGCTTCACCGTCCTGAGTGCCATGGCGAGGGCTGGACCGCTCAGGAGGTGTACAGCCAGTGGTAGCAGCTGCACTGGTGGAGCGCGGCTGGCTTCGGCATGCTTGCAGACGGCCCTCCAAGCTCAGGTTGAGGTGAACGCTGTAAGCTGCGCAGGGAAGGGAAACGAATCAGCAAGCAAGAAAAAAAACATGTGCCCTGGTGAAAGACCTCTGCCGCGACTGGTCAGGTGAGATTAGCAAATTCAAAGGTAAGCAAAAAATTGGCAGTGGCTTAGCTTGGCTATGCCAAGAAATACGTAGCCAAAGCTAAGGCATCCTTTGGTTAGCCTTGGTAAATCTTTATTGCTAAACCAGGTTAGTCTATCGCTTTCGCTTCATAAAAGCAGTTTGCGAAGCGTTGTCAAGTGCTCGGAAGGTTCCCATACAATTGGACGGCGTCATAGAAAGAAAATTTTTAGCAAAAATGGAAACCAACTTTCAAATAATGCATAGGCGATGAGAGCCAAAATTTCTAAAAATAAAAACGATGTATTCCTAAGTGCCGTAATACAGTGCCGAGAAACTCAACGCACGCGGAAGAAGAGAAAAGAAAGATGAACTGATCTCTTACCGCTGACGGTCGTCAGGCGAACCAGCACCACGACGAGCAGAAACGTGCCTTGCGGTCTGCAGCTTCGTTTGGCACGTGGACTGCATGACAGCTGAGTGAGCGCGAAATGTTTGCACGAGCGGTGCCCCGCTTTATATAGGTCTCTCAATGCTGGAAAGGGAGCTCACAGTGCCTTCCTGAGACTGTCCTTGTGGAAAGGGGCCCAGGCTTCCTTTCTCTTTCCAAAAAAATCTTTAAAAAAAATGAAAGAAAGTCTTTTCGATAACAGGCGGTGTTGGGGTGGGGGACAGGTTTTGCTGATAAGCCAGCAGGCTTTCATAAGCTCAATCCCACATTTCTTGGATACTATAGTCGGACACAATGCAAGAATGGAGGAGCTCTACCGCTTCAAAGGACCCCCTTGTAGGGAACGCTATCAGCCGATTCCGAGGAACCTCATAGCGCGAAGAAGCAGGGAGTGGTCGGTGAAAGGAAATGATCCTTTGTCTCTGTTGTCAGGGATAGGCCCTGCACTCCCTGCATTGTCACGTTAGCATTGTTATGAGAATCCGCCAAAGGTGTGGGAGCATATACAGGAACCTTATCTAGGACACCTACCACACCCTTGATAAAGAGGGCAATGCTAAAAATGCCACCTGGCTACTCTGTCTCAACAAGCCCTGCTAACCAGTGATATACAAGGGTGCGAAGAAGGCTTACGAGGAGGGAAAGGGAAAGTGGTCAAGTGTTAGGGAATACACAGAGCGTTGGTGTTCGCTACCCATGCCCATGAATTAAGGACGAAGCATTTTAGAGCAGGAAAAAGTTTACGAAGACATTTTTTTTCATATGTTGTAAGATCTCGCTGCAACAAACAATATCTCTTTACATCTCTCGTCGACAAACTTTCATTATTTTGCTATTAGCATTTTTGCTTCCGTTAAAAGCAATCCCTGTTTTTCTACGACTGTCTTAACAGCTCGATGCGACTGTAAATATTTTGCTTCAATATTTACGCAACAGTGAATTACAATTTTCAAATACTGAAAACTTTTTTACAAGAATGTTGAACATGATTTTTTTTTTGCAAGGACATTGTCCAGATCTCAATTCGATCCGATTTAGATTGTCCACTTGCATTGGTTCTAGACAGGAAAAAATAATTGCGAATAAGTTCTTCCCTTTATTGTCTTAAGTTTCCAAAAATCTCTTTACTTCTGGAAAGGCTATGCAAGCCCTCTGAGAAGATTATTCTTCAGAAATGTGCTTTCCGTTCGCTTTGAATTTTTTATCACGGTGAACTCTCGCGTTCAGCTCGAAGCATCACTCTACGAAAGACAACACCCGCTCTCTCACTCAAGTTTATCATGAACATTTACAATTTACTCTAGAGGCGTGCTAGCCCGGGAAAAGGCAACTTCAACAAGAAACTTCCTGTCAATATCCAGTTATATTGCTCAGATTTGAACGTGCTTTGACCAAATGGTAATTTTTCAGAAAAATGTATTACAGTTTCAAGAAACATTATCAAATACGCTTGCTGCCCAGGAATAACATTTCACAAATTGAAGGCGATGCAGTGCGCACCACAATGCATATTCACGGCACATTACTCATTCTTTTTCGACGTAATTTTTTGAAATCCCTTGCGTTGTCCGTCCAACCCGTGGTACTTTATAGAACTTAGACCAGGCGCCAGATAAGAGTGGATTGAAACCCTGTCCAGGTAAAATCAGAATGAAATGTGAGGGGCTTTAAGGAATAAAGTATAAGAAGGATTATATGGCGAAACTCTACTGCCTACTTGAGAAGCGAAGATTTTGGGCCGATTGGTGCCTGATGTCCCAGTCAAGAAATGGCGCAAAAATAGAGGGCGGTGAAAGGATTGCAAGAGAAGGCCCGCATGTTTCGTCCCTCGTTTATCTTGCTGTTTTTCCCCAGATTTCTCGCTTGGAAGCCATTAGAGATCTCAGCTTGAACGCCGTTCTCTTTCTTGGAAGTGATCGTGGTGATTCAGGATGAGGTGGCAACAGCTGACACAGTATTGGCTGGAGGGGCTTCTTTCAGAAGTATTCATTGCTTCGGCTTTCAGTACGCTATCACCTAAAGTATGAGTTTTGCGTTAAACAGGGAACAATTATAAGAATTTCACATGGCGTTCCCCGCTATACAAGAACCAGCTCGACAGCTGGAGAAAACCAAGAAGGCGAAAAATTGTTGACAGTAGGTGGAAGGCGAATGTAGGCAGTTGTTTGCGTGCGATGAACGACATTTTGGAGTCAAAAACGTGGATTGTTTGAAACTAGCGAGCAAGTGCAAATAAGAGGAAGCTAGAGGGAATAGCCCAGCTCAATTTGGAAAAAAGAAATGCCCCCCACTGGCATTTTTCAACCAATTTCTTTGTCCACATTAAATGTCTATCTCTGCGGCCTACCTTCAGAGGCACAGCAGTGAAAACAAAACACAGCGATGTCAGTCGCACTGTAACCATGGAATACAAGAATCAAGTCTACGAAGAAGTTATCTTGCAGGAAAAAATCTCTGGCTCCTTCTATTCTTTACTTTTTTTCTTTCCGAAGTGTCCCCTGCCCTAACACACCTGGACAAACGTGAAAACGTCACCTGGTGTGGCTGCGAAGTGCAAAACTGCGGTAAGTTTTGTCTTGACTTCGACCCACTATAACGTTACATTCACGCGTGCAATTGCAGTCGCAAATCGCACCGGATGCCAGTACCGTTTAGGAGCCTGGAAGTTTAGAGGCGTGCTTGGAATTGAGAGCTGCTTTTGTTTTATTAACCACTGTAAAACGCTATCAATCATGGCTGGAGATTTCGATCTGTTCGCTCTTACTCAGCCAGCAATATACAAAATGTCCATCTCCAATGGTTTGATGATGTAACGTTGATTTTCATCCCCCCTCGTCGCCCGCAAGGTAGATTCTTTGTTGTCAAGAATAAATGGCTATTGGTTCTGCACCACTGTCGAGATTCTGTGCCAGCGGTCGAAAGCATGAGTTCATCGGCCAGTTGGTTTTGTTTCGTGTCTTTGTCACCATGCTACGTCAATGCGCTTCACTGCACCAAAGAATTCCGCTCTCACGTCATTTAATCACCAACTTTTTAAATATACTCTTGATCCGCAATAGCCCAATTTCAGGAAATTTTGAAGAAGGTAGTCCCTGACAGTATTTTGTTGTCACGCGAATTTGGAGCTGCTTTGTCTAAATACCGAAGCTTAAGACAAATGGCGGAAATACTTTGCCGGAACAACTTCAATTGCGCCTTCCTTTTATAATTAAATATTCTCAGGTTTATAGGCAGCCTACCACGTGGCAAATCGACGGGGTGATATTTTTTGTATTTTTTAAAATCTTATAACATTCCCGTTGCAGCCATTTTCTACTCCGATGCAACTCAAGAACGTAGCAGCGAATACCCCTCAAAGCAGGCCGTCTAGCCACTAATCTCGTTCTCATGACATCGTGTTAGTCGTCCTAACATGAAATCGCCAGAGGCTTGAAGCTGTTTTTGAGAAATGGGGTGAAAATAAGTTCCCAGAAGGTATCCCATGTGCTAGATAAAAATAAAATGCAATGAAAGGCAAACTGGAACGAAATGCAAGTGAGGGATTGGTGAGAGGAAGGAATGTAGGTGAAATTTGTATTTGTAGAGCGAGCCGCCCATCCCTGACCACCAAGGGAATGACTTATCCCCTTGCACCTACCACTCCCTGCTTTGTCACACTAGCGGGGTCTTGAGAACCCGCCGACACCTTCTCTGAAAGGGGGTGCTTTGTGCTCTTAAGCAGTATCTGACTATAGCGATAAGGAAAGAGGGGCTGTTTTTAGAAAGTCGCTTTTACAAACATGAGTGTGGCCAATTTCATGGCTGTGAAAAGATAAAAAGTTTAAGAGGAATAGCTGTCTTTCTTGGAAGTGATGGTCAGCCTCAGGTAGGAGACAGATAAGAAAAAAACTGGGATAGTGGGGTTATTTGTAGGTGCATGAGGATGTCTTCAAATTCTCGGCCTGCTACTGATGAAAATGTCAACTAGACTGCTTTGTGTGCTGGCGGTTATCTACTGCATGACAAATAAAAATCTCGGGCTGCTTGTCGCCTCGTTTTCTTCTGATTCTTGTAGTAACCTTACATCTCCATGCGCAGGGGCGAAAAATCGGTTCACTGACACTGCATTGTGGAAACATGGGCGCAAACATGAGCTGTCGACGAATATTTGATTTTATTCTGAGTACTTTTTAACTATGAAGCGGACAGTAACCTTGAGTTTGCACTGTATGTGGAACGCAATATTTGGCACCAACCTCATGTATAAATCACAAGATTTCCAGAGGCAGGAGTATCATTATCAACATTGTCATTATTCATGTGAGTACACCTACTGCCCAACAAAAGCCTCTGCTATATTTCTACAATTAACAACGTCTTGTTCCGTCTGCGGCCTTATTATCGCTCGAAACTTTCTAATCTCACCAGCGCGCACAACCATCTGCCACCCCCTGCTAGTTATGTGGGCGAAGGGAAAGAATGAACGGAGAAAAATAAACCGGTGATAATAACTTCAAAGGCTAGTCGAGAGGTGGGGATGGTTTCATAGAAGCCAGAATGCAGTTTTTTATGGCAATGCAACGAAGTAAATTCTTCCTTAAGTGGGTTGCATCCTGCAGGTGAAATTATATTTTCTCCTTTAATGTGATGATATCTGGCGGTAGGTACTCAACATCCGCTTCAATTCCCGAGGAAGAGGGGCACTTTGAGAGGCTGTGAAAAGCCGAAGGCATTTGTGCTTGCTGCTTGCTGTGCGATATTTTGGTGTGCGAGATATTCATTGAACAACGGGCCTAAAATAACGCCGTGCTCTTCTGACGCAAGCCTTTTGAAGGGGTACAATAGAGCTGCTTTCGTTGCCCCTCGGGTTCACTCCATATGCCTGCACATATGGGGTGCAGCCGGAATTTCCTTACCAGGTTTTGTTTTGCAGTGACTAGAATACAGGTCTAGTGGCGCTCGGCACAGGAGCGGCTCAAGTTAAAAACGCCTCTTTTCGCCGCAGGTGGCGCTACCGCGCCTGTTACTAGCTCAGCGCCTCTGGCGCCATACTGGCCCGGCAGTAGGAAGGGCTCTCCAAGAGATGAGCACATGCGTTTCAGCGCTTCGCTGCTAGGTTTCTAGGTCCAAATTAAGCATCTGCTGACAAGCTTCATTCTTTTCTGTCGCACCTGAGTGCATGCGAAAACCAGGCTAATGGAATACAAGGCTTATAAATGCCAGTCGACCGCTACAGGACTGCGTATGACACTGTCTAGCGTAATGTCACTGTTGAAGTACCTAATAGAACTTGTTGGTTTCAGTTACCTGATGACAAGTAGAGTGAACCATAATCCAGAAGGGCATCTTATCAGAACTGTGCGCCGGTCTTTGTTCTGGCTGCAATACCCGTGTCCAATACCTCAGCAGGCGTGCGTAGTTATGCTGTAGTCCGCATTGCGTTTATCAACGTTTCCCACTCAGTTTTTACAGGAAACCTCGAGCTTGGCACCCTCATTATCATTTTGTACGCAGATGCTGGTCAGCAAAGCTGTCCCAGCGGCACGGAGGAGCTTGATGATAAAATTCTAGATGCAGGCAACATATAGATGCAGCAGACGCAGTGCTTAAATCCCACATACCATTTCACTTGGACGGCAGCAACAAGTGAAAGGCGACTAATATTCTAATGGAGTTTTTGCGTGTTGGTAGCGGGTCAATCTTAAAGCAGCGCTAGCAATTTGAAGGCGCAGAGTTAATACGTACACACGAGCGCTGAGGTGTTCGACTCGTGTATGCCCCGTCGTATTCTTAGCGCTGCTCCCTTTTGTTAGCTGCACTGTTATGGAGCAAAAAACAAATGGCGTCTTGAAAACATTCTGGAAGCGTACTGAATTTGCTTCTAACGACCAAATTATTGGCAGCAAGCTCAAGCCAGCCGAGTTCACTCGCACTAACGACAACGGTGACCTACTGCATCCCTCTGCGGGGCCCCCTCTACAAATTGTAGGTGACCTGAAAAATACATACACGACATGTTTTAGCCTCCTATACAGCTACATGCAGACAGTATCATTGATATTGTTTAGGTGGTTAAGGCAAAAACAGTGCTTATATATGTCTGTCCTGGCCACTGTGAAAATTCGGCAGCCGAGCTCACTGCTGGAGTGTCTAGCACTGCTCTTTACGTAACGAAACCGCCTTCCATTTCAAAGAACCGGAAGTGAAAAGATTCTGAGTGACAAAAGATTACTCGCTGCGCTTAGACCTGCAAAGCATCTATGAGGGTGAAATTCCAATTAACATAATTTCGGCTGGTTACTCGAATATTGTGCCTGCCAGGAGGCCAAGGTTTGCTATAATTTGTCTTATACAAATGTTTAATCTTACGCTGAAAGCCTTGTCTAAAAATGTGGTGAAAATATTTTTAATAGTGCGTACAATTTTGTGAATAAAATGCGTTTTTGAGGTTTGTGAACCGCTTTAGGAAGAGTGGAAAAGTTATTTTCGCACTCGTGCAGTGCCTTCACAGATGAATCAATGGTGTAGCTCACAACAGTCGAGTGTATAAAAAAGCAGCTCAATAAGATATGCGTCTAAACAAATTACCTCCGCCAGCTAAACTATGAGCATTTCGCATTGCTCTTTGTCGGTAGCAGACGACATAGAACGACGCGATTTTTTGTCATCGCCAAAGTACTCAACGGGGCACGGTGGGAGAGCGAAAAGGTGCCTGGCAGGTTGCGTGAAAGTTAGTTGAAGCCAACGGCATGCAGTTTTCTTGACTAGGGGCGTATAATGAACTCCAACGTTAAAACGATGCGGGGAAACATACATAAGCTCCTGAAGCAGCAGTGACGGCGCTGCTAGAGAAAGGTTGCAGTGACGCCATCTGGTGGATTCTACTCACAAGAGCACGCCCGCGCCCTCCCGTTCGCGCCACTGAGACATATATTAGGTCGGGCAAACTAAAAAATTGAAAAACAATAAGCCCCTGCCCGCACCACTGCCGTATAACAGGCTTAATCTAATTTGAAGATATACAAAATAAGGGCTGAGTGCAATGGCAATTTTGCCAACCGTAGGTGTGGAAAATGGAAACAAATATCAGGGGGGGGGGGGGGGGTTGTATGGTTGTCGAGAAAGGGGTTATGGGCATAGGGATGGGAATGGGGACAGCGAGTTCTTCGCTCTGATATTTGGAATGTCTTGACTCCATTGCTTGCCTGTATGGACAGTATATAGTTCAATGCAAAAATGACTTAGCGAGGTTTTTATAGGACATAACAGGTAAGCAAAAAATTGGTAGTGCCTTAGATACGCTATGCCAGGATATACGTAGCGAGAGGTGCAGTCAGGCTGGAATAAAATACGAACAGCGCCTAGGAACAAAAAAAAACGCTTTATCTGTGTGCTTCCAGCTATTGTATGAAGCTAGCGTGATTCATGTTGCCGGGTAATGGATCTACCGAAGTATCCATTAATAACTCTTTCTAAATGGATATCTCGCTGTAAAGTAGTAAAGCACCCCTTATGTGTGCCCGCGTTTCATTCCGGCCTGACTGTACGAGTCCCGGTGGTCATTGTTGTGGTCACTATTATTGTGGTCACCTTTTCTTTAGTAATGAGATACATATAGGCTCCATCTCGGTGGCTATGCGCCGTCAATTACCCTCAGCAGTCTGGCATCTCTGTTTGGCAAGCCGTTCCTCAATCTGTTCGGGGCGTCTCCAGTGCTCTCTTCGCCTTCTTACGCTCATTTTGTCTTTGTTGAGTAGCCACGCACCAGGCTACAACTATAATGATCGGATGAGTTAATCTTCTGTTGTCTATACTGCCGTTTATCAGTTGCTGGACTCTCCTCCTCTGCATTCATATTGAACGTTGTGATACAGCCGCCCATTACATTTCCGCGTTTATGCACAATTCTACACATGCGACGCGCGGTTAAAATGATTTTTTCCTTCGAATTAACTATTGTCAGTCAGTGCGGGGACCCTCGTTGAAAAGCAATATATAATGCAGGCTATTAGTGAAGAAAAGATTTCTTCGAGCTTTACGAAATGTTCATAGCAGTTATCAGTCACATGGATTATGCATTAAATAAAATATTACCCCAGTGTTAAGAGAATATTAATAGAGATTATGCAAAACCTTCAAACAAGAATTTGGTGAAGTAAACCACTTTCATGCGACCTCTAAGAGACCTGGATAATAATGTGATTTTATGACACCAGTCATAATGAACAGTGAGAAGTTAAGACGCATATAGAAAATGCGTGCAAAACATATACTGAAAAAAAAGCTTCGAATTATAGTGATGTATTAGCGGTTGCAAAACCCCCCTAGAAAATATTTACTTCAAATAGCTCTGGCCTCATTTCTTGTGAAGACGTTTATTTGCTTGATATATTTACTTTGTTTAAATTTCGCACATGAGGCAATTTTATTTCGCCTCGCCTAATAGCTCGCTCTCACAATTTTGTTCGGTTAAATTATTTTATGCATTCATTTGAATTTCTACAGTGAATTCATTTCAATCCTGGCACCGTATTCCAAGTTTATGCCATAATCAAAAGCGCCACTGTTTGCCGCAGCGGCCACATGTGAATGGTCGAAACGCCGGAAGCGGATGTCGGTTCCGTTGACACTGTGAGCATAAGTATGACACATCAGTCCAGCGCACACAAAAACCGGACGAAGAGAGTAGAGTGTTTACTCTCTTCGTCCGCTGGAATGATGTCTCATAATTACACTCAGAATCAACCAGCCCCAGCTCTCTACGCTTAGCGACTGTGAGCGGCGGCATGATGTGACCTGCGTTGCGGTTTCCGCAGCGAAACGTCCCGCGGCGCTATTGCTCTTTGCCGAAAAATGCAATGCGACGGAAGAAAAATTCAGCCGCAAGTTTAGTTACGTATCGGATTCCACTGCAAAGGGGTAATATAAAAGCTACATTATTTGCATAATTGACTTCAACCAATCGGAAACATATTGTTCTGGTACTCTTTTCTGAAGCGTAAGGGCCGGAGGTGCAACACCGCTTTGCAACACCGACGAGTTCACTTTGAAGCGAAAGGTTTCGCTTCAAAGCACGCCGCCATGTTTGTTGCCCTGGAGCATGTGCTAAATTCAAATCACGGGGCGCTGCGAAGTCTGGCAACATGGCTTGAGTGCAGTTCCATGCACATCTCGCCGCTTATGAATGTATGGGCGTTGCGTGCTTGTGAAGACATTCTCGCTGTTTTGGGTGAATTAATCGCGTCTTTGAGGCTCAGCACTTAGTTTTGACATTCTCTGGGGCCCCAGAGACTATCAGACCGAATTTGGGGTGCCCGCGTTTTTTTCGATACTCGCATAACCGCGCTAACAAACGAACGTCTTCGCGGAATCTTCCAAAGAGAAGGCGAACTGTTCCTGTGTCGCCGGTGTCTGTGAAAACGCAAGCGTGTTGCCACTGTGTTTGCCCATTAAGGCAGGTAGAGTGAACTAGTTCACTGCAGCATTCTATAGGTACGGACCTTGGCGTATTTGTCAGTATTATAGGGAACGGCAACTCCGCGCTCGCCGGAGGTAACGCCGGTCGTCGCGCTTTTTATCTGGTGCGTTTGTTGCCGCTAACTTCTTGGTAGCATTCAGCAATAGAATCGTCGAGTCGACGGTATTTTGTGTTCTCAGTTGAGAATATGCAGCTTTTTCGCTCCTATTAAGACAGGGGTTCTATTTGGAGTAAATGTTTTATACATCTAGAAATATTATTGTTACCTTTAGTACCTCCTTTACACTCCTGTAGAGAGAGGTATCTTTGGTGCCCAGGCGAGTATATTTCATTTAAAGAGGAAGCGTTCTTGAAATGCAGTATTCCTATGGAAGCCATATTTTACAGCTCTGTTTTACACGATATATGCGACAATGAAATAACAGTGACTGATTTCAAAAAATATTTTTATTGAGCACAAAATATTCGAGCCAATTGTCCTGGAGCTTGCTTGTGATGTTTAAAGAGAACCAACGCTGTGGCCCCTGCAGTGAATACGGGGAGTGTCTTGACCCAAGCTGTCTTTGAGTGTTCAATGTGAAGCGCAGAAAGGAATGAAGATTGAGGTCCCACACTTGCAAGAATGCAGACAAGGTTTAAATGCTTTGCTGTCAACAGACAGGCACGTCGTGCTATCTCTGGTTAAAAGGCAAGACGTCAAAGGAGCCTTCTTCTGAAAGAAAAATTAGAAGGGAAAAAATAAGTGCACGAGAGCAATTACACCTGTAAGCTTGAAATATTAGCTGCTTAAAGTGGAGTTTAAGTCAAGCTCACACAAGCATTTCCAGCTACACTTTTCAATAAGTTAGATATTTTGATGTTTCAACAATTTTTGTGGCAAAAATTAGCTAGTAGGTCATAGTAGCTAAGCTGGTAGCTGGTACAAATCTGTACCCTGTCGGGTGACAGCGGTTGAAAGCGAGTATCAAGGTATCACGAGTTAGAGAGCCGCTTTCGCATTCATTGAGGCAATATGGCCAAATACGGAAAGCAGCGTCGATCAGGAACCTTTTCCCCATAAAGCATAGAACTTTAAAAAATATTTTCTTACTGAGGCACATGCGCATCCTCATTGCCTTTGGCGGCTTTCCTGCGCTGAAAGGAGCATTGCGATAATTTTTTTTTCACTTGTCAGAAGGTTCCTCACGCGTTCCGCTTTGCAACACGCAGTGGAAACTTGGATGCAATTTCCTTAAATGGAAAACACGCAGCAACGATTTTGAGGGCGCCGTCATTCTGCGTGCAGGCCAAAGACAAGGCAAGGGTGACTAATACAGCAGAAGGAGCGAATCTTTATTGTAATTTCTTTGGAGTTGTTAGGAATAGAAGGCTACCATCAGATCCCTTCCCCCCCCCCCCCCCCCCCCCCACCTGTGTTCTGGTCTGCTCCTGTTCGTGGCCAAAGTCGAAAGAAACATTTGACACAGGTCCGCCTGGTTGGAAAGGAAAATTAAAGGGAAGCTGAAGCACTTTTCGAAAAAAATGAGATCTCTACGTCATTTTATAGTTTTAGTCCACTGAAACAGAATATCTCATTCAAAAAGAGCGGAAATAAACGAAAAAGTTGTTTTTTAGAAGAAAACGCGCCCCATCGCCTCAGGGCGCCGAGCAAACGCCGCTCTTGCCCGTGATTGGTCGGGACCGTCGTGACGTCATCCACGGGGATCTCCGGCCGGCACCGACGGCGTTGTTGCGTAGCGCGTTGCTTCAGCGGGCTTTTAAGGACTACGTTCTGGAAATTATGGATAATTCAAGCAGTGCTGAACAGGTTGCACTTTTACCATGCATGTTCGAGCCATCAGCAGCTTCAGAAAACGGCGGAACCAACGACGCCGCGGAGTGCGCCGGTAGCGAATGTCAAGTCGCGTCATGTTCACGTGTTGCAAATCTCGACTTGATGGATGGGAAATGGAGAAGCCTTACTACTCACCGCCCCCGGCACGCAGGCCTGGAGGGCGGGGGCCGGTGCCTCCGTGACTAAAGGCTAACAGAGACTTTATCTCTTCGTCGCATCAGCCGCCAGGCGGGTTGGCTTGTTTCTGCCGAGCGGGTTCATCGCTGCGCAGCAAAGCTTCCCAGCTTTCTCTGCTATTAATATATTCGTCGACTCCGGGGTAGTCAGCGCATTCCCATATTCTTTACTTCCGGGTAACCGTGGAACCACAGTACTGTCGGGATCTGGACGAGCGCGCGCAAACCTTTTCCGAAATCGTTGAGAACTACAGACAAAACAGAAAACTGGCACCACCGCCTGATAAGAAGCTAATAGAGAAGCGACCGCATGGCGGCGCCTGCAAGCCGGAAATTTCGTTAACCCAGTATGGGCCTTTCACGTCCTACCAGGGTAACACGAAAACCAAATCTCGACTGATACGTATGTTTTGCGTAGGTGCATGCGTGTGCATATGTTTTGTGTAGGTGCAAGTGGCAATAAAAAAAAGTAAATTGTGTCGAAACGTTTCTGTGTACCGCTGCTGCATAAAAGCCTGGCCACCAAATTCTTGTAACGACTTTAAACATGATTTAAATCAGATCACCGGCACGCTTACACGAGTCGCGCGAGGTAAAGCATTTCTTTGTTCATTTATTTATGGTTACTTCTCTAATTACACCCGAAGGCCTTTTAGAACTACAAAAAAATGCAAAACTGCATGATTTGGAGTGGGTGCACTGCTGTACTACAGCGCGAAGAGACGAGGCGACCAGGAGGAAGCTCCCGTGTGCGGTTTCCTTCTGTCGCTTGTTCGGGCTACTGTTCAACCATGAAACTTTTGCACTTACCCCCGTGCGTTGTTTTTTTTTTCATGCTGAACACGCTTTTGAAAATAATTATGGGTGCGCTTCGGAGCTCGCAGTGCTGCTCATCAAAACTAGTGTGCTAAGAGATATAGTTGATGCTGTTGCGTATCGAGATAGCCGGCAGAATTGCTTGTCGCAGATATATGCGTACCGCTGCTCGACCACTTTGCCGTTCGGACTCAAGGACAAATTTGCATGAATTCTGGCCCCATTGTCGATCGTCAGTCATGACCAAGCGCTCATGAATGCAAATGTTTTCTTTGCTCAAGTATACTAGGCCTATATAATCGGTTTTTTGTTCAGTTGGGTGCGGGTGCATGTGCTGCGCGCTGATGAAAGATTAAGAGAATTGCTTGTGCTGCCACGAGGTTCAAGCAATCAGGAAAAAGCAAAAAGGCACGCAGTGCGTAACGAGCTCAAAAAGTTCAAGACTGTGTGCCTCAGTAAAGCATTGCTGGAAGTGGCTTTAGCTCAGCATGGATGTGAACCAGCTGGGAAAGGCAAAGAGTTTACACACAGGTAAAAAAGTAATATAACGAAAAGAGAAATATTGCTGCACATATTCTGTGCAGGCAGTTTCGGCATGTTGCGTACAACCAGATTGCCTGGTTAACGTGGAAGAGGCTGATGGAGAACAACCGACGGATTCTTCCAAGCTGTGGGCTGAGTGCTGTTCGAAAGAAGTACCATACCAAAACTGGTTTATATACAGGCTTCAAGCATTACAGGGAACGCCCGAACGAGAGAAAGTAAACGGCACTGGCAGAAGATTACGCTGATCTGTGGGTCGCCAAAGCGCGGGTGATATAGAATCTGGTAGCTGGTGATATAGAATCTAACCCCGGCCCTAACAAAGAGATTCTTGGTGCTTTGAAGGAAATTCAAACTGGGCAGACAGCAATGCTAGCGCAGCTAAAGTCGATTGAAATGAAACTAGTTGATCATGATAAAACGTTTTGCGAGATTATGGCGCGACTAGATAATATTGAGACAGCATGTGTTGGTATTGATGACATGCAGACTGAATTGAAAGAACTGCATGGAATCAGCACTGAGAACACGGCGCAGATAAATGCTCTGTCTGCCCGGGTAAATGATGCAGAAAATCGGTCCAGACGAAACAACCTTGTTTTCTACAGCCTTGAAGATATAGATAAAGAAACATGGTCAGATTCTGAAAATATCATCATTGCACACATTAATCAGTATTTAGACATCCAGTTAGAGCCACGCGACATTGAGCGTGCACATCGCCTTGGGACTTTCCAAACAGGTAGGTGCAGACCTATAATTGTGAGATTTGCTCACTTTAAAGACAAAGAGCAAGTCCTGTCTTCCGTTCGGAAATTCAAAGACACAGGATATGCGGTTGCTCAAGATCTTTCTCCCAGCACGCGCCTTGCCCAGAAACACCTCATCGAATTTGGAAAGGCTCGAAAACTGAAATACAAGTTGCGAAATGAAAAGCTTGTCACAAGTGAAAAAACGTACCATTTCGACCATGTTTCTAACCATGTCGTTGAGGACAGCTTGTAGCCACCATTAAAACCAAATTGTGAACCCCGTTCGCCGAATCGTCACCCTTTATCATTTCTGCTTGTTAACATTCGAAGTGTTGTTCCCAAGCGCGATTCATTGTGCAGTTTAATAGGTTCATCTTCATGCGATATCTTACTACTAACTGAAACATGGCTTAACGCATCAGTTCACGATTCTGAGATTCTTCCATTTCTTCCAGATTTTGAGATATTCCGGAAGGATAGACCCGATAATTCGCGCGGTGGGGGTGTATTGCTCGCCACTAAACGGGATCTGCATTGTTCATTTGTTAACCTCCCTTCACAACTGGAAATAATTTGGCTTCGATGCACTACTACACATCCGCCCATCCTCATTGGTATTTGTTACCGCCCTCCTAATGCTGACAGTTCTTTCACCCCTTTATTTCATGATGCCTTAAATGTGTTAACTAAAACATATCCACTTAGCCCTATCCTTCTCTTCGGTGATTTTAATTTTCCCACAATAGATTGGTCTAATCCCGCCGCTACATTATCGAAAAGCAGCCCGGCTAGCGATTTCTTAAACACGTGTATGACTTTTGGCTTAACTCAACTCGTCACAGATCCCACACGCGTTACTGACCACTCGTCCAACGTTCTAGATCTCGTATTAACAACGCATCCTGATAATTTTACTCCTATCACCTTGTTGCGCGGTCTCAGCGATTATTTGACGATACATACTTCTTTTTATTGCAACGTACTAAAGAAACAAAAAAACAAAAAAACCACTTACGCTTTATGATAAAGGGGACTATGCCAGCATGAACCGTGAATTATCAGATTACTTCGACACCTTCGCTGCTAACTTTCCACTACATTCTCTCGAGTCAAACTGGTTACTTTTCAACATAGAGATGCATCGGCTTATAAGTCTTTACATTCCAACCATTACTATATCAGAAAGAATAACATCACCATGGTTTAATGTATCACTCAAACGACTCAATAATAAGAAAAAACGCCTGTTCCGGTCGGCCAAGCTGTCTAACTCTTCTTCCACATGGCAGAAGTATCATGCTGTCGCAAAAGAATACGACAAGTTAACCGCTCAGACTATACGGAAGTTTTTTTCTACTACTTTACCATCTATGCTGCAGACTAACCCAAAACGATTTTGGAAAACCATTAGCCCTAATCAATGTAATGAGATTTCACTTAACAGTAGCTCTGGATCTCCTATTCCCGACACTGAGGTTGCAGATGTTCTTAACACAGTATTCAGTTCGGTCTTTACTAATGAACCCCTTGAAAATCTTCCAGATCCACCATATTTTACGCACCCGCTCATGCAAAATATCACATTTCATAACGTCGGCATAGTCAAGGAAATTGAGTCACTGAAGAACTCGTCATCTACTGGAGTGGACGGTATCAACGCCAAAGTGCTAAAAAATACTAAACATACGTGTAGCCTGTTCTTATCGCTCATATTCCAGGAATCCCTGAACACCGGCTCGATTCCACGTGACTGGCAGGTGGGCAAGGTCATCCCAGTCTTCAAGAAAGGAAGCCGATCATCGCCGAGTAACTACCGCCCGATTTCCATAACAAGCGTTTCTTGTAAAATAATGGAGCATGTTTTATACTAGCATTTTGCTACCTTCCTATCGTCCGTTCATTTTTTTCACTCAAGCCACATGGTTTTCGCAAGAATCATTCCTGTGACCCCCAACTGGCACTCTTCCTGCACGACTTACATTAAACCTTGATCGTAATATCCGGACTGATGCAGTGTTTTTAGACTTCGAAAAAGCGTTCGATAAGGTTCCCCATGGTCGTCTCTTACTAAAGTTATCGCGCCTTAATATTCATCCATGTGTTCTGAACTGGATTCGAGGGTTTTTATCTAACCGTCAGCAGTTCGTATATGCCAATTCACACTCTTCATCCTTAACACCTGTGCTCTCAGGGGTACCTCAAGGAACGGTACTCGGGCCCCTCGTTTTCTTGATATATATTAATGACCTACCGTGTAACATTTCTTCTCATATCCGACTCTTTGCCGATGACTGTGTCGTTTACCGAAGCATTACTAACTCCACCGCCCATCTCGCATTACAAACTGACTTTATTCGCATACAGGACTGGTGTAAAACATGGCTCATGTCATTAAATATTTTTAAAACCGTGTTAATGTCCATTCACCGTCGTCGTAATTACGTAGCGCCTAATTATAATATTAATAACCTGCAGATTGGAACATCCGAATCATTCAAATATCTTGGTGTGCATATCTCGCGTGACCTAACTTGGACCTGTCATATTAATCACATAATAAATTCTGCTAATTGTGCTCTAGGTTATTTACGCCGTAACCTTTCACTCGCTCCTCCCCCTATTAAACAGCTTGCTTTTCAAACCCTTGTGCGTTCCAAGCTTGAGTATGCTAACGCTATTTTTGATCCGCACCACGTTAATCTTACTAACGCCCTCGAATTGGTTCAGAACCGCGCAACACGATTCATTCTATCAAATTATTCCTACCACTCAAGCATCTCAGCACTAAAAGCTCGAATCAACTTGCCCCCCCCCCCTAGCCTCGCGCCGTAAGATAGCACGTCTTAACTATTTTCATAAATTTTTCCATTCTTTGCCTCTTGATAACCCCTACATAAAAAGAGCCCACCGCATCGCCCGGTTCAGCCACAGTAACGCAGTGTATCCCCTACAAGCCCATACTGTGACATTTCAGCAGTCATTTTTTCAGCGTACTGCATGAGACTGGAATGACCTGCCCACCGAAGTTGCCATTATCATCAACCCACTAGAATTCAAGCGGAGCGTCGCCAACCTTTCATCTTAACATTTTTTACCATTGTTTGCCAGATACCGTCCACTCCCTCATGTAATGTCTCAACCGAGACCTTTGAGGAAATAAATAAATAAAAATAAATAAAGCGCAGCCGGCCGGCCGACTCTCCGTGAATGGCGTCACTTCCGCCAGTTCTCCCGCTCTGCCGTCCCCCAACCCGGAAGGACTTTGGTGTAGGCCAGTTGGTATGACATCATGAAGAGCAATACCGCAAAACAGGACGGGACTGAGGCAGGCGACAACACAGGCGACAACCGCCCTGTGTTGTCGCCTGCCTCAGTCCTGTCCTGTTTTGCGGTTTTGCTCTTCATGACCCCAACCCGGCGCTTCCGGAAGCGACGAGGGCGTTTCACGCGATTTGAAAACCGTTTCAGCTTCCCTTTAAGTAAGAAAATACCCCAACCACGAAATTAGCCGTGGTTTAGCTCTGATTAAACCTTGTATACGGCAGCGAGAGCTTCTTTGTTTTGATTCGCCTCATAAGTCAAGCTTCTTTCAGACACGCAGAAGTCGATTCGTCGTCCCCGGCCGTTGTGGATGCACTGTCGGAGGCTAAGCGGGCCTTTCTAGCCGCGTCTTCTTTGAGCCACTCATCGAGACGTCTTGCGCGCTGTTCCTCGGTTTCTTCGGCTCGCTGCCTCCTCTTCGTTTCATTACGACGGCAAAGCCTAACTTCTTTCGGTCTCTTTGCCTTCTCTGCCGACGGCTCCACTAAGACGCCTTCAATATATACACCTGCAGCCAACGCTCTCCATCCTACGGCGCATGCGCACGGCTGTTACAGCTGCGTAGCGCCGGCGCGCCGCGGAAGTGGCACCTGCTATGACTTCACGCGCATGCGCACAGCTGGCGGAGTGAGAGAACGCTGAAGCTGGTGCGGCTGCTAAGCAACGGCTCGAAGCCACGGTGTGACCACGGCTCAAGTGAGGCCACGCTGACCTCGCGAAGTGGCTGCCGTAGTGTAGCTCTCTCTACAAAAAAAAAAAACCACAGCCTTTCGGAAATTACTCGGTTCCTTCATCGGGTGTAACTGCGGGCGAGTTGCTGCTAGCCTTTTTGAACCGAAAGCTTAGATACCCGAGGTATTAAAGAAGGCAGCGTCACTGTGCGTTCATCCTTGAATTTCCCTGAATGGTTCAGAGAGGTCATGTGATCTACTGACGTAATCACGATCTACCCACCGTCGTAGGTGGCACCTGCCCCATCGGACTGTGAGCAACCTGCCTATTGTGGCAGGTTGGGATTGAATTGAGGATTGACCGAGAGGCTACGTGACCGTTTAACTAACCAGCGACGAAGGGTCGGAGGTTTCTGCAACTTCGGCACTGGACGCGGAGATGGTGTCAAGTGAGACGGAGTGCCGGAAGACTGACTTTGTGATCACACTCAGCGAGTCTGAGTTTAATACACGTGCATTTGATAGACGCCTTTACAGACAATCCGTTCGGCAGTGTTTGGGGCGTTTGTGAACGTAGCCATGCAATGGAAGCTTTCGCTTCTCACATGGATTAACCAAAGTTTAAACCACAGCTAATTTTTTAGCCGTTGGTTATTTCATCCACGCGGTCACTAGACGTAGACCGTGGATGTGAGAGGGGGGTGCGGGGGGAGCGAGAGTTTCAAGGAAGCGGACTCAACTAAGAGTGTTCTGCGCGGGCGCGGCTCAGTGGCTAGCACAAAAGTTCCCTCAAGTTTCTCTTGTCAACCCCTGCTCTGTTCCCTGTCTTATTTTTTGACATGCGCTTTCTGCTGCTTCATTCTTTCGGCGAAGTGCTTGGTTTCGGCACTGTATTACGCCGAGCACTTAGAGCGCGGAATCTTCTATACTCTTTTATGCTTTATTCTTTTTCTTTCGCTGCCTTCCTGGGGTCGGCAGTTTAAACCGGAACGCTGTCATCCACGAATACCACATAAATGGAAGGTGTTTGGAAACTGGAAGCGAAGAGAAAAGTGCTTTCCAAACTTTTAAAATGTGAAGAGCTTGTAAGATGCCACATTTTGAAACTGGAGGTCTCACGAACCAGGAAAGCAGATTTAAATATGGTTTCCACCCCATGTAGCTGGCGAAAATTGCTGCGATACGTTAAGACACCACTAATCCGGAAAATGTAACAATTTAGGCACTCTCCGTGGCTGCTAAGTGATTGCTATATCCTGTACTATGATATAAAAATGAAATCGCAGGAATGGAATCAACCGATTAGGGAAGGCGAGGATTTGTTCTCATCTCTGTTCGTGATAACGTGACCAAACTTCACGGACCCCAACGGCCGCGCATTTCCCCCCTGCTCATTTCCTGTATAGCTTTTCCATATTCATGGCACGTAAATAAATGTAGAAAATTTTGTCCCTAGGAAACTTGATCGTACGTCCAGTTACATATCAAAGAGCCACAACTCTACTGCCCCACTTTCACTTTCAGCCACACTTCTTTTTCGTCAGCATGCAACAAAAATTTCTCAGATACTTAATTAGTTTCAGCTCTCTGTGTTGGCTCCTGGGAGCGATGATGAAGTCTTTCATCTCTGCGCACCCGGCGTTCACAGCAAGTATTCGCACACTGAAGAGGGAGTGGCGTTAAGTGCACACGTGTCTGCGGCATCAAAGGAGAGCTCAATGCTCTTTACCCCTATACACGACGATGATAATCCGGTGTTTTGTATCACTCTAATTTAAAGTGAAGATGCAGCGAACGAACGAGGGGCCGTCGGTGTCGAGAAAACTGATGCGCCACACACACACCGCCATGTCGGCGCGGCGAAACGGCAGCCGCCAACATTTGTAAGCGCCGTAGACAATGAATGACCAGTCGTTGCTTCTGCAGGCATTGGCGGCTTAAGTGGGACGCTCAATGCTGCATGTTGCTGCCAAGGTCGATGACGTCCAGTCTCTTATGTCATGGCAAGTGCGTGCAAAGGAGTGGGCGGTAAGCTGGCGGCTGCGGGGAGAAAGGGCGGTCGACGCGTCACGCACCGCCATGTTCGCTCGACTGAGCTAGGCTAGCTAAGCCTCTCGCAGACTGCCGTCACAGTCCATGCAGCACCAAGCATTCCGCGAACACGCTGGAGGCTTCAGAAGAAGGGTGTGTGCAGCACATATTTGCGCAGGGCGGCGGCGACCCGGTGTCTACTAGCATGACAAACGTGCACGAAGCAGCAACAGCAGAGGCGAGATGCAAGCAAGCAGCGACGAGCGAGCCGCGGACGTCACCTGCAAGTGCATTGAACAGGAAAGTGCCACTATGGGGCGGGAAGACGCTAAGAAGTGTTTCAAAGGCCCGAAAGTGTGTTCAAGCCGATGTGCTCCTGTTTGGAAAAGCAGCAAAATCACGTGAATGCTTTATTTTAGCCCGATTTCGTGACAGCAGTAAAAAAGGGGGATTTCCTCATTTTCAACACTTACAGCCGGTCCCACTATTTTCGGCAACGAGATCCAAAGCGGATGGCAGCCATTGATACTCCTATTCGGGTTCATTTATGTTTGAAGTGCAGCATAAATCTTCCTGCTAAAGGTGAAAACTTGCACATTTCATGTTTATGCTGTCCTCAGACTAACACTTACCCTTCCTAGAAAGGCTTAATGTTTTACCTAGCCGGCTTAGAGTCACTCTTGTTATGGCATTGCAAGCTTAGGATATTGCAACAGCACAAATACTTAAGTTCCTGAAGCAGCGTAACCTAGCTTACCCGCGAAAAGATTAAGATCACCCCTTTTTGTTTTTTAGAATATGGTGACCATATATTCTTCGCCTCAAGTGGCTTATCTCAATTGTGTCTACTACTGAACTACAACAAAATTTCTTGCCAAATTCTTTATCGGCACCTAAGAAGGCATCACTCACCGCTTCAAGAATATTTCGCACATAAGTATATAGCGCCGGTTTAAATGGATCCACATCCACAATCCAGCGCTAAGGCATTCTGAAAGTGAGTAGTAAAGTTTGTCCAGTAGCTCACGCCCTTATCGATAAACAGACATTCTTTCTCAAACTAAGCCGGCGAACACCGGGTTAAAAAATAGGTACATGCAGCTTCATCAGACTGGGACCCCCTCCCTAAACGGACAGCGTAACAGTGCAATTTGGTAGAAGAGCCCGACAATCCCTGCAGGCCCAATATTGCGCGAGTGGAGGTTCTCATCATATTCTTGTCGCCTGAGCTTGGGGATTCATTGCTTCCGCTACAAAGACACGCGCCTCGAAATAAAACCAAATATTTGCTCGAAAAGTGCTCGCAATTTTAATAATGCGGTATTTTTTACTATAGGGATCTTTTTCTACCAGTAGCTCACGCAGTAGCGAGGCAACGCTACTGCGTGAGCTACTGGTAGAAAATGATTCCTGCAGGAAAAAATAGGATTTTTAGCCGCCCAAACGGCAAGACTAAAAAGACAAAACGCCCGTAACTGAACGCATAACACCACTGGAAGCACACTTATTCTGATCAAGGTCACTGACTTTTGATCTTCCAATATAGATCAAGGAAAAAATGCAGTCAACTTACGTTAGCACGGTGAGCCCTTCTCGCTTGATTGCATTTCTCGAAATACGTTCAATACCACTTTCTAATACACTATAGTTCAACGTCAGCTGTGCAGGAGGAATGGCGGACCAATTCTACACCGCGCTTACATAAAGAAAACGCAAAAAATCCAAGTTGAAGTGAACAGTGTGTTCGTTTAATGGAGAAGTGAAATTGAAAAATATAACAAAATTCAAAGAGCTTAGGAGAGGCTCTTGAGAAGCCTATACAACAGAGAACGCAAAAAAGCGATATTCAGTGATTCGCAGCCCAGCCCCGACAAGCCGAAGAGAAGACCATTGGGGACATTCTTGTTGCTGTCCTGTACCGGTCGGTGCTTCGCGGCCATCGTTGGGTATTTGCGCGCTGTGTCTTCCGTGATCCGGCGGAGAGCGTGCGTGCGGCACGATTCCCTGTCCAGGCCGGTTGCTTGGAGTATGTCGTATGCGAATGCAGGAGAGACATCGTCCCTGACGGTAGATCCAGACACATGGAAGCTCGCCTGGAGTAAGTTGCCCTGGAAGGGGCCGTTTGTAAGCCACAACATAGTCTCGATCAGGGTCCCCATTGCAGGATAAGTGGGATTCGCCGTCTTGAGTGCCATGGCGAGGGCTGGACCGCTCAGGAGGTGTACAGCCAGTGGTAGCAGCTGCACTGATTGAGCGCGGCTGACTTCGCATGCTTGCAGATGCGTCAGCTCTAGGTGAACGCTGTAAGCTGCGCAGGGAGGAGAAAGGCATCAGCAAGCGAAAAAAGCATGTGCCCTTGTGAAAGGCCTCTGCCACGACTGGTCAAGCGATATTAGCAATCAAAGCTAAGCACAAAAAGCAGTTTGCGAAGCGTTGTCAAGTGCTCGGAAGGTTCCCAAACAATTGGACGGCGTCATAGAAAGAAAAATTTTAGCAAAAATGGAAACCAACTTTCAAATAATGCATAGGCGATGAGAGCCAAAATTTCTAAAAATAAAAACGATGTATTCCTAAGTGCCGTAATACAGTGCCGAGAAACTCAACGCACGCGGAAGAAGAGAAAAGAAAGATAAACTGATTCTTACCGCTGACGGTCGTCAGGCGAACCAGCACCACGACGAGGAGAAAGTGCCTTGCGGTCTGCAGCTTCGTTTGGCACTGTGGACTGCATGACAGCTGAGTGAGCGCGAAATGTTTGCACGAGCGGTGCCCCGCTTTATATAGGTCTCTCAATGCTGGAAAGGGAGCTCACAGTGCCTTCCTGAGACTGTCCTTGTGGAAAGGGGCCCAGGCTTCCTTTCTCTTTCCAAAAAAATCTTTAAAAAAAGTGAAAGAAAGTCTTTTCGATAACAGGCGGTGTTGGGGTGGGGGACAGGTTTTGCTGATAAGCCAGCAGCCTTTCATAAGCTCAATCCCACATTTCTTGGATACTATAGTCGGACACAATGCAAGAATGGAGGAGCTCTACTGCTTCAAAGGACCCCCTTGTAGGGAACGCTATCAGCCGATTCCGAGGAACCTCATAGCGCGAAGAAGCAGGGAGTGGTCGGTGAAAGGAAATGATCCTTTGTCTCTGTTGTCAGGGATAGGCCCTGCACTCCCTGCATTGTCACGTTAGCATTGTTATGAGAATCCGCCAAAGGTGTGGGAGCATATACAGGAACCTTATCTAGGACACCTACCACACCCTTGATAAAGAGGGCAATGCTAAAAATGCCACCTGGCTACTCTGTCTCAACAAGCCCTGCTAACCAGTGATATACAAGGGTGCGAAGAAGGCTTACGAGGAGGGAAAGGGAAAGTGGTCAAGTGTTAGGGAATACACAGAGCGTTGGTGTTCGCTACCCATGCCCATGAATTAAGGACGAAGCATTTTAGAGCAGGAAAAAGTTTACGAAGACATTTTTTTTCATATGTTGTAAGATCTCGCTGCAACAAACAATATCTCTTTACATCTCTCGTCGACAAACTTTCATTATTTTGCTATTAGCATTTTTGCTTCCGTTAAAAGCAATCCCTGTTTTTCTACGACTGTCTTAACAGCTCGATGCGACTGTAAATATTTTGCTTCAATATTTACGCAACAGTGAATTACAATTTTCAAATACTCAAAACTTTTTTACAAGAATGTTGAACATGATTTTTTTTTTGCAAGGACATTGTCCAGATCTCAATTCGATCCGATTTAGATTGTCCACTTGCATTGGTTCTAGACAGGAAAAAATAATTGCGAATAAGTTCTTCCCTTTATTGTCTTAAGTTTCCAAAAATCTCTTTACTTCTGGAAAGGCTATGCAAGCCCTCTGAGAAGATTATTCTTCAGAAATGTGCTTTCCGTTCGCTTTGAATTTTTTATCACGGTGAACTCTCGCGTTCAGCTCGAAGCATCACTCTACGAAAGACAACACCCGCTCTCTCACTCAAGTTTATCATGAACATTTACAATTTACTCTAGAGGCGTGCTAGCCCGGGAAAAGGCAACTTCAACAAGAAACTTCCTGTCAATATCCAGTTATATTGCTCAGATTTGAACGTGCTTTGACCAAATGGTAATTTTTCAGAAAAATGTATTACAGTTTCAAGAAACATTATCAAATACGCTTGCTTCCCAGGAATAACATTTCACAAATTGAAGGCGATGCAGTGCGCACCACAATGCATATTCACGGCACATTACTCATTCTTTTTCGACGTAATTTTTTGAAATCCCTTGCGTTGTCCGTCCAACCCGTGGTACTTTATAGAACTTAGACCAGGCGCCAGATAAGAGTGGATTGAAACCCTGTCCAGGTAAAATCAGAATGAAATGTGAGGGGCTTTAAGGAATAAAGTATAAGAAGGATTATATGGCGAAACTCTACTGCCTACTTGAGAAGCGAAGATTTTGGGCCGATTGGTGCCTGATGTCCCAGTCAAGAAATGGCGCAAAAATAGAGGGCGGTGAAAGGATTGCAAGAGAAGGCCCGCATGTTTCGTCCCTCGTTTATCTTGCTGTTTTTCCCCAGATTTCTCGCTTGGAAGCCATTAGAGATCTCAGCTTGAACGCCGTTCTCTTTCTTGGAAGTGATCGTGGTGATTCAGGATGAGGTGGCAACAGCTGACACAGTATTGGCTGGAGGGGCTTCTTTCAGAAGTATTCATTGCTTCGGGTTTCAGTACGCTATCACCTAAAGTATGAGTAATGCGTTAAACAGGGAACAATTATAAGAATTTCACATAGCGTTCCCCGCTATACAAGAACCAGCTCGACAGCTGGAGAAAACCAAGAAGGCGAAAAATTTTTGACAGTAGGTGGAAGGCGAATGTAGGCAGTTGTTTGCGTGCGATGAACGACATTTTGGAGTCAAAAACGTGGATTGTTTGAAACTAGCGAGCAAGTGCAAATAAGAGGAAGCTAGAGGGAATAGCCCAGCTCAATTTGGAAAAACGAAATGCCCCCCACTGGCATTTTTCAACCAATTTCTTTGTCCACATTAAATGTCTATCTCTGCGGCCCACCTTCAGAGGCACAGCAGTGAAAACAAAACACAGCGATGTCAGTCGCACTGTAACCATGGAATACAAGAATCAAGTCTACGAAGAAGTTATCTTGCAGGAAAAAATCTCTGGCTCCTTGTATTCTTTACTTTTTTCTTTCCGAAGTGTCCCCTGCCCTAACACACCTGGACAAACGTGAAAACGTCACCTGGTGTGGCTGCGAAGTGCAAAACTGCGGTAAGTTTTGTCTTGACTTCGACCCACTATAACGTTACATTCACGCGTGCAATTGCAGTCGCAAATCGCACCGGATGCCAGTACCGTTTAGGAGCCTGGAAGTTTAGAGGCGTGCTTGGAATTGAGAGCTGCTTTTGTTTTATTAACCACTGTAAAACGCTATCAATCATGGCTGGAGATTTCGATCTGTTCGCTCTTACTCAGCCAGCAATATACAAAATGTCCATCTCCAATGGTTTGATGATGTAACGTTGATTTTCATCCCCCCTCGTCGCCCGCAAGGTAGATTCTTTGTTGTCAAGAATAAATGGCTATTGGTTCTGCACCACTGTCGAGATTCTGTGCCAGCGGTCGAAAGCATGAGTTCATCGGCCAGTTGGTTTTGTTTCGTGTCTTTGTCACCATGCTACGTCAATGCGCTTCACTGCACCAAAGAATTCCGCTCTCACGTCATTTAATCACCAACTTTTTAAATATACTCTTGATCCGCAATAGCCCAATTTCAGGAAATTTTGAAGAAGGTAGTCCCTGACAGTATTTTGTTGTCACGCGAATTTGGAGCTGCTTTGTCTAAATACCGAAGCTTAAGACAAATGGCGGAAATAGATGCAGGCAACATATAGATGCAGCAGACGCAGTGCTTAAATCCCACATACCATTTCACTTGGACGGTAGCAACAAGTGAAAGGCGACTAATATTCTAATGGAGTTTTTGCGTGTTGGTAGCGGGTCAATCTTAAAGCAGCGCTAGCAATTTGAAGACGCAGTTAATACGTAGACACGAGCGCTGAGGTGTTCGACTCGTGTATGCCCCGTCGTATTCTTAGCGCTGCTCCTTTTTGTTAGCTGCACTGTTATGGAGCAAAAAACAAATGGCGTCTTGAAAAAATTGTGGAAGTGTACTGAATTTGCTTCTAACGACCAAACTATTGGCAGCAAGCTCAAGCCAGCCGAGTTCACTCGCACTAACGACAACGGTGACCTACTGCATCCCTTTGTGGGGCCCCCTCTACAAATTGTAGGTGAGCTGAAAAATACATACACGACATGTTTTAGCCTCTTATACAGCTACATGCAGACAGTATCATTGACATTGCTTAGGTGGTTAAGGCAAAAACAGTGCTTATGTCTGTCCTGGCCACTGTGAAAATTTGGCAGCCGAGCTCACTGCTGGAGTGTCTAGCACTGCTCTATACGTAACGAAACCGCCTTCCATTTCAAAGAACCGGAAGTGAAAAGATTCTGAGTGACAAAAGATTACTCGCTGCGCTTAGACCTGCAAAGCATCTATGAGGGTGAAATTCCAATTAACATAATTTCGGCTGGTTACTCGAATATTGTGCCTGCCAGGATGCCAAGGTTTGCTATAATTTGTGTTATACAAATGTTTAATCTTACGCTGAAAGCCTTGTCTAAAAATGTGGTGAAAATATTTTTAATAGTGCGTACAATTTTGTGAATAAAATGCGTTTTTGAGGTTTGTGATCCGCTTTAGGAAGATTGGAAGTTATTTTCGCACTCTTGCAGTGCCTTCACAGATGAATTAATGGGGTATCTCACAACAGTCGAGTGTTTAAAAAAACTATCTCAGTAAGATATGCGTTTAAACAAATTACCTCCACCAGCAAAACTATGAGCATTTCGCATACCTCTTTGTCGGTAGCAGACGACATAGAACGACGCGATTTTTTGTCATCGCCAAAGTACTCAACGGGGCACGGTGGGAGAGCGAAAAGGTGCCTGGCAGGTTGCGTGAAAGTTAGTTGAAGCCAACGGCATGCAGCTTTCTTGACTAGGGGCGTATAATGAACTACAACGTTACAACGATGCGGGGAAACATACATAAGCTCCTGAAGCAGCAGTGACGGCGCTGCTAGATGGATGGATGGATGGATGGATACGGCTGAACCCTTTACATCGGGCGGTGGCTCAAGCCACCTAGCCATGTCTTGTGAAATTTTACTCCTGTCTTGCTTTTAGCCACCAATCAGATAACCTTCGCTTGGTTACTTCTAACCTCTTAAAATCCACTTTCCCTTCACTATCCCTAAACCCCAATGCCTTGGGTAAGTCAGCCCCGCTGCCTTCCACTGTAGGGTGAAGCCCTTTACAGAAAAGTATCAAGTGTTCAGCCGTTTCCTCCTCCTCTCCGCACGCAATGCACAAAGTGTCTATCTCCTGGTACCTGACTCTATACTTCTTAGTCCGCAAAACTCCAGTCCTGGCCTCAAACAACAAAGAACTTCCCCTACAATTATCATAGATATTTTCTTTGACAATTTCCTGTTTAAAGGTCCGGTATGTTTCTAGTGCCGATTTCGTCAGCATCCCTGTTTTCCACAAAGCTCTCTCTGTTCCTTTAACCTTTTTCTTAACCGATAATTGCTGATTTGCCCCCTTACTGCTGTCCAGATATTTGCTTGTCAATTTTCTAGTTCGCTTTCTCCATTTTGTGTCAACATTCTTTATATACAGGTATCTGAAAACTTTCCTAGCCCACCGATTTTCCTCCATCCTTCTCAATCGTTCCTCAAATGCTATCTTACTGCTAGCCTCTCTGCTCTCGAAAGACGCCCATCCCATATCACCCTGTACCCCCTGATTTGGTGTATTGCCATGTGCTCCCAAAGCTAACCTCCCTACTCCCCGTTGCCTAATTTCCAGCCTTGCTTGAACATCTGGCCTCATACACAGGACCGCATTCCCGAAGGTCAGACTAGGGACCATCACCCCTTTCCAGATACCTCTTACCACCTCATACCTATTGTAATTCCACAGTGCCCTATTTTTCATGACAGCTGCATTCCTACTAGCTTTATTCATTACATATTTTTCATGCTCTGTCAGATACTCAACACTGTTATTTATCCACACCCCAAGATACTTGTACTCATTCACTACCTTTAGCACGAACTCCTGTATTCTATGCTCGCCGCCCTCTTCATTAAATGTCATGACTGCAGATTTTTCCTTACTATACTTGAAGCCTAATCTATCTCCCTCTGTACTGCATATGTCTAACAACTTCTGCAGGTCTTCCTTGTTGTCAGCCATTATCACTATATCGTCCGCATATATTAGTCCCGGTAATGTCTGTTTAATCAATTCCCCTTGCTTGAAAAAAGATAGGTTGAAACCTAGTCCGCTCCCCTCTAGCTTGGCCTCCAAACCTTGCAGGTACAACATGAACAACAAAGGGGACAGAGGACATCCTTGTCTAAGCCCCCGCTGTATCTCTACAGGCCCTGATACATTTTTTTCCCATTTTATGAGCACTCTGTTACCTCTATATATATCTTTTAAAAGATTAATTACTCCATTTTCCACATCCAATGTGCCCAATATGTCCCACAAATGCTCCTGAGTAACGTTGTCATAGGCTCCCCTAATATCCAGAAATGCTAGCAATAAGGGCCTATGTTCCTTTTCCGCAATTTCTATACACTGTGTCAATGAAAATAGATTGTCCTCCAACCTCCTTTGTTTCCGGAACCCATTCTGTAGTTCCCCTAGCACCCCCTCGTTCTCCACCCAAGCCTGCAGTCTATCCTTTATAATTTGCATCACCACCCTGTAAACCACAGACGTCACTGTTATGGGGCGATAGTTACTTACGTCTGCTTTGTCCCCCTTTCCCTTATATATCATGTTCATTCTACTTAATCGCCATTCATCGGGGACTTTCTCATCCACTATCATTTTGTTCACTACCTGTATTAATGTTTGCTTGGATTTTGGTCCTAACTTCTTTATCAACATAATCGGGATACCATCTGGTCCTGTTGATGTGCCACTAGGAACCTTCTTCTCTGCCCTTTCCCACTCTCCTTGCTCAAGTGAAGCTATTGCTGTAACCGGTCTATCCTCCTTCGATAAATTATGTACCACGTGCTTTGCTGAAAATTTTTCCGTCATCCTTGTTCCTATGTGTTTTATTGCTTCATCCCCTTCTAGTCGAATACCCTCATCTGTAACAATAAACCTTTGTTCTAGCCTAGTTTTATTACTCATTGCATTTAGATGTTTCCAGAATTTTTGGGCTGCTTTTCTATCCTTTTTATTTACTTTTGACATCCATTGGGCACCCTTTCTTCTAATTTTCTCATTAATCAAATAGGATGCGTCCCTTCTACACTTTATGAAGGTATCCCATTTTCTGTCTACTTCGGGTTTTGGTTCCCCCCTCTTCTTGGAATATCTGTGTTCCCTGGATGCTTCCTTGCGCTTTTCTATTGCCCTCTTGACCTCCTCATCCCACCAACTCTTGGGTTTGCATCTTTTCCCTTTTAGCTTTACTCCCACCTTAGCTAGCTCTAGCTCCAGTATTCGAGTTAATTTGGTATAAGTCCATTCTGTTTCACTATCCTCAAAAATTACTTTCTCGATTTGTTTGGCTGCTACTTCCAATTGCTTCTCTGAGTAAAAATTTCCCCCTGATTGTTTATCTTGATCCAGTCCTACATTGCTTTTTCTTCGGAAGCTCAACTTGATACGCTTGTGGTCACTACCTAGACTTCTGGAACCATCTTCATCTATGCTCATTACCCCTAATCTGTTATACATCCTCTGTGACATTAGTGCATAATCTATCGTCGAGTGCAGACTCCCCGCCTCCCATGTTATGAGCCCTTCACACTTCTCGGTGCTGTTGCATACAACTAAATCATGCCTGTCACACATGTCCTGCAGCATGCTTCCTGTCGAATCCGTGTACCCATCCAGGTCTTCTATGTGTGCATTCATGTCGCCTAATATAATTATCTCGCCCTGTCCTCCTAGCTCATCAATGTCGCTAGCAATACATTCTAACATTTTCCTGTTTTCCTCTTTGGCAATAACCTCTGTCCACAGGTATACAAAGCCAAGGAGTGTTTGCTTGCCTGCCACTGTTCCTTTTAGCCATAAATGTTCCCTGCATCCCAGTCTAACCCTTTGAAAATTCATACTTTTATGAATGAATGCCCCAATTCCACCTCCCTTTCGGCTGCCCTCTGTTCTATTGCAATATTCCCATGCGTAGTCTGGGTTACAGGGTGGTTGCTCCATGTCTCTAAGATGTGTTTCCGCTAAACCATATACCATTAATTCCTCCTGCCTTAACTGTTCTTCTATTTCCTCCCATTTCAGTCTATTCCTGCCACCTTGCATGTTAATGAAACCTATATCTGAATTAACTTGGCCCTGGCGCTTGCGTCTCTTTCTTCCCCTATGGTTCCATTGTCCGTTTGATCTTAATTCTTCCTTCTCTACACTGGTTCCTTCAGAGCTCTGGGTCCCCCCAAAAAAGCTGTTGCCTGGCGACCTATCCTACTACCCACCTTCTTGCCAGTGGCACCACCGTAGTGGATGCCATCCTGTGCAAAAGGGTGGGGCCTAACCTCGTACACTTCCCTGTTGACCTCCATCACCTCGTATCTTAGTCGTCGACTCAATAGCCTAATTACCCGATTAGTCTCCACGACCCTCCTTTCCGTTTCGCGAGCCTGCCTCTGGACCTCTGGGATTGTGCATATGGTCACATGCACACTCTCAGAGGCCTCTCTAAGCCTACGCATCCCCACCTCCAACTGCGTCTCAAGATCCTGGCTCCTCCCCTGCAGTACATCATTGAGACCAGCATGGATGACCACAAGGTGTTCGCCATCCATCCAGAGAGGTTGCAGTGACGCCATCTGGTGGATTCTACTCACAAGAGCACGCCCGCGCCCTCCCGTTCGCGCCACTGAGACATATATTAGGTCGGGCAACCTAAAAAAATTGAAAAACAATCAGCCCCTGCCCGCACCACTGCCGTATAACAGGCTTAATCTAATTTGAAGATAGAAAATAAGGGCTGAGTGCAATGGCAATTTTACCAACCGTAGGTGGGGAAAATGGAAACAAATATCAGGGGGGGGGGGGGGGGGTTATGGTTGTCGAAAAAGGGGTTATGAGCATAGGGATGGGAATGGGGACAGCGAGTTCTTCGCTCTGATATTTGGAATGTCTTGACTCTATTGCATGCCTTTATGGACAGTATATAGTTTAATGCAAAAATGACTTAGCGAAGTTTTTATAGCAGATAACAGGTAAGCAAAAAATTGGTAGTGCCTTAGCTACGCTATGCCAGGATATGCCTAGCGAGAGGTGCAGTCAGGCTGGAATAAAATACGAACAGCGCCTAGGAACAAAGAACACTTTATCTGTGTGCTTTCAGCTATTGTATGAAGCTAGCGTGATTCATGTTGCCGGGTAATGGATCTACCGAAGTATTCATTAATAACTCCTTCTAAATGAATATCTCGCTGTAAAGTAGAAAAGCACACCTTATGTGTGCTCGCGTTTCATTCCGGCCTGACTGTACGAGTCCCTGTGGTCATTGTTGTGGTCACTATTATTGTTGTTTCTTTAGCAATGAGATACATATAGGCTCCATCTCGGTGGCTATGCGCCGTCAATTACCCTCGGCACTCTGGCATCTCTGTTTGGCAAGCCGTTCCTCAATCTGTTCGGGGCGTCTCCAGTGCTCTCTTCGCCTTCTTACGCTCATTCTGTCTTTGTTGAGTAGCCACGCACCAGGCTACAACTATAATGATCGGATGAGTTAATATCCTGTTGTCTACACTGCCGTTTATCAGTTTCTGGACACTCCTCCTCTGCATTCATATTAATCGTTGTGATACAGCCGCCCATTACATTTCCGCGTTTATGCACAATTCTGCACATGCGACGCGCGGTTAAAATGATTTTTTCCTTCTAATTAACTATTGTCAGTCAGTGCGTGGACCCTCGTTGAAAAGCAATATATAATGCAGGCTATTAGTGAAGAAAAGATTTCTTCGTGCTTTACGAAATCTTCATAGCAGTTATCCGTCTTATGGATTGTTCATTAAATAAAATATTACCCCAGTGTTAAGAGAATAATAATAAAGATTATGCAAAACATTCAAACAAGAATTTGGAGAAGTAAACCACTTTCATGCGACCTCTAAGAGACCTGGATAATAATGTGATTTTATGACACCAGTCATAATGAACAATGAGAAGTTAAGAGGCATATAGAAAATGCGTGCAAAACATATACTGAAAAAAAAAGCTTCGAATTCTAGTGATGAATTAGCGGTTGCAAAACCCCCCTAAAAAATATTTACTTCAATTAGCTTCGGCCTCATTTCTTGTGAAGACGTTTATTTGCTTGATATATTTACTTTGTTTAAATTTCGCACATGAGGCAATTTTATTTCGCCTCGCCTAATAGCTCGCTCTCACAATTTTGTTCAGTTAAATTTTTTATACATTCATTTGAATTTCTAAAGTGAATTCATCTCAATCCTGGCACCGTATTCCAAGTTTATATCATAATCTAAAGCGCCACAGTTAGCCGCAGCGGCCACATGTGAATGGTCGAAACGCCGGAAGCGGATGTCGGCTCCGTTGACACTGTGAGCATAAGTATGACACATCAGTCCAGCGCACACAAAAACACGTCCGCCGGAATGATGTCTCATAATTACACTCAGAATCAACCATCCCCAGCTCTCTACGCTTAGCGAATGTGAGCGGCGGCATGATGTGACCTGCGTTGCGGTTTCCGCAGCGAAACGTCCCGCGGCGCAATTGCTCTTTTCCGAAAAATGCAATGCGACGCAAGAAAAATTCAGCCGCAAGTTTAGTTACGTATCGGATTCCACTGCAAAGGGGTAATATAAAAGCTACGTTATTTGCATAATTGACTTCAACCAATCGGAAACATATTGTTCTGGTACTCTTTTATGAAGCGTAAGGGCCGGAGCTGTACCTAAAGAAGGATATGCTGTACGCATGTACGCATATCTTTGCATTATCAGAAGGCGGCCATTACAGCCGACGTTCGCCGATGGTGAAGAAAAAGCAGCTAGCTTATTCACACAACACGGTGTTTAAAACTTACCTTGAGTGTAAAAGGGAACTGAGAGAAAATTTTCTGGCATACATTTACTTGTTTCACAATTTGCGCCGCCTGCCGTGTTCAACCATCAGGACGCCTTGACGACTTCCCGTCTGCAACACCGCTGAACGTAACTTGCTGCTGTGATCAGATGGTATTGCCGGCTTTAATTTACGTTTTTAATTTTTCTATACAAGTACTACAAGAACGGTGAGTTTCCGCTGTTCGGTTTTTAATTTTTCTGCGGCCAACAAATAAAAGGAATGAGCTAAAAAATCTTCGTGCTGTGTTTCTCTTCATATAAGCGTTCGGAGACTTCGCAGACGAAGTCATCACAAGTTCGCCACGGTACGAAACGCACGCATAACGACACTCACACATAAAAACTTTCAATGTAACTCGCGAGCTTAATGCAGACCCACACGACTGCGGCTGTTGAGAACCGTAAGGGCCGTCGTACGATTGTTTCGGAACGGCTTCTGCCAGGCCCGCTTCGCGAGCGGGCCGCCCGTTTTCGGCCGCCAGGCGGACGTGGGGTGGAAAGGTTTTGTACGATAACTTTGGCTCTTGCGAGCGAGGTGGATGGTCCCAGCATCCCGATTGGCGCGCCGGGCAGTGCCTGTCGTCTATTCGCGTGCGGCGCGGTACAGGCATGCGTTCTTTTAGCAAAACACTCAGATATCTTGCAGTAGGAATAGCCCGTATTAATTGCGACGTACTCGAGACATCCGTTCCGTCAGCGCTTTTGTTTTGTTTTTTTGCCGCGGGATTTTCGTCGAAGGCACAATCGTGGTCGGCTGTGATATGTGTGGGAAACGACATGTGGACCATTTATATCCAAGAGACTGAGTTCTTGCTGACTTTTTGAACGCGTTCACTGGCCAAAAAATGGGACACTGGTCCATCGCTTCACCTCACGGAACCTAAGAGTAAACGTTTAAGTGATAAATTTGCTTTATTTTTTTATTTAGAGTGGCGATTCTGCCGCTACAGGGCTTAAGAGGAGCGTCGTTTTTGTGGACAGTACTGGTTCACGTGTTGACAAGCAGATGGTGCCACTAGGCTGGGTTAATCGTGTCGAGCGTTGCAAATCTGTTTCCATCCGCTGAACTATAAATGAGCATGTGCCTGCGTTTAACGTGCGTAATCTTGCATATACGGTTATGGTAGAAACACAGCATCGATTTATGCTCTTCTCTAGCCATATATTTGTACCCCGCGAGCGGTGACGTGGCGGCCGGTAATTCTGTGGAAAAGGGAGGAACAGCAGTGGCGAGGCGGTTCCGCTTCGCCCGGGCGTCATCAGATGAGAACAGGTCCCTTTTTTACGGCGAACCGCTTCCGCTTCGCTCGCCGGAAATTTGGTGCAGTGTGAATTCGCCTCAACACCGACGAGTTCACTTTGAAGCGAAAGGTTTCGCTTCAAAGCACGCCGCCATGTTCGTTGCCCTGGAGCATGTGCTAAATTCAAATCACGGAGCGCTGCGAAGTCTGGCAACATGGCTTGAGCATTCTCGCCGCTTATGAATGTATGGGCGTTGCGTGCTTGTGAAGAAATTCTCGCTGTTTTGGGTGGATTAATCGCGTCTTTGAGGCTCAGCACATAGTTTTGACATTCTCAGGGGCACCTGAGACTATCAGATCGAACTTGGGGTGCCCGCGTTTTCTTCGATACTCGCATAACCGCGCTAACAAACGAACGTCTTCGCGGAATCTGCCGAAGAGAAGGCGAACTGTTCCTGTGTCGCCGGTGTCTGTGAAAACGCAAGTGTGTTGCCACTGTGTGTACTCATTAAGGCAGGTAGAGTGAACTAGTTCACTGCAGCATTCTATAGGTACGAACCTTGGTGTATTTGTCAGTATTTATAGGGAACAGCAACTCCGTGCTCGCCGGAGGTAACTCCGGTCGTCGCGCTTTTTATCTGCTGCGTTTATTGCCGCTAACATCTTGGTAGCATTCAGCAATGGAAACGTCGAGTCGACAGTATTTTGTGTTCTCAATTGAGCATATGCAGCTTTTTTGCTCCTATTAGGACAGGGGTTCTATTTGGAGTAAATGTTTTAATCATCTAGAAATAATAATGTTACTTTTAGTACCTGCTTTACACTCCAGTAAAGAGAGGTATCTTTGGTGCCCAGGCGAGTATATTTCATTTAAAGAGGAAGCGTTTTGAAATGCAGTATTCCTATGGAAGCCATATTTTACAGCTTTTTTTTTACACAATATATGCGACAATAAAATAACAGTACCTTTTTTCAAAAAAATATTTTTATTGAGTACAAAATATTCGAGCCAATTGTCCTGGAGCTTGCTTTCGATGTTTAAAGAGAACCAATGCCGTGGCCCCTGCTGAGAATACGGGGAGTGTCTTGACCCAAGCTGTCTTTGAGTGTTCAATGTGAAATACAGAAAGGAATGAAAATTGAGGTCCCACACTTGCAAGAAAGCAGACAAGGTTTAAATTATTTGCTGTCAACAGACAGGCACGACGTCCTACATCTGGTTAAAAGGCACGACGTCAAAGGAGCCTTCTTCTGAAAGAAAAATTAGAAGAGAAAAAATAAGTGCACCTGTAAGCTTGAAATATTAGCTGCGCAAAGTGGAGTTTAAGTAAAGCTCAATAAAGCATTTCCGGCTACACTTTTCAATAAGTTATATATTTTGATGTTTCAACCATTTTCGTGGCAAAAATTAGCTAGTAGATCATAGTAGCTAATCTGGTAGCTAGTGCAAATAGGTACTCTGTTGGGTGACAGCGGTTGAAACCGAGTATCAAGGTATCACGAGTTAGAGAGCTGCTTACGCATTCGTTGAGGCAATATGGCCAAATACGGAAAGCAGCGTCGATCGGGAACCTTTTCCCCATAAAGCATAGAACTTTAAAAAATATTTTCTTACTGAGGCACATGCGCATCCTCATTGCCTTTGGCGGCTTTGCAGCGCTGAAAGGAGCATTGCGATAATTTTTTTTTCACATGTCAGAAGGTTCCTCACGCGTTCCGCTTTACAACACGCAGTGGGAACTTGCATGCAATTTCCTTAAAGGTAAAACCCGCAGCAACACATTTTGAGGGCTCCGTCATTCTGCATGCAGGCCAAAGGCAAGGCAAGGGTGACTAATACAGCAGAAGGAGCGAATCTTTATTGTAATTTCTTTGGAGTTGTTAGGAATAGAAGGCTACCATCAGACCTCTCTCCCCCCACCTGTGTTCTGGTCTGCTCCTGTTCGTGGCCAAAGTCGGAAAGAAACATTTGACACAGGTCCGCCTGGTTGGAAAGTAAAATTAAAGGGAAGCTGAAGCACTTTTCGAAAAAAATGAGATCTCTACGTCATTTTATAGATTTTAGTCCACTGAAACAGAATATATCATTCAAAAAGAGCGGAAATAAACGAAAAAGTTGTTTTTTAGAAGAAAACGCGCCCCATCGCCTCAGGGCACCGAGCAAACGCCGTTCTTGCCCGCGATTGGTCGGGACCGTCGTGAGGTCATCCACGGGGATCTCCGGCCGGCACCGACGGCGTTGCTGCGTAGCGCGTTGCTTCAGCGGGCTTTTAAGGACTACGTTCTGGAAATTATGGATAATTCCAGCAGTGCTGAAAGGTTTGCACTTTTACCATGCATGTTCGAGCCATGAGCAGCTTCAGAAAACGGCGGAACCAACGACGCCGCGGAGTGCGCCGGCAGCGAATGTCAAGTCGCGTCATGTTCACGTGTTGCAAATCTCGACTTGATGGATGGGTGGATGACAGCTTTTATTTTCACTGGAAATGGAGAAGCCTTACTACTCACCGCCCCTGGCACGCAGGCCTGGAGGGCGGGGGCCGGAGCCTCCGTGACTAAAGGCTAACAAAGAGACTTTACCTCTTCGTGGCATCAGCCGCCAGGCGGATTGGCTTGTTTCTGCCGAGCGGGTTCTTTTCTGCGCAGCAATGCTTCCCAGATTTCTCTGCTATCAATATCTTCGTCGACTCTGGGGTAGTCAGCGCATTCCCATATTCTTTGCTTCCGGGTAACCGTGGAACCGCCGTACTGTCGGGATCTGGACGAGCCCGCGCAAACCTATTCCGAAATAGTTGAGAACTACAGACTAAACAGAAAACTAGCACCACCGCCTGATAAGAATCTAATAGAGAAGCGACCGCATGGCGGCGCCTGCAAGCCGAAAATTTCGTTAACCCAGTATGGGCCTTTCACGTCGTACCAGGGTAACACGAAAACCAAATCTCGACTGATACGTATATTTTGCATAGGTGCATGCGTGTGCATATGTTTTGTGTAGGTGCAAGTGGCAGTAAAAAAAAAGTAAATTGCGTCGAAACGTTTCTTTGTACCGCTGCTGCATAAAAGCCTGGCCACCAAATTCTTGTAACGACTGTAAATATGATTTAAATCAGATCACCGGCACGCTTACACGAGTCGCGCGAGGTAAAGCATTTGTTTGTTCATTTATTTATGGTTACTTGCCTAATTACGCCCGAAGGCCTTTTAGAACTACAAAAAATGCAAAACTGCATGATTTGGAGTGGGTGCACTGCTGTACTACAGCGCGAAGAGACGAGGCGACCAGGAGGAATCTCCCGTGTGCGCTTTCCTTCTGTCGCTTGTTCGGGCTACTGTTCAACCATGAAACTTTTGCACTTACCCCATTGCGTTGTTTTTTTTTTCATGCTGAACACGCTTTTGAAAATAATTATGGGTGCGCTTCGGAGCTCGCAGTGCTGCTCATCAAAACTAGTGTGCTACGAGATATAGTTTCTGCTGTTGCGTATCGAGATAGCCGGCAGAATTGCTTGTGGCAGATATATGCGTACCGCTGCTCGAGCACTTTGCCGTTCTGACTCAAGGACAAATTTGCATGAATTCTGGCCCCATTGTCGATCGTCAGTCATGACCAAGCGCTCATGAATGCAAATGTTTTCTTTGCTCAAGTATACTAGGCCTATATATTCGGTTTTTTGTTCAGTTGGGTGCGGGTGCATGTGCTGCGCGCTGATGAAAGATTAAGAGAATTGCTTGTGCTGCCACGAGGTTCAAGCAATCAGGAAAAAGCAAAAAGGCACACAGTGCGTAACGAGCTCAAAAAGTTCAAGACTGTGTGCCTCACTAAAGCTGGAAGTGGCTTTAGCTCAGCATGGATGTGAACCAGCTGGGAAAGGCAAAGAGTTTACAAACAGGTAACAAAGTAATATAACGAAAAGAGAAATATTGCTGCACATATTCTGTGCAGGCAGTTTCGGCATGTTGCGTACAACCAGATTGTCTGGTTCACGTGGAAGAGGCTGACGGAGAACAACCGACGGATTCTTCCAAGCTGTGGGCTGAGCGCTGTTCGAAAGAAGTACCATGCCAAAACTGGTTTATATACAGGCTTCAAGCATTACAGGGAACGCCCGAACGAGAGAAAGTAAACGGCACTGGCAAAAGATTGCGTTGATCTGTGGTTCGCCAAAGCGCGGGCCGCAGCGAAGCAAGCGCAGCCGGCCGGCCGACTCTCCGTGAATGGCGTCACTTCGCCAGTTCTCCCGCTCTGCCGTCCCCCAACCCGGAAGGACTTTGGTGTAGGCCAGTTGGTATGACATCATGAAGAGCAAAACCGCAAAACAGGACGGGACTGAGGCAGGCGACAACCGCCCTGTGTTTTCTCCTGCCTCAATCCCGTCCTGTTTTGCTCTTCATGACCCCAACCCGGCGCTTCCGGAAGCGACGAGGGCGTGCAGGCGGCGGGTTTTTAAGAAGCGATTGCAGCTCTGCTTGCGGATAGATTCGGGAAAAAATTTACACACATGATTTTCAAGGTCCTTTCTTCCCAACCACAACGTTTCACGCGATTTGAAAACCGTTTCAGCTTCCCTTTAAGTAAGAAAAATACCCCAACCACGAAATTAGCCGTGGTATAGCACTGTATAAACCTTGTATACAGCAGCGAGAGCTTCTTTGTTTTGATTCGCCTCATAAGTCAAGCTTCTTTCACACACGCAGAAGTCGATTCGTCGTCCCCGGCCGTTGTGGATGCACTGGCGGAGGCTAAGCGGGCAAGTCTAGCCGCGTCTTCTTTGCGCCAATCATCGAGACGTCTTGCGCGCTGTTCCTCGGTTTCTTCGGCTCTCTGCCTCCTCTTTGTTTCATTCCGACAGCAAAGCCTAACTCCTTTCGGTCTCTCTGCCGGCTCTGCCGACGGCTGCACTAAGACGCCTTCACCTGCAGCCAGCCTTCTCCATCCTACGGCGCATGCGCACGGCTCTTACAGCTGCGTAGCGCCGGCGCGCCGCGGAAGTGGCACCTGCTATGACTTCACGCGCATGTGCACAGCTGGCGGAGTGAGAGAATGCTGAAGCTGGTGCGGCTGCTAAGCAACGGCTCGAAGCCACGGTGTGACCACGGCTCAAATGCGGTCACACTGACCTCGCGAAGTGGCTGCCGTAGTGAAGCTCTCTCTACAAAAAAAAACAACACAGCCTTTCGGAAATTACTCGGTTCCTTCATCGGGTGTAACTGCGGGCGAGTTGCTGCTAGCCTTTTTGAACCGAAAGCTTCAATACCCGAGGCAGCCTCACTGTGCGTTCATCCTTGAATTTCCCTGATTGGTTCAGAGAGGTCATGTGATCTACTGACGTAATCACGATCTGCCCACCGTGGTAGGTGGCACCTTCCTCATCGGACTGTGAGCAACCTCCCTATTGTGGCAGGTTGGGATTGACTTGAGGATTGCCCGAGAGGCTACGTGACCGTTTAACTGACCAGCGACGAAGGGTCGGAGGTTTCTGCAACTTCGGCACTGGACGCGGAGATGGTGTCAAGTGAGACGGTGTGCCGGAAGACTTACTTTGTGATCACACTCAGCGAGTCTGAGTTTAATACACGTGCATTTGATAGACGCCTTACAGACAATCCGTTCGGCAGTGTTTGGGGCGTTTGTGAACGTAGCCATGCAACAGAAGCTTTCGCTTGTCACATGGATTAACCAAAGTTTAAACCACAGCTAATTTTTTAGCCGTTGGTTATTCATCCACGCGTTCACTAGACGTAGACCGTGGATGTGAGAGGGGGGTGTGGGGGGAGCGAGAGTTTCAAGGAAGCGTACTCAACTAAGAGTGTTCTGCGTTGGCGCGGCTGTGTGGCTAGCACAACAGTTCCCTCAAGTTTCTCTTGTCAACCCCTGCTCTGTTCCCTGTTTATTTTTTGACATGCGCTTTCTGCTGCTTCATTCTTTTGGGGAAGTGCTTGGTTTTGGCACTGTATTACGCCGAGCACTTAGAGCGCGGAATCTTCTATACTCTTTTATGCTTTATTGTTTTTCTTTCGCTGCCTTCCTGGGGTCGGCAGTTTAAACCGGAACGCTTGCATCCACGAATACCACATAAATAGAAGGTGTTTGGAAACTGGAAGCGAAGAGAAAAGTGCTTTCCGAACTTTTAAAATGTGAAGAGCTTGTAAGATGCCACATTTTGAAACTGGAGGTCTCACGAACCAGGAAAGCAGATTTAAATATGGTTTTCACCCCATGTTGCTGGCGAAAATTGCTGCGATACGTTAAGACATCACTAATCCGGAAAATGTAACAATTTAGGCACTCTCCGTGGCTGCTAAGTGATTGCTATATCCTGTACTACGATATAAAAATGAAATCGCAGGAATGGAATCAACCGATTAGGGAAGGCGAGGATTTGTTCTCATCTCTATTCGTGATAACGTGACCAAACTTCACGGACCCCAACGGCCGCGCATTTCCCCCCTGCTCATTTACTGTATAGCTTTCCATATTCATGGCACGTAAATAAATGTAGAAAATTTTGTCCCTAGGAAACTTGATCGTACGTCCAGTTACATACCAAAGAGCCACAACTCTACTGCCCCACTTTCACTTTCAGCCACACTTTTTTTTTCGGCCGCATGCAACAAAAATTTCTCTCGATACTTATTTAGTTTCAGCTCTCTGTGCTGGCTCCTGGGAGCGATGATGAAGTCTTTCATCTCTGCGCACCCGGCGTTCATAGCAAGTCTTCGCACACTGAAGAGGGAATGGCGTTCAGTGCACACGTGTCTGCGGCATCAAAGGAGAGCTCAATGCTGTTTATCCCCATACACGACGATGATAATCCGGTATGTTGTATCACCGTAATTTAAAGTGAAGACACAGCGAACGAACGAGGGGCCGTCGGTGTCGAGAAAACTGATGCGCCACACACACACCACCATGTCGGCGCGGCGAAACGGCAGCCACCAGCATTTGTAAGCGCCGTAGACAATGAATGACCAGTCGTTGCTTCTGCAAGCATTGGCGGCTTAAGTGGGACGCTCAATGCTGCACGTTGCTGCCAAGGTCGATGACGTCCAGTCTCTTATGTCATGGCAAGTGCGTGCAAAGGAGTGGGCGGTAAGCTGGCGGCTGCGGGGAGAAAGGGCGGTCGACGCGTCACGCACCGCCATGTTCGCTCGACTGAGCTAGGCTAGCTAAGCCTCTCGCAGACTGCCGTCACAGTCCATGCAGCACCAAGCATTCCGCGAACACGCTGGAGGCTTCAGAAGAAGGGTGTGTGCAGCACATATTTGCGCAGGGAGGCGGCGACCCGGTGTCTACTAGCATGACAAACGTGCACGAAGCTGCAACAGCAGTGGCGAGATGCAAGCAAGCAGCGACGAGCGAGCCGCGGACGTCACCTGCAAGTGCATTGAACAGGAAAGTGGTGCCACATTGGGGCGGGAAGACGCTAAGAAGTGTTTCAAAGGCCCGAAAGTGCATTCAAGCCGATGTGCTCCTGTTTGGAAAAGCAGCAAAATCACGTGAATGCTTTATTTTAGCCCGATTTCGTGACAGCAGCAAAAAAGGGGGATTTCCTCATTTTCAACACTTACAGCCGGTCCCACTATTTTCGGCAACATGATCCAAAGCGGATGGCAGCCATTGATACTCCTATTCGGGTTCATTTATGTTTGAAGTTCAGCATAAATCTTCCTGCTAAAGGTGAAAACTTGCACATTTCATGTTTGTGCTGTCCTCGGACTAACACTTACCCTTCCTAGAAAGGCTTAATGTTTTACCTAGACGGCTTAGAGTCACTCTTGTTATGGCATTGCAAGCTTAGGACATTGCAACAGCACAAATACTTAAGTTCCTTAAGCAGCGTAACCTAGCTTACCCGCGAAAAGATTAGGATCACCCCTTTTTGTTTTTTAGAATATGGGGACCATATATTCTTCGCCTCAAGTGGCTTATCTCAATTGTGTCTACTACAGAACTACAACAAAATTTCTTGCCAAATTCTTTATCGGCACCTAAGAAGGCATCACTCAACGCTTCAAGAATATTTCGCACATAAGTATATAGCGCCGGTTTAAATGGATCCACATCCACAATCCAGCGCTAAGGCATTCTGAAAGTGAGTAGTAAAGTTTGTCCAGTAGCTCACGCCCTTATCGATAAACAGACATTCTTTCTCAAACTAAGCCGGCGAACACCGGGTTAAAAAATAGGTACATGCAGCTTCATAAGACTGGGACCCCCTCCCTAAACGGACAGCGTAACAGTGCAATTTGGTAGAAGAGCCCGACAATCCCTGCAGGCCTAATATTGCATGAGTGGAGGTTCTCATCATATTCTTGTCGCCTGAGCTTGGGGATTCATTGCTTCCGCTACAAAGACACGCGCCTCGAAATAAAACCAAATATTTGCTGGAAAAGTGCTCGCAATTTTAATAATGCGGTATTTTTTACTATAGGGATCTTTTTCTACCAGCAGCTCACGCAGTAGCGAGGCAACCCTACTGCGTGAGCTACTGGTAGAAAATGATTCCTGCAGGAAAAATAGGATTTTTAGCCGCCCAAACGGCAAGACTAAAAAGACAAAACGCCCGTAACTGAACGCATAACACCACTGGAAGCACACTTATTCTGATCAAGGTCACTGACTTTTGATCTTCCAATATAGATCAAGGAAAAAATGCTGTCAACTTACGTTAGCACGGTGAGCCCTTCTCGCTTGATTGCATTTCTCGAAATACGTTCAATACCACTTTCTAATACACTATAGTTCAACGTCAGCTGTGCAGGAGGAATGGCGGACCAATTCTACACCGCGCTTACATAAAGAAAACGCAAAATATCCAAGTTGAAGTGAACAGTGTGTTCCTTTAATGGAGAAGTGAAATTGAAAAATATAACAAAACTCAAAGAGCTTAGGAGAGGCTCTTGAGAAGCATATACAACAGAGAACGCAAAAAAGCGATATTCAGTGATTCGCAGCCCAGCCCCGACAAGCCGAAGAGAAGACCATTGGGGACATTCTTGTTGCTTTCCTGTACCGGTCGGTGCTTCGCGGCCATCGTTGGGTATTTGCGCGCTGTGTGTTCCGTGATCCGGCGGAGAGCGTGCGTGCGGCACGATTCCCTGTCCAGGCCGGTTGCTTGGAGTATGTCGTATGCGAATGCAGGAGAGACATCGTCCCTGACGGTAGATCCAGACACATGGAAGCTCGCCTGGAGTAATTTGCCCTGGAAGGGGCCGTTTGTAAGCAACAACAGTGTCTCGATCAGGGTCCCCATTGCAGGATAAGTGGGATTCGCCGTCTTGAGTGCCATGGCGAGGGCTGGACCGCTCAGGAGGTGTACAGCCAGTGGTAGCAGCTGCACTGATTGAGCGCGGCTGACTTCGCATGCTTGCAGATGCGTCAGCTCTAGGTGAACGCTGTATGCTGCACAGGGAGGAGAAAGGCATCAGCAAGAGAGAAAAGCATGTGCCCTTGTGAAAGGCCTCTGCCACGACTGGTCAAGCGATATTAGCAATCAAAGCTAAGCACAAAAAGCAGTTTGCGAAGCGTTGTCAAGTGCTCGGAAGGTTCCCAAACAATTGGACGGCGTCATAGAAAGAAATATTATAGCAAGAATGGAAACCAACTTTCAAATAATGCATAGGCGATGAGAGCCAAAATTTCTAAAAATAAAAACGATGTATTCCTGAGTGCCGTAATACAGTGCCGAGAAACTCAACGCACGCGGAAGAAGAGAAAAGAAAGATAAACTGATTCTTACCGCTGACGGTCGTCAGGCGAACCAGCACCACGACGAGGAGAAAGTGCCTTGCGGTCTGCAGCTTCGTTTGGCACTGTGGACTGCATGACAGCTGAGTGAGCGCGAAATGTTTGCACGAGCGGTGCCCCGCTTTATATAGGTCTCTCAATGCTGGAAAGGGAGCTCACAGTGCCTTCCTGAGACTGTCCTTGTGGAAAGGGGCCCAGGCTTCCTTTCTCTTTCCAAAAAATCTTTAAAAAAAGTGAAAGAAAGTCTTTTCGATAACAGGCGGTGTTGGGGTGGGGGACAGGTTTTGCTGATAAGCCAGCAGGCTTTCATAAGCTCAATCCCACATTTCTTGGATACTATAGTCGGGCACAATGCAAGAATGGAGGAGCTCTACTGCTTCAAAGGACCCCCTTGTAGGGAACGCTATCGGCCGATTCCGAGGAACCTCATAGCGCGAAGAAGCAGGGAGTGGCCGGTGAAAGGAAATGATCCTTTGTCTCTGCTGTCAGGGATAGGCCCTGCACTCCCAGCATTGTCACGTTAGCATTGTTATGAGAATCCGCCAAAGGTGTGGGAGCATATACAGGAACCTTATCTAGGACACTTACCACACCCTTGATAAAGAGGGCAATGCTAAAAATGCCACCTGGCTACTCTGTCTCAACAAGCCCTGCTAACCAGTGATATACAAGGGAGCTAAGAAGCCTTACGAGGAGGGAAAGGGAAAGTGGTCAAGTGTTAGGGAATACACAGAGCGTTGGTGTTCGCTACCCATGCCCATGAATTAAGGACGAAGCATTTTAGAGCAGGAAAAAGTTTACGAAGACATTTTTTTTCATATGTTGTAAGATCTCGCTGCAACAAACAATATCTCTTTACATCTTTCGTCGACAAACTTTCATTATTTTGCTATTAGCATTTTTGCTTCCGTTAAAAGCAATCCCTCTTTTTCTACGACTGTCTTAACAGCTCGATGCGACTGTAAATATTTTGCTTCAATATTTACGCAACAGTGAATTACAATTTTCAAATACTCAAAACTTTTTTACAAGAATGTTGAACATGATTTTTTTTGCAAGGACATTGTCCAGATCTCAATTCGATCCGATTTAGATTGTCCACTTGCATTGGTTCTAGACAGGAAAAAATAATTGCGAATAAGTTCTTCCCTTTATTGTCTTAAGTTTCCAAAAATCTCTTTACTTCTGGAAAGGCTATGCAAGCCCTCTGAGAAGATTATTCTTCAGAAATGTGCTTTCCGTTCGCTTTGAATTTTTTATCACGGTGAACTCTCGCGTTCAGCTCGAAGCATCACTCTACGAAAGACAACACCCGCTCTCTCACTCAAGTTTATCATGAACATTTACAATTTACTCTAGAGGCGTGCTAGCCCGGGAAAAGGCAACTTCAACAAGAAACTTCCTGTCAATATCCAGTTATATTGCTCAGATTTGAACGTGCTTTGACCAAATGGTAATTTTTCAGAAAAATGTATTACAGTTTCAAGAAACATTATCAAATACGCTTGCTTCCCAGGAATAACATTTCACAAATTGAAGGCGATGCAGTGCGCACCACAATGCATATTCACGGCACATTACTCATTCTTTTTCGACGTAATTTTTTGAAATCCCTTGCGTTGTCCGTCCAACCCGTGGTACTTTATAGAACTTAGTCCAGGCGCCAGATAAGAGTGGATTGAAACCCTGTCCAGGTAAAATCAGAATGAAATGTGAGGGGCTTTAAGGAATAAAGTATAAGAAGGATTATATGGCGAAACTCTACTGCCTACTTGAGAAGCGAAGATTTTGGGCCGATTGGTGCCTGATGTCCCAGTCAAGAAATGGCGCAAAAATAGAGGGCGGTGAAAGGATTGCAAGAGAAGGCCCGCATGTTTCGTCCCTCGTTTATCTTGCTGTTTTTCCTCAGATTTCTCGCTTGGAAGCCATTAGAGATCTCAGCTTGAACGCCGTTCTCTTTCTTGGAAGTGATCGTGGTGATTCAGGATGAGGTGGCAACAGCTGACACAGTATTGGCTGGAGGGGCTTCTTTCAGAAGTATTCATTGCTTCGGTTTTCAGTACGCTATCACCTAAAGTATGAGTTTTGCGTTAAACAGGGAACAATTATAAGAATTTCACATGGCGTTCCCCGCTATACAAGAACCAGCTCGACAGCTGGAGAAAACCAAGAAGGCGAAAAATTGTTGACAGTAGGTGGAAGGCGAATGTAGGCAGTTGTTTGCGTGCGATGAACGACATTTTGGAGTCAAAAACGTGGATTGTTTGAAACTAGCGAGCAAGTGCAAATAAGAGGAGCTAGAGGGAATAGCCCAGCTCAATTTGGAAAAAAGAAATGCCCCCCACTGGCATTTTTCAACCAATTTCTTTGTCCACATTAAATGTCTATCTCTGCGGCCTACCTTCAGAGGCACAGCAGTGAAAACAAAACACAGCGATGTCAGTCGCACTGTAACCATGGAATACAAGAATCAAGTCTACGAAGAAGTTATCTTGCAGGAAAAAATCTCTGGCTCCTTCTATTCTTTACTTTTTTTCTTTCCGAAGTGTCCCCTGCCCTAACACACCTGGACAAACGTGAAAACGTCACCTGGTGTGGCTGCGAAGTGCAAAACTGCGGTAAGTTTTGTCTTGACTTCGACCCACTATAACGTTACATTCACGCGTGCAATTGCAGTCGCAAATCGCACCGGATGCCAGTACCGTTTAGGAGCCTGGAAGTTTAGAGGCGTGCTTGGAATTGAGAGCTGCTTTTGTTTTATTAACCACTGTAAAACGCTATCAATCATGGCTGGAGATTTCGATCTGTTCGCTCTTACTCAGCCAGCAATATACAAAATGTCCATCTCCAATGGTTTGATGATGTAACGTTGATTTTCATCCCCCCTCGTCGCCCGCAAGGTAGATTCTTTGTTGTCAAGAATAAATGGCTATTGGTTCTGCACCACTGTCGAGATTCTGTGCCAGCGGTCGAAAGCATGAGTTCATCGGCCAGTTGGTTTTGTTTCGTGTCTTTGTCACCATGCTACGTCAATGCGCTTCACTGCACCAAAGAATTCCGCTCTCACGTCATTTAATCACCAACTTTTTAAATATACTCTTGATCCGCAATAGCCCAATTTCAGGAAATTTTGGAGAAGGTAGTCCCTGACAGTATTTTGTTGTCACGCGAATTTGGAGCTGCTTTGTCTAAATACCGAAGCTTAAGACAAATGGCGGAAATACTTTGCCGGAACAACTTCAATTGCGCCTTCCTTTTATAATTAAGTATTCTCAGGTTTATAGGCAGCCTACCACGTGGCAAATCGACGGGGTGATATTTTTTGTATTTTTTAAAATCTTATAACATTCCCGTTGCAGCCATTTTCTACTCCGATGCAACTCAAGAACGTAGCAGCGAATACCCCTCAAAGCAGGCCGTCTAGCCACTAATCTCGTTCTCATGACATCGTGTTAGTCGTCCTAACATGAAATCGCCAGAGGCTTGAAGCTGTTTTTGAGAAATGGGGTGAAAATAAGTTCCCAGAAGGTATCCCATGTGCTAGATAAAAATAAAATGCAATGACAGGCAAACTGGAACGAAATGCAAGTGAGGGATTGGTGAGAGGAAGGAATGTAGGTGAAATTTGTATTTGTAGAGCGAGCCGCCCATCCCTGACCACCAAGGGAATGACTTATCCCCTTGCACCTACCACTCCCTGCTTTGTCACACTAGCAGGGTCTTGAGAATCCGCCGACACCTTCTCTGAAAGGGGGTGCTTTGTGCTCTTAAGCAGTATCTGACTTTAGCGATAAGGAAAGAGGGGCTGTTTTTAGAAAGTCGCTTTTACAAACATGAGTGTGGCCAATTTCATGGCTGTGAAAAGATAAAAAGTTTAAGAGGAATAGCTGTCTTTCTTGGAAGTGATGGTCAGCCTCAGGTAGGAGACAGATAAGAAAAAACTGGGATAGTGGGGTTATTTGTAGGTGCATGAGGATGTCTTCAAATTCTCGGCCTGCTACTGATGAAAATGTCAACTAGACTGCTTTGTGTGCTGGCGGTTATCTACTGCATGACAAATAAAAATCTCGGGCTGCTTGTCGCCTCGTTTTCTTCTGATTCTTGTAGTAACCTTACATCTCCATGCGCAGGGGCGAAAAATCGGTTCACTGACACTGCATTGTGGAAACATGGGCGCAAACATGAGCTGTCGACGAATATTTGACTTTATTCTGAGTACTTTTTAACTATGAAGCGGACAGTAACCTTGAGTTTGCACTGTATGTGGAACGCAATATTTGGCACCAACCTCATGTATAAATCACAAGATTTCCAGAGGCAGGAGTATCATTATCAACATTGTCATTATTCATGTGAGTACACCTACTGCCCGACAAAAGCCTCTCCTATATTTCTACAATTAACAACGTCTTGTTCCGTCTGCGGCCTTATTATCGCTCGAAACTTTCTAATCTCACCAGCGCGCACAACCATCTGCCGCCCCCTGCTAGTTATGTGGGCGAAGGGAAAGAATGAACGGAGAAAAATAAACCGGTGATAATAACTTCAAAGGCTAGTCGAGAGGTGGGGATGGTTTCATAGAAGCCAGAATGCAGTTTTTTATGGCAATGCAACGAAGTAAATTCTTCCTTAAGTGGGTTGCATCCTGCAGGTGAAATTATATTTTCTCCTTTAATGTGATGATATCTGGCGGTAGGTACTCAACATCCGCTTCAATTCCCGAGGAAGAGGGGCACTTTGAGAGGCTGTGAAAAGCCGAAGGCATTTGTGCTTGCTGCTTGCTGTGCGATATTTTGGTGTGCGAGATATTCATTGAACAACGGGCCTAAAATAACGCCGTGCTCTTCTGACGCAAGCCTTTTGAAGGGGTACAATAGAGCTGCTTTCGTTGCCCCTCGGGTTCACTCCATATGCCTGCACATATGGGGTGCAGCCGGAATTTCCTTACCAGGTTTTGTTTTGCAGTGACTAGAATACAGGTCTAGTGGCGCTCGGCACAGGAGCGGCTCAAGTTAAAAACGCCTCTTTTCGCCGCAGGTGGCGCTACCGCGCCTGTTACTAGCTCAGCGCCTCTGGCGCCATACTGGCCCGGCAGTAGGAAGGGCTCTCCAAGAGATGAGCACATGCGTTTCAGCGCTTCGCTGCTAGGTTTCTAGGTCCAAATTAAGCATCTGCTGACAACGCTTCATTCTTTTCTGTCGCACCTGAGTGCATGCGAAAACCAGGCTAATGGAATACAAGGCTTATAAATGCCAGTCGACCGCTACCGGACTGCGTATGACACTGTCTAGCGTAATGTCACTGTTGAAGCATCTAATAGAACTTGTTGGTTTCAGTTACCTGATGACAAGTAGAGTGAACCATAATCCAGAAGGGCATCTTATCAGAACTGTGTGCCGGTCTTTGTTCTGGCTGCAATACCCGTGTCCAATACCTCAGCAGGCGTGCGTAGTTATGCTGTAGTCCGCATTGCGTTTATCAACGTTTCCCACTCAGTTTTTACAGGAAACCTCGAGCTTGGCACCCTCATTATCATTTTGTACGCAGATGCTGGTCAGCAAAGCTGTCCCAGCGGCACGGAGGAGCTTGATGATAAAATTCTAGATGCAGGCAACATATAGATGCAGCAGACGCAGTGCTTAAATCCCACATACCATTTCACTTGGACGGCAGCAACAAGTGAAAGGCGACTAATATTCTAATGGAGTTTTTGCGTGTTGGTAGCGGGTCAATCTTAAAGCAGCGCTAGCAATTTGAAGGCGCAGAGTTAATACGTACACACGAGCGCTGAGGTGTTCGACTCGTCTATGCCCCGTCGTATTCTTAGCGCTGCTCCCTTTTGTTAGCTGCACTGTTATGGAGCAAAAAACAAATGGCGTCTTGAAAACATTCTGGAAGCGTACTGAATTTGCTTCTAACGACCAAACTATTGGCAGCAAGCTCAAGCCAGCCGAGTTCACTCGCACTAACGACCACGGTGACCTACTGCATCCCTCTGTGGGGCCCCCTCTACAAATTGTAGGTGACCTGAAAAATACATACACGACATGTTTTAGCCTCCTATACAGCTACATGCAGACAGTATCATTGATATTGTTTAGGTGGTTAAGGTAAAAACAGTGCTTATGTCTGTCCTGGCCACTGTGAAAATTCGGCAGCCGAGCTCACTGCTGGAGTGTCTAGCACTGCTCTATACGTAACGAAACCGCCTTCCATTTCAAAGAACCGGAAGTGAAAAGATTCTGAGTGACAAAAGACTACTCGCTGCGCTTAGACCTGCAAAGCATCTATGAGGGTGAAATTCCAATTAACATAATTTCGGCTGGTTACTCGAATATTGAGCCTGCCAGGATGCCAAGATTTGCTATAATTTGTCTTATACAAATGTTTAATCTTACGCTGAAAGCCTTGTCTAAAATTGTGGTGAAAATATTTTTAATAGTGCGTACAATTTTGTGAATAAAATGCGTTTTTGAGGTTTGTGAACCGCTTTAGGAAGAGTGGAAAAGTTATTTTCGCACTCTTGCAGTGCCTTCACAGATGAATCAATGGGTAGCTCACAACAGTCGAGTGTAAAAAAAAAAGGAGCTCAGTAAGATATGCGTCTAAACAAATTACCTCCGCCAGCTAAACTATGAGCATTTCGCACTGCTCTTTGTCGGTAGCAGACGACATAGAACGACGCGATTTTTTGTCATCGCCAAATTACTCAACGGGGCACGGTGGGAGAGCGAAAAGGTGCCTGGCAGGTTGTGTGAAAGTTAGTTGAAGCCAACGGCATGCAGTTTTCTTGAATAGGGGCGTATAATGAACTCCAAAGTTACAACGATGCGGGGAAACATACATAAGCTCCTGAAGCAGCAGTGACGGCGCTGCTAGAGAAAGGTTGCAGTGACGCCATCTGGTGGATTCTACTCACAAGAGCACGCCCGCGCCCTCCCGTTCGCGCCACTGAGACATATATTAGGTCGGGCAACCTGAAAAAATTGAAAAACAATAAGCCCCTGCCCGCACCACTGCCGTATAACAGGCTTAATCTAATTTGAAGATTGAAAAATAAGGGCTGAGTGCAATGGCAATTTTACCAACCGTAGGTGGGGAAAATAGAAACAAATATCAGGGGGGGGGGGGGGGGGTTGTATGGTTGTCGAGAAAGGGGTTATGAGCATAGGGATTGGAATGGGGACAGCGAGTTCTTCGCTCTGATATTTTGAATGTCTTGACTCCATTGCTTGCCTGTATGGACAGTATATAGTTCAATGCAAAAATGACTTAGCGAGGTTTTTATAGGACATAACAGGTAAGCAAAAAATTGGTAGTGCCTTAGATACGCCATGCCAGGATATACGATGCGCGAGGTGCAGTCAGGCTGGAATAAAATACGAACAGCGCCTAAGAACAAAAAAAACGCAAAAAACGCTTTATCTGTGGGCTTCCTGATATTGTATGAAGCTAGCGTGATTCATGTTGCCGGGTAATGGATCTACCGAAGTATCTATTAATAACTCTTTCTAAATGGATATCTCGCTGTAAAGTAGTAACACACACCTTATGTGTGCCCCCGTTTCATTCCGGCCTGACTGTACGAGTCCCGGTGGTCATTGTTGTTCTCGCTATTATTGTGGTCACCTTTTCTTTGGTAATGAGATACATATAGGCTCCATCTCGGTGGCTATGCGCCGACAATTACCCTCGGCAGTCTGGCATCTCCGTTTGGCAAGCCGTTCCTCAATCTGTTCGGGGCGTCTCCACTGCTCTCTTTGCCTTCATACGCTCATTTTGTCTTTGTTGAGTAGCCACGCACCAGGCTACGACTATAATGATCGGATGAGTTAATCTTCTGTTGTCTATACTGCCGTTTATCAGTTGCTGAACTCTCCTCCTCTGCATTCATATTGAACGTTGTGATACAGCCGCCCATTACATTTCCGCGTTTATGCTCAATTCTGCACATGCGACGCGCGGTTAAAATGATTTTTTCCTTCGAATTAACTATTGTCAGTCAGTGCGGGGACCCTCGTTGAAAAGCAATATATAATGCAGGCTATTAGTGAAGAAAAGATTTCTTCGAGCTTTACTAAATGTTCATAGTAGTTATCAGTCACATGGATTGTTCATTAAATAAAATATTACCCCAGTGTTAAGAGAATATTAATAGAGATTATGCAAAACCTTCAAACAATATTTTGGGGAAGTAAACCACTTTCATGCGACCTCTAAGAGACCTGGATAATAATGTGATTTTATGACGCCAGTCATAATGAACAATGACAAGTTAAGAGGCATATAGAAAATGCGTGCAAAACATATACTGAAAAAAAAGCTTCAAAGTATAGTGATGAATTAGCGGTTGCAAAACACCCTAGAAAATATTCACTTCAAATAGCTCCTGCCTCATTTCTTGTGAAGACGCTTATTTGCTTGATATATTTACTTTGTTTAAATTTCGCACATGAGGCAATTTTATTTCGCCTCGCATAATAGCTTGCTCTCACAATTTTGTTCGATTAAATTATTTTATACATTCATTTGAATTTCTATAGTGAATTCATTTGAATCCTGGCACCGTATTCCAAGTTTATGTCATTATCAAAAGCGCCACAGTTTGCCGCAGCGGCCACATGTGAATTGTCGAAACGCCGGAAGCGGATGTCGGTTCCGTTGACACTGTGAGCATAAGTATGACACATCAGCCCAGCGCACACAAAAACACGGACGAAGAGAGTAGAGGTGTTTACTCTCCTCGTCCGCTGAAATGATGTCTCATAATTACACTGAGAATAAACCAGCCCCGGCTCCCTACGCTTAGCGACTGTGAGCGGCGGCATGATGTGACCTGCGTTGCGGTTACCGCAGCGAAACGTCCCGCGGCGCTATTGCTCTTTTCCGAAAAATGCAATGCGACGGAAGAAAAATTCAGCCGCAAGTTTAGTTACGTATCGGATTCCACTGCAAAGGGGTAATATAAAAGCTACGTTATTTGTATAATTGACTTCAACCAATCGGAAACATATTGTTCTGGTACTCTTTTCTGAAGCGTAAGGGCCGGAGGTGTACCTAAAGAAGGAAATGCTGTACGCATGTACGCATATCTTTGCATTATCAGAAGGCGGCCATTACACCCGACGTTCGCCGATGGTGAAGAAAAAGCAGCTAGCTTATTCACACAACACGGTGTTTAAAATTTATTTTGAGTGTAAAAGGGAACTGAGAGAAAATTTTCTGGCATACATTAACTTGTTGCACAATTCACGCCGCCTGCTCGTGTTCAACCATCAAGACGCCGTGACGACTTCCCGTCTGCAACGCCGCTGAAAGTAACCTGCTGCTGTGATCAGATGGTATTGCCGGCTTTAATTTACGTTTTTAATTATTCTATACAAGCACTACAAGAACCGTGAGACACCGCTGTTCGGTTTTTAATTTTTCTGCGGCCAACAAATAAAAGGAATGAGCTAAAAAAATCTTCGTGCTGTGTTTCTCTTCATATAAGCGTTGGGAGAGTTCGCAGACGAAGTCATCACAAGTTCGCCACGGTACGAAACGTACGCATAACCACACTCACGCCTGAAAACTTTCAGTGTAACTCGCGAGCTCAATGCAGACCCACACGACGGCGGCTGTCGAGCACCGTAAGGGCCGTCGTACGATTGTTTCGGAACGGCTTCCGCCAGGCCCGCTTCGCGAGCGGGCCGCCCGTTTTCGGCCGCCAGGCTGACGTAGGGCGGAAAGGTTTTGTACGATAACTTTGGCGCTTGCGAGCGAGGTGGATGGTCCCAGCATCCCGATTGGCGCGCCGGACAGTGCCTCTCGTCTATTGGCGTGCGGCGCGGTACAGGCATGCGTTCTTTTAGCAAAACACTCAGATATCTTGCAGTAGGAATAGCCCGTATTAATTGCGGCGTACTCGAGACATCCGTTCCGTCAGCGCTTTTGTTTTGTTTTTTTGCCGCGGGATTTTCTTCGAAGGCACAATCGTGGTCGGCTGTGATATGTGTGGGAAACGACATGTGGACGATTTATATCCAAGAGACTGAGTTGTTGCTGACTTTTTCAACGCGTTCACTGGCCAAAAAATGGGACACCGGTCCATCGCTTCACCTCACCGCACCTAAAAGTAAACGTATAAGTGATAAATTTGCTTTATTTTTTTTATTTAGAGTGGACATTCTGCCACTACAGGGCTTAAGAGGAGCGTCGTTTTTGTTGACAGTACTGGTTCACGTGCTAAAAAGGAGATGGTGCCACTAGGCTGGGTTAATCGTGTCGAGCGTTGCAATTCTGTTTCCATCCGCTGAACTAGAGTCACTAAATAAAGACTTAGAGTACCGTCACTGCAGCACGGCGGTAAGCAGGGGCGGCCATTTTGTTGTTTATCATTGTTGCCAGATTGCCTCTTCGGCGACCTCGCCGCTAATTTTCGCCCGGCCATTTTGTAAACAACGCTGTTAGCCACCCTGCGCTGCGGCGGTGATCGTAGCCGTACGGCATGGAGCCGCTCAGATGCAAACTGTACAGCTGTTGCCTTCAGTTTATGCTTTCGTCGTGCGGAGCTGAATTCCTGCGAGGCGCGGAATCCCTGGTCACTGAGTCGGTCACCGGCAGCACTAGCAGCGTCGCAGCACTAGGACTACCACAGTTGCCCGACTGAAAACGCATAAGCCACAAAATGGCAGCCCCCATGAACCGTCGCAGTGTAAACAAATATCACGTGATGCAAACTGACCAATGATCGTGGCGGCGGCACAGAACAATAGAAGAAAAGAGTGCCGGTACTCTAAGTCTTTATTTAGTGACTCTACGCTGAACTATAAATGGGAATGTGTCTGCGTTTAACGTGCGTAATCGTGCATATACGGTTATGGTCAAAAGACAGCATCGATTTATGCTCTTTTCTAGCCATATATTTGTACGCCGTGAGCGGTGACGTGGCGGCCGATAATTCTGTGGAAAAGAGAGGAACAGCAGTGGCGAGGCGGTTCCGCCTCGCCCGGGCGTCATCAGATGAGAACAGGTCCCTTTTTTACGGCGAACCGCTTCCGCTTCGCTAGCCGGAAATTTGGTGCAGTGTGAATTCGCCTCAACACCGACGAGTTCACTTTGAAGCGAAAGGTTTCGCTTCAAAGCACGCCGCCATGTTCGTTGCCCTGGAGCATGTGCTAAATTCAAATCACGGAGCGCTGCGAAGTCTGGCAACATGGCTTGAGTGCAGTTCCATGCATATCTCGCCGCTTATGAATGTATGGGCGTTGCGTGCTTGTGAGGAAATTCTCGCTGTTTTGGGTGGATTAATCGCGTCTTTGAGGCTCAGCACATAGTTTTGACATTCTCTGGGGCACCAGAGACTATCAGATCGAACTTGGGGTGCCCGCGTTTTCTTCGATACTCGCATAACCGCGCTAACAAACGAACGTCTTCGCGGAATCTGCCGAAGAGAAGGCGAACTGTTCCTGTGTCGCCGGTGTCTGTGAAAACGCAAGTGTGTTGCCACTGTGTTTACTCATTAAGGCAGGTAGAGTGAACTAGTTCACTGCAGCATTTTATAGGTATGAACCATGGTGTATTTGTCAGTATTTATAGGGAACAGCAACTCCGCGCTCGCCGGAGGTAACTCCGGTCGTCGCGCTTTTTATCTGGAGGGTTTGTTGCCGCTAACATCTTGGTAGCATTCAGCAATGGAAACGTCGAGTCGACAGTATTTTGTGTTCTCAGTGGAGCATATGCAGCTTTTTTCCTCCTATTAGGACAGGGGTTCTATTTGGAGTAAATGTTTTAATCATCTAGAAATAATAATGTTACTTTTAGTACCTGCTTTACACTCCAGTATAGAGAGGTATCTTTGGTGCCCAGGCGAGTATATTTCATTTAAAGAGGAAGCGTTTTGAAATGCAGTATTCCTATGGGAGCCGTATTTTACAGCTTTTTTTTTACACAATATATGCGACAATGAAATAACAGTAACTTTTTTCAAAAAAATATTTTTATTGAGTACAAAATATTAGAGCCAATTGTCCTGGAGCTTGCTTTCCATGTTTAACGAGAACCAACGCCGTGGCCCGTGCAGAGAATACGGGGAGTGTCTTGACCCAAGCTGTTTTTTAGTGTTCAATGTGAAATACAGAAAGGAATGAAAATTGAAGTCCCACACTTGCAAGAAAGCAGACAAGGTTTAAATGCTTTGCTGTCAACAGACAGGCACGTCGTGCTATCTCTGGTTAAAAGGCAAGACGTCAAAGGAGACTTCTGAAAGAAAAATTAGAAGAGAAAAAATAATTGCACGAGAGCAATTACAACTGTAAGCTTGAAATATTAGCTGCTTAAAGTGGAATTTAAGTCAAGCACACACAAGCATTTCCGGCTACACTTTTCAATAAGTTATATATTTTGATGTTTCAACAATTTTCGTGGCAAAAATTAGCTAGTAGATCATAGTAGCTAATTTGGTAGCTAGTACAAATCTGTACCCTGTCCGGTAACAGCGGTTGAAGCCGAGTATCAAGGTATCACAAGTTAGAAAGCCGCTTTCGCATCCGTTGAGGCAATATGGCCAAATACGGAAAGCAGCGTCGATCGGAAACCTTTTCCCAATAAAGCATAGAACTTTAAAAAAATATTTTCTTACTGAGGCACATGCGCATCCTCATTGCCTTTGGCGGCTTTGCTGCGCTGAAAGGAGCATTGCGATAATTTTTTTTTCACTTGTCAGAAGGTTCCTCACGCGTTCCGCTTTGCAACACGCAGTGGAAACTTGCATGCAATTTCCTTAAAGGTAAAACCCGCAGCAACAATTTTGAGGGCGCCGTCATTCTGCGTGCAGGCCAAAGGCAAGGCAAGAGTGACTAATACAGCATGAGGAGCGAATCTTTATTGTAATTCCTTTGGAGTTGTTAGGAATAGAAGGCTACCATCAGACCCCCCAACCACCACCTGTGTTCTGGTCTGCCCCTGTTCGTGGCCAAAGTCGAAAAGAAACATTCGACACAGGTCCGCCTGGTTGGAAAGGAAAATTAAGTAAGAAAAAACCCCAACCACAAAATTAGCCGTGGTTTAGCTCTGATTAAACCTTGTATACAGCAGCGAGAGCTTCTTTGTTTTGATTCGCCTCATAGATCAAGCTTCTTTCAGACAGGCAGAAGTCGATTCGTCGTCCCCGGCCGTTGTGGATGCACTGTCGGAGGCTAAGCGGGCCCTTCTAGCCGCGTCTTCTTTGCGCCACTCATCGAGACGTCTTGCGCGCTGTTCCTCGGTTTCTTCGGCTCGCTGCCTCCCCTTCGTTTCATTCCGACGGCAAAGCCTAACTTATTTCGGTCTCTCTGCCGTCTCTGCCGACGGCTCCACTAAGACGTCTTCAATATATACACCTGCAGCCAACGCTCTCCATCCTACGGAGCATGCGCACGGCTGTTACAGCTGCGTAGCGCCGGCGCGCCGCGGAAGTGGCACCTGCTATGACTTCACGCGCATGCGCACAGCTGGCGGAGTGAGAGAACGCTGAAGCTGGTGCGGCTGCTAAGCAACGGCTCGAAGCCACGGTGTAACCACGGCTCAAGTGCGGCCAAGCTGACCTCGCGAAGTGGCTGCCGTAGTGAACCTCTCTCTACAAAAAAAAAAACACAGCCTTTCGGAAATTACTCGGTTCCTTGATCGGGTGCAACTGTGGGCGAGTTGCTGCTAGCTTTTTTGAACCGAAAGCTTCAATACCCGAGGTATTAAAGAAGGCAGCGTCACTGTGCGTTCATCCTTGAATTTCCCTGAATGGTTCAGAGAGGTCATGTGATCTACTGACGTAATCACGATCTGCCCACCGTCGTAGGTGGCACCTGGCTCATCGGACTGTGAGCAACCTCCCTAATGTGGCAGGTTGGGATTGAATTGAGGATTGGCCGAGAGGCTACGTGACCGTTTAACTAACCAGCGACGAAGGGTCGGAGGTTTCTGCAACTTCGGCACTGGACGCGGAGATGGTGTCAAGTGAGACGGAGTGCCGGAAGACTGACTTTGTGATCACACTCAGCGAGTCTGAGTTTAATAGGCGTGCATTTGATAGACGCCTTACAGACAATCCGTTCGGCAGTGTGTGGGGCGTATTTGAACGTAGCCATGACATAGAAGCTTTCGCTTCTCACAAGATTAACCAAAGTTTTAACCACAGCTAATTTTTTAGCCGTTGGTTATTCATCCACCCGGTCACTAGACGTAGACCGTGGATGTGAGAGGAGAGTGCGGTGGGAGCGAGAGTTTCAAGGAAGGGGACTCAACTAAGAGTGTTCTGCGCGGGCACGACTGAGTGGCTAGCACAACAGTTCCCTCAAGTTTCTCTTGTCAACCCCTGCTCTATTTTCTGTTTATTATTTTGACATGCGCTTTCTGCTGCTTCATTCTTTCGGCGAAGTGCTTGGTTTCAGCACTGTATTACGCCGAGCACTTCGAGCGCGGAATCTTCTATACTCTTTTATGCTTTATTCTTTTTCATTCGCTGCCTTCCTGGGGTCGGCATTTTAAACCGGAACGCTTGCTTCCACGAATACCACATAAATAGAAGAAGTATGGAAACTGGAAGCGAAGAGAAAAGTGCTTTCCAAACTTTTAAACGTGAAGAACTTGTAAGATGCCATATTTTGAAACAGGAGGTCTCACGAACCAGGGAAGCAGAGTTAAATATGGTTGCCACCCCATATCGCTGGCGAAAATTGCTGCGATAGGTTAAGACATCACTAATTCGGAAAATGTAACAATTTAGGCACTCTCTGTGGCTGCTAAGTGATTGCTATATCCTGTACTACAATATAAAAATGAAATCGCAGGAATGGAATCAACCGATTAGGGAAGGCGAGGATTTGTTCTCATCTCTATTCGTGATAACGTGACGAAACTTCACGGACCCCAACGGCCGCGCATTTCCCCCCTGCTCATTTCCTGTATAGCTTTCCATATACATGGCACGTAAATAAATGTAGAAAATTTTGTCCCTAGGAAACTTGATCGTACGTCCAGTTACATACCAAAGAGCCACAACTCTACTGCCCCACTTTCACTTTCAGCCACACTTCTTTTTCGTCAGCATGCAACAAGAATTTCTCAGATACTTAATTAGTTTGAGCTCTCTGTGTTGGCTCCTGGGAGCGATGATGAAGTCTTTCATCTTTGCGCACCCGGCGTTCACAGCAAGTATTCGCACAATGAAGAGGGACTGGCGTTAAGTGCACACGTGTCTGCGGCACCAAAGGAGAGCTCAATGCTCTTTACCCCTATACACGACGATGATAATCCGGTGTTTTCTATAACTCTAATTTAAAGTGAAGATGCAGCGAACGAACGAGGGGCCGTCGGTGTCGAGAAAACTGATGCGCCACACACACACCGCCATGTCGGCGCGGCGAAACGGTAGCCGCCAACATTTGTAAGCGCCGTAGACAATGAATGACTAGTCGTTGCTTCTGCAGGCATTGGCGGCTTAAGTGGGACGCTCAATGCTGCATGTTGCTGCCAAAGTCGATGACGTCCAGTCGCTTATGTCATGGCAAGTGCGTGCAAAGGAATGGGCGGTAAGCTGGCGGCTGCTGTGAGAAAGGTCGGTCGACGCGTCACGCACCGCCATGTTCGCTCGACTGAGCTAGGCTAGCTGAGCCTCTCGCAGACTGCCGTCACAGTCCATGCAGCACCAAGCATTCCGCGAACACGCTGGAGGCTTGAAAAGAAGGGTGTGTGCAGCACATATTTGCGCAGGGCGGCGGCGACCCGGTGTCTACTAGCATGACAAACATGCACGAAGCAGCAAGACCAGAGGCGAGATGCAAGCAAGCAGCTACGAGCACACCGCGGACGTCACCTGCAGTTCATTGAACAGGAAACTGCCACTATGGGGCGGGAAGACGCTAAGAAGTGTTTCAAAGGCCCGAAAGTGTATTCAAGCCGATGTGCTCCTGTTAGGAAAAGCAGCAAAATCACGTGAATGCTTTATTTTAGCCAGATTTCGCGGCAGCAGTAAAAAAGGGGGATTTCCTCATTTTCAACACTTACAGCCGTTCCCACTATTTTCGGCAACGAGATCCAAAGCGGATGGCAGCCATTGATACTCCTATTCGGGTTCATTTATGTTTGAAGTGCAGCATAAATCTTCCTGCTAAAGGTGAAAACTTGCACATTTCATGTTTACGCTGTCCTCAGAATAACACTTACCCTTCCTAGAAAGGCTTAATGTTTTACCTAGCCGGCTTAGAGTCACTCTTGTTATGGCATTGCAAGCTTAGGATATTGCAACAGCACAAATACTTAAGTTCCTGAAGCAGCGTAACCTACCTTACCCGCGAAAAGATTAAGATCACCCCTTTTTGTTTTTTAGAATATGGTGACCATATATTCTTCGCCTCAAGTGGCTTATATCAATTGTGTCTACTACTGAACTACAACAAAATTTCTTGCCAAAGTCTTTATCGGCACCTAAGAAGGCATCACTCACCGCTTCAAGAATATTTCGCACATAAGTATATAGCGCCGGTTTAAATGGATCCACATCCACAATCCAGCGCTAAGGCATTCTGGAAGTGAGTAGTAAAGTTTGTCCAGTAGCTCACGCCCTTATCGTTAAACAGACATTCTTTCTCAAACTAAGCCGGCGAACAACGGGTTAAAAATAGGTACATGTAGCTTCATCAGACTGGGACCCCCTCCCTAAACGGACAGCGTAACAGTGCAATTTGTTAGAAGAGCCCGACAATCCCTGCAGGCCCAATATTGCTCGAGTGGAGGTTCTCATCATATTCTTGTCGCCTGAGCTTGGGGATTCATTGCTTCCGCTACAAATACACGCGCCTCGAAATAAAACCAAATATTTGATGGAAAAGTGCTCGCAATTTTAATAATGCGGTATTTTTTACTATAGGGATCTTTTTCTACCAGTAGCTCACGCAGTAGCAAGGCAACGCTACTGCATGAGATACTGGTAGAAAATGATTCCTGCAGGAAAAAATAGGATTTTTAGCCGCCCAAACGGCAAGACTAAAAAGACAAAACGCCCGTAACTGAACGCATAACACCACTGGAAGCACACTTATTCTGATCAAGGTCAGTGACTTTTGATCTTCCAGTATAGAACAAGGAAAAAATGCAGTCAACTTACGTTAGCACGGTGAGCCCTTCTCGCTTGATTGCATTTCTCGAAATACGTTCAAGACCACTTTCTAATACACTATAGTTCAACGTCAGCTGTGCAGGAGGAATGGCGGACCAATTCTACACCGCTCTTACATATAGAAAACGCAAAAAATTCAAGTTGAAGTGAACAGTGTGTTCGTTTAATGGAGAAGTGAAATTGAAAAATATAACAAAATTCAAAGAGCTTAGGAGAGGCTCTTGAGAAGCCTATACAACAGAGAACGCAAAAGAGCGATATTCAGTGATTCGCAGCCCAGCCCCGACAAGCCGAAGAGAAGACCATTGGGGACATTCTTGTTGCTGCCCTGTACCGGTCGGTGCTTCGCGGCCATCGTTGGGTATTTGCGCGCTGTGTCTTCCGTGATCCCGCGGAGAGCGTGCGTGCGGCACGATTCCCTGTCCAGGCCGGTTGCTTGGAGTAGGTCGTATGCGAATGCAGGAGAGACATCGTCCCTGACGGTAGATCCAGACACATGGAAGCTCGCCTGGAGTAAGTTGCCCTGGAAGGGGCCGTTTGTAAGCCACAACATAGTCTCGATCAGGGTCCCCATTGCAGGATAAGTGGGATTCGCCGTCTTGAGTGCCATGGCGAGGGCTGGACCGCTCAGGAGGTGTACAGCCAGTGGTAGCAGCTGCACTGATTGAGCGCGGCTGACTTCGCATGCTTGCAGATGCCTCAGCTGTAGGTGAACGCTGTAAGCTGCGCAGGGAAGAGAAAGGAATCAGCAAGCGAAAAAACATGTGCCCTTCAGAAAGGCCTCTGCCACGAATGGTCAAGCGATATTAGCAATCAAAGCTAAGCACAAAAAGCAGTTTTCGAAGCGTTGTCAAGTGCTCGGAAGGTTCCCAAACAATTGGACGGCGTCATAGAAAGAAAAAGTTTAGCAAAAATGAAAACCAACTTTCAAATAATGCATAGGCGATGAGAGCCAAAATTTCTAAAAATAAAAACGATGTATTCCTAAGTGTCGTAATACAGTGCCGAGAAACTCAACGCACGCGGAAGAAGAGGAAAGAAAGATAAACTGATTCTAACCACTGACGGTCGTCAGGCGAACCAGCACCACGACGAGGAGAAAGTGCCTTGCGGTCTGCAGCTTCGTTTGGCACTGTGGACTGCATGACAGCTGAGTGAGCGCGAAATGTTTGCACGTGCGGTGCCCCGCTTTATATAGTGCCTTCCTGACACTGTCCTTGTGGAAAGGGGCCCAGGCTTCCTTTCTCTTTCCAAAAAAATCTTTAAAAAAATGAAAGAAAGTCTTTTCGATAACAGGCGGTGTTGGGGTGGGGGACAGGTTTTGCTGATAAGCCAGCAGGCTTTCATAAGCTCAATCCCACATTTCTTGGATACTATAGTCGGACACAATGCAAGAATGGAGGAGCTCTACCGCTTCAAAGGACCCCCTTGTAGGGGACGCTATCAGCCGATTCCGAGGGACCTCATAGTGCGAAGAAGCAGGGAGTGGTCGGTGAAAGGAAATGATCCTTTGTCTCTGTTGTCAGGGATAGGCCCTGCACTCCCTGCATTGTCACGTTAGCATTGTTAGGAGAATCCGCCAAAGGTGTGGGAGCATATACAGGAACCTTATCTAGGACATGTACCGCACCCTTGATAAAGAGGGCAATGCTAAAAATGCCACCTGGCTACTCTGTCTCAACAAGCCCTGCTAACCAGTGATATGCAAGGGTGCGAAGAAGGCTTTTGAGGAGGGAAAGGGAAAGTGGTCAAGTGTTAGGGAATACACAGAGCGTTGGTGTTCGCTATACCCATGAATTAAGGACGAAGCATTTTAGAGCAGGAAAAAGTTTACGAAGACATTTTTTGTTCATATGTTGTAAGATCTCGCTGCAACAAACAATATCTTTTTACATCTCTCGCCGACAAACTTTCATTATTTTGCTATTAGCATTTTTGCTTCCGTTATAAGCAATCCCTGTTTTTCTACGATTGTCTTAACAACTCGATGAGACTGCAAATATTTTGCTTCAATATTTACGCAACAGTGAATTGCAATTTTCAAATACTCAAAACTTTTTTACAAGAGTGTTGAACATGAATTTTTTTTTTGCAAGGACATTGTCCAGATCTCAATTCGATCCGATTTAGATTGTCCACTTGCTTTGGTTCTAGACAGGAAAAAATAATTGCGAATAAGTTCTTCCCTTTATGTTCTTAAGTTTCCAAAAATCTCTTTACTTCTGGAAAGGCTGTGCAAGCCCTCTGAGAAGATTATTCTTCAGAAATGTGCTTTCCGTTCGCTTTGAATTTTTTATCACGGTGAACTCTCGCGTTCAGCTCGAAGCATCACTCTACGAAAGACAACACCCGCTCTCTCACTCAAGTTTATCATGAACATTTACAATTTACTCTAGAGGCGTGCTAGCCCGGGAAAAGGCAACTTCAACAAGAAACTTCCTGTCAATATCCAGTTATATTGCTCAGATTTGAACGTGCTTTGACCAAATGGTAATTTCTCAGAAAAAATGTATTACAGTTTCAAGAAACATTATCAAATACGCTTGCTGCCCAGGAATAACATTTCACAAATAGAAGGCGATGCAGTGCGCACCACAATGCATATTCACGGCACATTACTCATTCTTTTTCGACGTAATTTTTTGAAATCCCTTGCGTTGTCCGTCCAACCCGTGGTACTTTATAGAACATAGACCAGGCGCCAGATAAAGAGTGAATTGAAACCCTGTCCAGGTAAAATCAGAATGAAATGTGAGGGGCTTTAAGGAATAAAGTATAAGAAGGATTATATGGCAAAAATCTACTGCCCACTTGAGAAGCGAAGATTTTGGGCCGATTGGTGCCTGATGTCCCAGTCAAGAAATGGCGCAAAAATAGAGGGCGGTGAAAGGATTGCAAGAGAAGGCCCGCATGTTTCGTCCCTCGTTTTCTTGCTGTTTTTCCCCAGATTTCTCGCTTGGAAGCCATTAGAGATCTCAGCTTGAACGCCGTTCTCTTTCTTAGAAGTGAACGTGGTGATTCAGGTTGAGGTGGCAACAGCTGACACAGTATTGCCTGGAGGGGCTTCTTTCAGAAGTATTCATTGCTTCGGTTTTCCAGTACGCTATCACCTAAGGTATGAGTAATGTGTTAAACAGGGAAGAATTATAAGAATTTCACATGGCGTTTCCCGCTATAGAAGAACCAGCTCGACAGCCGGAGAAAAACAAGAAGGGGAAAATTGTTGACAGTAGGTGGAAGGCGAAAGTAGGCAGTTGTTTGCGTTCGAGGAACGACATTTTGTAGTCAAAAACGTGGATTGTTTGAAACTAGCGAGCAAGAGCAAATAAGGGGAACCTAGAGGGAATAGCCCAGCTCAATTTGGAAAAAAGAAATGGCCCCCACTGGCATTTTTCAACCAATTTCTTAGTCCACATTAAATGTCTATCTCTGCGGCCTACCTTCTGAGGCACAGCAGTGAAAACAAAACACAGCGATGTCAGTCGCACTGTAACCATGGAATACAAGAATCAAGTCTACGAAGAAGTTATCTTGCAGGAAAAAATCTCTGGCTCCTTCTATTCTTTACTTTTTTTCTTTCCGAAGTGTCCCCTGCCCTAACACACCTGGACAAACGTGAAAACGTCACCTGGTGTGGCTGCGAAGTGCAAAACTGCGGTAAGTTTTGTATTGACTTAGACCCACTATAACGTTACATTCACGCGTGCAATTGCAGTCGCGAATCGCACCGGATGAGAGTACCGTTTAGGAGCCTGGAAGTTTAGAGTCGTGCTTGGAATTGAGAGCTGCTTTTGTTTTATTAACCACTGTAAAACTCTATCAATCATGGCTGGAGATTTCGATCTGTTCGCTCTTACTCAGCCAGCAATATACAAAATGTCCATCTCCAATGGTTTGATGATGTAACGTTGATTTTCATCCCCCTTCGTCGCCCGCAAGGTAGATTCTTTGTTGTCAAGAATAAATGGCTATTGGTTCTGCCCCACTGTCGAGATTCTGTGCCAGCGGTCGAAAGCATGAGTTCATCGGCCAGTTGGTTTTGTTTCGTGTCTTTGTCACCATGCTACGTCAATGCGCTTCACTGCACCAAAGAATTCCGCTCTCACGTCATTTAATCACCAACTTTTTAAATATACTCTTGATCCGCAATAGCCCAATTTCAGAAATTTTTGAAGAAGGTAGTCCCTGCCAGTATTTTGTTGTCACGCGAATTTGGAGCTGCTTTGTCTAAATAGCGAAGCTTAAGACAAATGGCGGAAATACTTTGCCGGAACAACTTCAATTGCGCCTTCCTGTTAGAATTAAATATTCACAGGTTTATAGGCAGCCTACCACATGGCAAATCGACGGGGTGATATTTTTTGTATTTTTTTAAATCTTATAACATTCCCGGTGCAGCCATTTTCTACTCCGATGCAACTCAAGAACGTAGCAGCGAATACCCCTCAAAGCAGGCCGTCTGTCCACTAATCTCGTTCTCATGACATCGTGTTAGTCGTCCCAACATGAAATCGCCAGAGTCTTGAAGCTGTTTTTGAGAAATGGGGTGAAAATAAGTTGCCAGAAGGTATCCCATGTGCTAGATAAAAATGTAGGTGAAATTTGTATTTGTAGAGCGAGCCGCCCATCCCTGACCACCAAGGGAATGACTTATCCCCTTGCACCTACCACTCCCTGCTTTGTCACACTAGCAGGGTCTTGAGAATCCGCCGACACCTTCTCTGAAAGGGGGTGCTTTGTGCTCTTAAGCAGTATCTGACTATAGCGATAAGGAAAGAGGGGCTGTTTTTAGAAAGTCGCTTTTACAAACATGAGTGTGGCCAATTTCATGGCTGTGAAAAGATAAAAAAGTTTAAGAGGAATAGCTGTCTTTCTTGGAAGTGATGGTCAGCCTCAGGTAGGAGACAGATAAGAAAAAACTGGGATAGTGGGGTTATTTGTAGGTGCATCAGGATGTCTTCAAACTCTCGGCCTGCTACTGATGAAAATGTCAACTAGACTGCTTTGTATGCTGGCGGTTATCTACTGCATGACAAATAAAAATCTCGCGCTGCTTGTCGCCTCGTTTTCTTCTGATTCTTGTAGTAACCTTACATCTCCATGCGCAGGGGCGAAAAGTCGCTTCACTGACACTGCATTGTGGAAACATGGGCGCAAACATGAGCTGTCGACGAATATTTGATTTTATTCTGAGTACTTTTTAACTATGAAGCGGACAGTAACCTTGAGTTTGCACTGTATGTGGAACGCAATATTTGGCACCAACCTGATGTATAAATCACAAGATTTCCAGAGGCAGGAGTATCATTATCAACATTGTCATTATTCATGTGAGTACACCTACTGCCCGAAAAAAGCCTCTCTTATATTTCTACAATTAACAACGTCTTGTTCCGTCTGCGGCCTTATTATCGCTCGAAACTTTCTAATCTCACCAGCGCGCACAACCATCTGCCGCCCCCTGCTAGTTATGTGGGCGAAGGGAAAGAATGAACGAAGAAAAATAAACCTAGTGATAATAACTTCAAAGGCTAGTCGAGAGGTGGGAATGGTTTCATAGAAGCCAGAATGCAGTTTTTTATGGCAATGCAAGGAAGTAAATTCTTCCTTAAGTGGGTTGCATCCTGCAGGTGAAATTATATTTACTCGTTTAATGTGATGATATCTGGCGGTAGGTACTCAACATCCGCTTCAATTCCCGAGGAAGAGGGGCACTTTGAGAGGCTCTGAAAAGCCGAAGACACGTGTGCTTGCTGCTTCCTGGGAGATATTTTGCGTGCGAGATATTCATTGAACAACTGGCCTAAAATAACGCCGTGCTCTTCTGACGCAAGCCTTTTGAAGGGGTACAATAGAGCTGCTTTCCTTGCCCCTCGGGTTCACTCCATATGCCTGCACATATGGGGTGCAGCCGGAATTGCCTTACCAGGTCTTGTTTTGCAGTGACTAGAATACAGGTCTAGTGGCGCTCGGCACAGGAGCGGCTCAAGTTAAAAACGCCTCTTTTCGCCGCAGGTGGCGCTACCGCGCCTGTTACTAGCTCAGCGCCTCTGGCGCCACACTGGCCGGGCAGTAGGAAGGACTCTCCAAGAGTTGAGCACATGCGTTTCCGCGCTTCACTGCTGGGTTTCTACGTCCAAATTAAGCATCCGCTGACAACCTTCATTCTTTTCTGTCGCACCTGAGTGCATGCGAAAACCAGGCTAATGGAATACAAGGCTTATAAATGCCAGTCGACCGCTACCGGACTGCGTATGACACTTTCTAGCGTAATGTCACTGTTGAAGCATCTAATAGAACTTGTTGGTTTCAGTTACCTGATGACAAGTAGAGTGAACCAGAATCCAGAAGGGCATCTTATCAGAACTGTGTGCCGGTCTTTGTTCTGGCTGCAATACCCGTGTCCAATACCTCAGCAGGCGTGCGTAGTCCGCATTGCGTTTATCAACGTTTCCCACTCAGTTTTTACAGGAAACCTCGAGCTTGGCACCCTCATTATCATTTTGTACGCAGATGCTGGTGAGCAAAGCTGTCCCAGCGGCACGGAGGAACTTGATGATAAAATTCTAGATGCAGGCAACATATAGATGCAGCAGACGCAGTGCGTAAATCCCACATACCATTTCACTTTGTCCCGTTTTGCGCTACTCTCACTTTCCATGGATCACCGTTACCGACTCGCCTAAGTTTCTACCCTTGTGAATACACGACATGTTTTAGCCTCCTATACAGCTACATGCAGCCAGTATCATTGATATTGTTTAGGTGGTTAAGGCAAAAACAGTGCTTATGTCTGTCCTGGCCACTGTGAAAATTCGGCAGCCGAGCTCACTGCTGTAGTGTCTAGCACTGCTCTTTACGTAACGAAACCGCCTTCCATTTCAAAGAACCGGAAGTGAAAAGATTCTGAGTGCCAAAAAATTACTTGCTGCGCTTTGACCTGCAAAGCATTCTTGAGGGTGAAATTCCATTTATCACAATTTCGGCTGGTTACTCGAAGAATGTGCCTGCCAGGAAACCAAGATTTGAAGTAATTTGTCTTATACAAATATTTACTCTTACGCTGCAAGCCTTGTCTAAAAATGTGGTGAAAATATTTTTAGTGTGGGTAAAAGTTTGTGAATAAAGTGCGTTTTTGAGGTCTGTGAACCGCTTTAGGAAGAGTGTAAAAGTTATTTCCGCACTTGTGCAGTACCTTCACAGATGAATCAATGAGGCAGCTCACAACAGTCGAGTGTAAAAAAAAAAGGAGCTCAGTAAGATATGCGTCTAAACAAATTACCTCCACCAGCAAAATTATGAGCATTTCGCATAGCTCTTTGTCGGTAGCAGATGACATAGAACGACGCGATTTTTTTCATCGCCAAAGTGCTCAACGGGGCATGGTGGGAGAGCGAAAAGATGCCTGGCAGGTTGCCTGAAAGTTAGTTGAAGCCAACGGCATGCAGCTTTCTTGACTAGGGGCGTATAATGAACTCCAACGTTACAACGATGCGGGGAAACATACATAAGCTCCTGAAGCAGCAGTGACGGCGCTGCTAGAGAAAGGTTGCAGTGACGCCATCTGGTGGATTATACTCCAAAGAGCACGCCCACGCCCTCCCGTTCGCGCCCCTGAGACATATATTAGGTCGGGCAAACTAAAAAATTGAAATACAATCAGCCCCAGCCCGCACCACTGCCGTATAACAGGGTTAATCTAATTTGAAGATATACAAAATAAGGGCTGAGTGCAATGGCAATTTTACCAACCGTAGGTGGGGAAAATGGAAACAAATATCAGGGGGGGGGGGGTGAGGGGGGGTTGTATGGTTGTCGAGAAAGGGGTTATGAGCATAGGGATGGGAATGGGGACAGCGAGTTCTTCGCTCTGATATTTGGAATGTCTTGACTCCATTGCTTGCCTGTATTTACAGTATATAGTTTAATGCAAAAATGACTTAGCGAGGTTTTTATAGGAGATAACAGGTAAGCAAAAAATTGGTAGTGCCTTAGCTACGCTATGCCAGGAATACGTAGCGAGAGGTGCAGTCAGGCTGGAATAAAATACGAACAGCGCCTAGGAACAAAAAAAAACGCTTTATCTGTGTGCTTCCAGCTATTGTATGAAGCTAGCGTGATTCATGTTGCCGGGTAATGGATCTACCGAAGTATCCATTAATAACTCTTTCTAAATGGATATCTCGCTGGAAAGTAGAAAAGCACACCTTATGTGTGCTCGCGTTTCATTCCGGCCTGACTGTACGAGTCCCGGTGGTCATTGTTGTGGTCACTATTATTGTGGTCTCTGTTTCTTTAGTAATGAGATACATATAGGCTCCATCTCGGTGGCTATGCGCCGTCAATTACCCTCGGCACTCTGGCATCTCTGTTTGGCAAGCCGTTCCTCAATCTGTTCGGGGCGTCTCCACTGCTCTCTTCGCCTTCTTACGCTAATTCTGTCTTTGTTGAGTAGCCACGCACCAGGCTACAACTATAATGATCGGATGAGTTAATCTTTTCTTGTCTATACCGTCGTTTAGAAGCTGCTGGACTCTCCTGCTCTGCATCCATATCAAACGTTGTGATACAGCCGCCCATTACATTTCCGCCTTTATGCACAATTCTGCACATGCGACGCGCGGTTATGATGATTTTTTCCTTCGAATTAACTATTGTCAGTCATTGTGGGGACCCTCGCTGAAAAGCAATATATAATGCAGGCTATTAGTGAAGAAAAGATTTCTTCGAGCTTTACGAAGTGTTCATAGCAGTGATCAGTCACATGGATTATGCATTAAATAAAATATTACCCCGGTGTTAAGAGAATATTAATACAGATTATGCAAAACCTTCAAACAAGAATTTGGGGAAGTAAACCACTTTCATGCGACCTCTAAGAGACCTGGATAATAATGTGAGTTTATGACACCAGTCATAATGAACAATGAGAAGTTAAGAGGCATATAGAAAATGCGTGCAAAACATATACTGAAAAAAAAAAGCTTCGAATTCTAGTGATGAATTAGCGGTTGCAAAACCCCCCTAGAAAATATTTACTTCAAATAGCTTCGGCCTCATTTCTTGTGAAGACGTTTATTTGCTTGATATATTTACTTTGTTTAAATTTCGCACATGAGGCAATTTTATTTCGCCTCGCCTAATAGCTCGCTCTCACAGTTTTGTTCGGTTAAATTATTTTATACATTGATTTGAATTTCTATAGTGAATTCATCTCAATCCTGGCACCGTATTCCAAGTTTGTCATAATCTAAAGCGCCACTGTTTGCCGCAGCGGCCACATGTGAATGGTCGAAACGCCGGAAGCGGATGTCGGTTCCGTTGACACTGTGAGCATAAGTATTACATATCAGTCCTGCGCACACAAAAATACGGACGAAGAGAGTAGAGGTGTTACTCTATTCGTCCGCTGGAATGATGTCTCATAATTACACTGAGAATCAACCAGCCCCAGCTCTCTACGCTTAGCGACTGTGAGCGGCGGCATGATGTGACCTGCGTTGCGGTTTCCGCAGCGAAACGTCCCGCGGCGCTATTGCTCTTTTCCGAAAAATGCAATGCGACGGAAGAAACATTCAGCCGCAAGTCTAGTTACGTATCGGATTCCACTGCAAAGGGGTAATATAAAAGCTACGTTATTTGCATAATTGACTTCAACCAATCGGAAACATATTGTTCTGGTACTCTTTTATGAAGCGTAAGAGCCGGAGGTGTACCTAAAGAAGGAAATGCTGTACGCATGTACGCATATCTTTGCATTAACAGAAGGCGGCCATTACAGCCGACGTTCGCCGATGGTGAAGAAAAAGCAGCCAGCTTATTCACACAACACGGCGTTTTGAATTTACATTGAGTGTAATAGGGAACGGGGAGAAAATTTTCTGGCATACAATAACTTGTTGCACAATTCACGCCGCCTGCTCGTGTTCAACCATCAAGACGCCGTGACGACTTCCCGTCTGCAACGCCGCTGAAAGTAACTTGCTGCTGTGATCAGATGGTTTTGCCGGCTTTAATTTACGTTTTTAATTATTTTATACAAGCACTACAAGAACCGTGAGATTCCGTTGTTCGGTTTTTAATTTTTCTGCGGCCAACAAATAAAAGGAATGAGCTAAAAAATCTTCGTGCTGTGTTTCTCTTCATATAAGTGTTCGGAGACTTCGCAGACGAAGTCATCACAAGTTCGCCACGGTACGAAACGCACGCATAACGACACTCACACCTGAAAACTTTCAATGTAACTCCCGAGCTCAATGCAGCCCCACGCGACTGCGGCTGTCGAGAACCGTAAGGGCCGTCGTACGATTGTTTAGGAACGGCTTCCGCCAGGCCCGCTTCGTTAGCGGACCGCCCGTTTTCGGCCGCCAGGCGGACGTGGGGCGGAAAGGTATTGTACGACAACTTTGGCGCTTGCGAGCGAGGTGGATGGTCCCAGCATCCCGATTGGCGCGCCGGGCAGTGCCTGTCGTCTAATCGCGTGCGGCGGCACAGGCATGCATTCTTGTAGCAAAACACTCAGATATCTTGCAGTAGGAATAGCCCGTATTAATTGCGGCGCACTCGAGACATCTATTCCGTCAACACTTTTGTTTGTTTTTTTTTGCCGCGGGATTTTCGTCGAAGGCACAATCGTGGTCGGCTGTGATATGTGTGGGAAACGACATGTTGACGATTTATATCCAAGAGACTGAGTTGTTGCTGACTTTTTCAACGCGTCCACTGGCCGCCAAAAATGGGACACTGGTCCATCGCTTCACCTCACCGCACCTAAAAGTAAACGTATAAGTGATAAATTTGCTTGATTTTTTATTTAGAGTGGCGATTCTGCTGCGACAGGGCTTAAGAGGAGCGTCGTTTTTGTTGACAGTACTGGTTCACGTGCTGACAAGCATATGGTGCCACTAGGCTGGGTTAATCGTGTCGAGCGTTGCAATTCTGTTTCCATCCGCTGAACTATAAATGGGAATGTGCCTGCGTTTAACGTGCGTAATCGTGCATATACGGTTAAGGTAGAAAGACAGCATCGATTTATGCTCATTTCTTGCCATATATTTTTACGCCGCGAGCGGTGACGTGGCGGCCAATAATTCTGTGGAAAAGCGAGAAACAGCAGTGGCGCGGCGGTTCCGCCTCGCCTGGGCGTCATCAGATGAGAACAGGTCCCTTTTTTACGGCGAACCGCTTCCGCTTCGCTCGCCGGAAATTTGGTTCAGTGTGAATTCGCCTCAACACCGACGAGTTCACTTTGAAGCGAAAGGTTTCGCTTCAAAGCACGCCGCCATGTTTGTTGCCCTGGAGCATGTGCTAAATTCAAATCACGGAGCGCTGCGAAGTCTGGCAACATGGCTTGAGCATTCTCGCCGCTTATGAATGTATGGGCGTTGCGTGCTTGTGAAGAAATTCTCGCTGTTTCGGGTGGATTAATCGCGTCTTTGTGGCTCAGCACATAGTTTTGACATTCTCTGGGGCACCAGAGACTATCAGATCGAATTTGGGGTGCCCGCGTTTTCTTCGATACTCGCATAACCGCGCTAACAAACGAACGTCTTCGCGGAATCTGCCGAAGAGAAGGCGAACTGTTCCTGTGTCGCCGGTGTCTGTGAAAACGCAAGTGTGTTGCCACTGTGTTTACTCATTAAGGCAGGTAGAGTGAACTAGTTCACTGCAGCATTCTATAGGTACGAACCTTGGTGTGTTTGTCAGTATTGATAGGGAACAGCAACTCCGCGCTCGCCGGAGGTAACACCGGTCGTCGCGCTTTTTATCTGGTGCGTTTGTTGCCGCTAACATCTTGGTAGCATTCAGCAATGGAAACGTCGAGTCGACAGTATTTTGTGTTCTCAGTTGAGCATATGCAGCTTTTTTGCTCCTATTAGGACAGGGGTTCTATTTGGAGTAAATGTTTTAATCATCTAGAAATAATAATGTTATTTTTAGTACCTGCTTTACACTCCAGTATAGAGAGGTATCTTTGGTGCCCAGGCGAGTAGATTTCATTTAAAGAGGAAGCGTTTTGAAATGCAGTATTCCTATGGAAGCCATATTTTACAGCTTTGTTTTACACGATATATGCGACAATGAAATAACAGTAACTTTTTTCAAAAAAATATTTTTATTGAGTACAAAATATTCGAGCCAATTGTCCTGGAGCTTGCTTTCGTTGTTTAAAGAGAACCAACGCCGTGGCCCCTGCAGAGAATACGGGGAGTGTCTTGACCCAAGCTGTCTTTGAGTGTTCAGTGTGAAATACAGAAAGGAATGAAAATTGAGGTCCCACACTTGCAAGAAAGCAGACAAGGTTTAAATGCTTTGCTGTCAACAGACAGTCACATCGTGCTTTCTCTGGTTAAAAGGCAAGACGTCAAAGGAGCCTTCTTCTGAAAGAAAAATTAGAAGAGAAAAAATAAGTGCACGAGAGCAATTACACCTGTAAGCTTGAAATATTAGCTGCTAAAAGTGGAGTTTAAGTCAAGCTCACACAAGCATTTCCGGCTACACTTTTCAATAAGTTAGATATTTTGATGTATCAACAATTTTCGTGGCAAAAATTAGCTAGTATATCATAGTAGCTAATCTGGTAGCTAGTACAAATCTGTACCCTGTCCGGTGACAGCGGTTGAAGCCGAGTATCAAGGTATCACAAGTTAGAAAGCCGCTTTCGCATCCGTTGAGGCAATATGGCCAAATACGGAAAGCAGCGTCGATCGGGAACCTTTTCCCCATAAAGCATAGAACTTTAAAAAATATTTTCTTACTGAGGCACATGCGCATCCTCAATGACTTTGGCGGCTTTCCTGCGCTGAAACCAGCATTGCGATAATTTTTTTTTTCACTTGTCAGAAGGTTCCTCACGCGTTCTGCTTTGCAACACGCAGTGGGAACTTGCATGCAATTTCCTTAAAGGTAAAACCCGCAGCAACACATTTTGAGGGCGCCGTCATTCTGCATGCAGGCCAAAGGCAAGGCAAGGGTGACTAATACAGCAGAAGGAGCGAATCTTTATTGTAATTTCTTTGGAGTTGTTAGGAATAGAAGGCTACCATCAGACCTCTCCCCCCCCCCCCCCCCCCCCGCCCCACCACCACCTCTGGTCTGCTCCTGTTGGTGGCCAAAGTCGAAAAGAAACAATCGACACAGGTCTGCCTAGTTGGAAAGGGAAATTAAGTAAGAAAAACCCCAACCACAAAATTATCCGTGGTTTAGCTCTGATTAAACCTTGTATACAGCAGCGAGAGCTTCTTTGTTTTGATTCGCCTCATAGATCAAGCTTCTTTCAGACAGGCAGAAGTCGATTCGTCGTCCCCGGCCGTTGTGGATGCACTGTCGGAGGCTAAGCGGGCCCTTCTAGCCGCGTCTTCTTTGCGCCACTCATCGAGACGTCTTGCGCGCTGTTCCTCGGTTTCTTCGGCTCGCTGCCTCCCCTTCGTTTCATTCCGACGGCAAAGCCTAACTTATTTCGGTCTCTCTGCCGTCTCTGCCGACGGCTCCACTAAGACGCCTTCAATATATACACCTGCAGCCAACGCTCTCCATCCTACGGCGCATGCGCACGGCTGTTACAGCTGCGTAGCGCCGGCGCGCCGCGGAAGTGGCACCTGCTATGACTTCACGCCCATGCGCACAGCTGGCGGAGTGAGAGAATGCTGAAGCTGGTGCGGCTGCTAAGCAACGGCTCGAAGCCATGGTGTGACCACGGCTCAAGTGCGGCCACGCTGACCTCGCGAAGTGGATGCCGTAGTGTAGCTCTCTCTACAAAAAAAAAAACACAGCCTTTCGGAAATTACTCGGTTCCTTGATCGGGTGCAACTGTGGGCGAGTTGCTGCTAGCTTTTTTGAACCGAAAGCTTCAATACCCGAGGTATTAAAGAAGGCAGCGTCACTGTGCGTTCATCCTTGAATTTCCCTGAATGGTTCAGAGAGGTCATGTGATCTACTGACGTAATCACGATCTGCCCACCATCGTAGGTGGCACCTGCCTCATCGGACTGTGAGCAACCTCCCTAATGTGGCAGGTTGGGATTGAATTGAGGATTGGCCGAGAGGCTACGTGACCGTTTAACTAACCAGCGACGAAGGGTCGGAGGTTTCTGCAACTTCGGCACTGGACGCGGAGATGGTGTCAAGTGAGACGGAGTGCCGGAAGACTGACTTTGTGATCACACTCAGCGAGTCTGAGTTTAATAGGCGTGCATTTGATAGACGCCTTACAGACAATCCGTTCGGCAGTGTGTGGGGCGTATTTGAACGTAGCCATGACATAGAAGCTTTCGCTTCTCACAAGATTAACCAAAGTTTTAACCACAGCTAATTTTTTAGCCGTTGGTTATTCATCCACCCGGTCACTAGACGTAGACCGTGGATGTGAGAGGAGAGTGCGGTGGGAGCGAGAGTTTCAAGGAAGGGGACTCAACTAAGAGTGTTCTGCGCGGGCACGACTGAGTGGCTAGCACAACAGTTCCCTCAAGTTTCTCTTGTCAACCCCTGCTCTATTTTCTGTTTATTATTTTGACATGCGCTTTCTGCTGCTTCATTCTTTCGGCGAAGTGCTTGGTTTCAGCACTGTATTACGCCGAGCACTTCGAGCGCGGAATCTTCTATACTCTTTTATGCTTTATTCTTTTTCATTCGCTGCCTTCCTGGGGTCGGCATTTTAAACCGGAACGCTTGCTTCCACGAATACCACATAAATAGAAGAAGTATGGAAACTGGAAGCGAAGAGAAAAGTGCTTTCCAAACTTTTAAACGTGAAGAACTTGTAAGATGCCATATTTTGAAACAGGAGGTCTCACGAACCAGGGAAGCAGAGTTAAATATGGTTGCCACCCCATATCGCTGGCGAAAATTGCTGCGATAGGTTAAGACATCACTAATTCGGAAAATGTAACAATTTAGGCACTCTCTGTGGCTGCTAAGTGATTGCTATATCCTGTACTACAATATAAAAATGAAATCGCAGGAATGGAATCAACCGATTAGGGAAGGCGAGGATTTGTTCTCATCTCTATTCGTGATAACGTGACGAAACTTCACGGACCCCAACGGCCGCGCATTTCCCCCCTGCTCATTTCCTGTATAGCTTTCCATATACATGGCACGTAAATAAATGTAGAAAATTTTGTCCCTAGGAAACTTGATCGTACGTCCAGTTACATACCAAAGAGCCACAACTCTACTGCCCCACTTTCACTTTCAGCCACACTTCTTTTTCGTCAGCATGCAACAAGAATTTCTCAGATACTTAATTAGTTTGAGCTCTCTGTGTTGGCTCCTGGGAGCGATGATGAAGTCTTTCATCTTTGCGCACCCGGCGTTCACAGCAAGTATTCGCACAATGAAGAGGGACTGGCGTTAAGTGCACACGTGTCTGCGGCACCAAAGGAGAGCTCAATGCTCTTTACCCCTATACACGACGATGATAATCCGGTGTTTTCTATAACTCTAATTTAAAGTGAAGATGCAGCGAACGAACGAGGGGCCGTCGGTGTCGAGAAAACTGATGCGCCACACACACACCGCCATGTCGGCGCGGCGAAACGGTAGCCGCCAACATTTGTAAGCGCCGTAGACAATGAATGACTAGTCGTTGCTTCTGCAGGCATTGGCGGCTTAAGTGGGACGCTCAATGCTGCATGTTGCTGCCAAAGTCGATGACGTCCAGTCGCTTATGTCATGGCAAGTGCGTGCAAAGGAATGGGCGGTAAGCTGGCGGCTGCTGTGAGAAAGGTCGGTCGACGCGTCACGCACCGCCATGTTCGCTCGACTGAGCTAGGCTAGCTGAGCCTCTCGCAGACTGCCGTCACAGTCCATGCAGCACCAAGCATTCCGCGAACACGCTGGAGGCTTGAAAAGAAGGGTGTGTGCAGCACATATTTGCGCAGGGCGGCGGCGACCCGGTGTCTACTAGCATGACAAACGTGCACGAAGCAGCAACAGCAGAGGCGAGATGCAAGCAAGCAGCGACGAGCGAGCCGCGGACGTCATCTGCAAGTGCATTGAACAGGAAAGTGCCACTATGGGGCGGGAAGACGCTAAGAAGTGTTTCAAAGGCCCGAAAGTGTATTCAAGCCGATGTGCTCCTGTTTGGAAAAGCAGCAAAATCACGTGAATGCTTTATTTTAGCCAGATTTCGCGGCAGCAGTAAAAAAGGGGGATTTCCTCATTTTCAACACTTACAGCCGTTCCCACTATTTCGTTGAGCAGGGCGGCGGCGACCCGGTGTCTACTAGCATGACAAACATGCACGAAGCAGCAAGACCAGAGGCGAGATGCAAGCAAGCAGCTACGAGCACACCGCGGACGTCACCTGCAGTTCATTGAACAGGAAACTGCCACTATGGGGCGGGAAGACGCTAAGAAGTGTTTCAAAGGCCCGAAAGTGTATTCAAGCCGATGTGCTCCTGTTAGGAAAAGCAGCAAAATCACGTGAATGCTTTATTTTAGCCAGATTTCGCGGCAGCAGTAAAAAAGGGGGATTTCCTCATTTTCAACACTTACAGCCGTTCCCACTATTTCGTTGAGCAGGGCGGCGGCGACCCGGTGTCTACTAGCATGACAAACATGCACGAAGCAGCAAGACCAGAGGCGAGATGCAAGCAAGCAGCTACGAGCACACCGCGGACGTCACCTGCAGTTCATTGAACAGGAAACTGCCACTATGGGGCGGGAAGACGCTAAGAAGTGTTTCAAAGGCCCGAAAGTGTATTCAAGCCGATGTGCTCCTGTTTGGAAAAGCAGCAAAATCACGTGAATGCTTTATTTTAGCCAGATTTCGCGGCAGCAGTAAAAAAGGGGGATTTCCTCATTTTCAACACTTACAGCCGTTCCCACTATTTCGTTGAGCAGGGCGGCGGCGACCCGGTGTCTACTAGCATGACAAACATGCACGAAGCAGCAAGACCAGAGGCGAGATGCAAGCAAGCAGCTACGAGCACACCGCGGACGTCACCTGCAGTTCATTGAACAGGAAACTGCCACTATGGGGCGGGAAGACGCTAAGAAGTGTTTCAAAGGCCCGAAAGTGTATTCAAGCCGATGTGCTCCTGTTTGGAAAAGCAGCAAAATCACGTGAATGCTTTATTTTAGCCAGATTTCGCGGCAGCAGTAAAAAAGGGGGATTTCCTCATTTTCAACACTTACAGCCGTTCCCACTATTTCGTTGAGCAGGGCGGCGGGGACCCGGTGTCTACTAGCATGACAAACATGCACGAAGCAGCAAGACCAGAGGCGAGATGCAAGCAAGCAGCGACAAGAGTACCGCGGACGTCACCTGCAGTTCATTGAACAGGAAACTGCCACTATGGGGCGGGAAGGCGCTATAAAGTGTTTCAAAGGCCCGAAAGTGTATTCAAGCCGATGTGCTCCTGTTTGGAAAAGCAGCAAAATCACGTGAATGCTTTATTTTAGCCAGATTTCGCGACAGCAGTAAAAAAGGAGGATTTCCTCATTTTCAACACTTACAGCCGGTCCCACTATTTTCGGCAACGAGATCCAAAGCGGATGGCAGCCATTGATACTCCTATTCGGGTTCATTTATGTTTGAAGTGCAACATAAATCTTCCTGCTAAAGGTGAAAACTTGCACATTTCAGTTTTATGCTGTCCTCAGACTAACACTTACCCTTCCTGAAAGGCTTAATGTTTTACCTAGCCGGCTTAGAGTCACTCATGTTATGGCATTGCAAGCTTAGGATATTGCAACAGCACAAATACTTAAGTTCCTGAAGCAGCGAAACCTAGCTTACCCGCGAAAAGATTAAGATCACCCCTTTTTGTTTCTTAGAATATGGTGACCATATACTCTTCGCCTCAAGTGGCTTATCTCAATTGTGTCTACTACTGAACTACAACAAAATTTCTTGCCAAATTCTTTATCGGCACCTAAGAAGGCAATAATCACCGCTTCAAGAATATTTCGCACATATGTATATAGCGCCGGTTTAAATGGATCCACATCCACAATCCAGCGCTAAGGCATTCTGAAAGTGAGTAGTAAAGTTTGTCCAGTAGCTCACGCCCTTATCGATAAACAGACATTCTTTCTCAAACAGAGCCGGCGAACACCGGGTTAAAAAATAGGTACATGTAGCTTCATCAGACTGGGACCCCCTCCCTAAACGGACAGCGTAACATTGCAATTTGGTAGAAGAGCCCGACAATCCCTGCAGGCCCAATATTGCGGGAGTGGAGGTTCTCATCATATTCTTGTCACGTGAGCTTGGGGATTCATTGCTTTCGCTACAAAGACACGCGCCTCGAAATAAAACCAAATATTTGCTGGAAAAGTGCTCGCAATTTTATTAATGCGGTATTTTTTACTATAGGGATCTTTTTCTACCAGTAGCTCACGCAGTAGCGAGGCAACGCTACTGCGTGAGCTACTGGTAGAAAATGATTCCTGCACAAAAAAATAGGATTTTTAGCCGCCCAAACGGCAAGACTAAAAAGACAAAACGCCCGTAACTGAACGCTTAACACCACTGAAAGCACACTTATTCTGATCAAGGTCACTGACTTTTGATCTTCCAATATAGATGACTGAAAAAATGCAGTCAACTTACTTTAGCACGGTGAGCCCTTCTCGCTTGATTGCATTTCTCGAAATACGTTCAATACCACTTTCTAATACACTATAGTTCAACGTCAGCTGTGCAGGAGGAATGGCGGACCAATTCTACACCGCGCTTACATAAAACAAACGCAAAAAATCCTAGTTGAAGTGAACAGTGTGTTCGTTTAATGGAGAAGTGAAATTGAAAAATATAACAAAATTCAAAGAGCTTAGGAGAGGCTCTTGAGAAGCCTATACAACAGAGAACGCAAAAAAGCGATATTCAGTGATTCGCAGCCCAGCCCCGACAAGCCGAAGAGAAGACCATTGGGGACATTCTTGTTGCTGTCCTGTACCGGTCGGTGCTTCGCGGCCATCGTTGGGTATTTGCGCGCTGTGTCTTCCGTGATCCAGCGGAGAGCGTGCGTGCGGCACGATTCCCTGTCCAGGCCGGTTGCTTGGAGTATGTCGTATGCGAATGCAGGAGACACATCGTCCCTGACGGTAGATCCAGACACATGGAAGCTCGCCTGGAGTAAGTTGCCCCGGAAGGGGCCGTTTGTAAGCCACAACATAGTCTCGATCAGGGTCCCCATTGCAGGATAAGTGGGATTCGCCGTCTTGAGTGCCATGGCAAGGGCTGGACCGCTCAGGAGGTGTACAACCAGTGGGAGCAGCTGCACTGATTGAGCGCGGCTGACTTCGCATGCTTGCAGATGCGTCAGATCTAGGTGAACGCTGTAAGCTGCGCAGGGAGGAGAAAGGCATCAGCAAAAGAAAAAAGCATGTGCCTTTGTGAAAGGCCTCTGCCACGACTGGTCAAGCAATATTAGCAATCAAAGCTAAGCACAAAAAGCAGTTTGCGAAGCGTTGTAAAGTGCTCGGAAGGTTCCCAAACAATTGGACGGCGTCATAGAAAGTAAAATTTTAGCAAGAATGGAAACCAACTTTCAAATAATGCATAGGCGATGAGAGTCAAACTTTCTAAAAATAAAAACGATGTATTCCTAAGTTTCGTAATAAAGTGCCGAGAAACTCAACGCACGCGGAAGAAGAGAAAAGAAAGATAAACTGATTCTTACCGCTGACGGTCGTCAGGCGAACCAGCACCACGACGAGGAGAAAGTGCCTTGCGGTCTGCAGCTTCGTTTGGCACCGTGGACTGCATGACAGCTGAGTGAGCGCGAAATGTTTGCACGAGCGGTGCCCCGCTTATATAGGTCTCTCAATGCTGGAAAGGGAGCCCACAGTGCCTTCCTGAGACTGTCCTTGTGGAAAGGGGCCCAGGCTTCCTTACTCTTTCCAAAAAAATCTTTAAAAAAAATGAAAGAAAGTCTCTTCGATAACAGGCGGTGTTGGGGTGGGGGACCGGTTTTGCTGATAAGCCAGCAGGCTTTCATAAGCTCAATCCCACATTTCTTGGATACTATAGTCGGACACAATGCAAGAATGAAGGAGCTCTACCGCTTCAAAGGACCCTCTTGTAGGGAACGCTATCAGCCGATTCCGAGGTACCTCATAGCAGGAAGAAGCAGGGAGTGGTCGGTGAAAGAAAATGATCCTTTGTCTCTTTTGTCAGGGATAGGCCCTGCACTCCCTGTGTTGTCACGTTAGCATTGTTATGAGAATCCGCCAAAGGTGTGGGAGCATATACAGGAACCTTATCTAGGACAGCTACCAAACCCTTGATATAGAGGGCAATGCTAATAATGCCACCTGGCTACTCTGTCTCAACAAGCCCTGCTAACCCGTGATATGCAAGGGTGCGAAGAAGGCTTACGAGGAGGGAAAGGGAAAGTGGTCAAGTTTTAGGGAATGCTACCCATGCCCATGAAATAAGGACGAAGCATTTTAGAGCAGGAAAAAGTTTACGAAGACATTTTTTTCATATGTTGTAAGATCTCTCTGCAACAAACAATATCTCTTTACATCTCTCGTCGACAAACTTTCATTATTTTGCTATTAGCATTTTTGCTTCCGTTAAAAGCAATCCCTGTTTTTCTACGACTGTCTTAACAGCTCGATGCGACTGTAAATATTTCGCTTCAATATTTACGCAACAGTGGATTACAATTTTTAAATACTCAAAACTTTTTTACAAGAATGTTGAACATGACTTTTTTTTGCAAGGACATTGTCCAGATCTCAATTCGATCCGTCACCATCGATGCAGCACCAAGCATTCCGCGAACACGCTGGAGGCTTCAGAGGAAGGGTGTGGGCAGCACATTGTTGAGCAGGGCGGCGGCGACCCGGTGTCTACTAGCATGACAAATATGCACGAAGCAGCAAGAGCAGAGGCGAGATGCAAGCAAGCAGCGACGAGCGCGCCGCGGACGTCACCTGCAGTTCATTGAACAGGAAACTGCCACTATGGGGCGGGATGACGCTAAGAAGTGTTTCAAAGGCCCTAAAGTGTATTCAAGCCGATGTGCTCCTGTTTGGAAAAGCAGCAAAATCACGTGAATGCTTTATTTTAGCCAGATTTCGCGGCAGCAGTAAAAAAGGGGGATTTCCTCATTTTCAACAATTACAGCCGTTCCCACTATTTCGTTGAGCAGGGCGGCGGCGACCCGGTGTCTACTAGCATTACAAACATGCACGAAGCAGCAATACCAGAGGCGAGATGCAAGCAAGCAGCGACGAGCGCGCCGCGGACGTCACCTGCAATTCATTGAACAGGAAACTGCCACTATGGGGCGGGAAGACGCTAAGAAGTGTTTGAAAGGCCCGAAAGTGTATTCAAGCCGATGTCCTCCTGTTTGGAAAAGCAGCAAAATCACGTGAATGCTTTATTTTAGCCAGATTTCGCGACAGCAGTAAAAAAGGGGGATTTCCTCATTTTCAGCACTTACAGCCGTTCCCACTATTTTGTTGAGCAGGGCAGCGGCGACCCGGTGTCTACTAGGATGACAAACATGCACGAAGCAGCAAGAGCAGAGGCGAGATGCAAGCAAGCAGCGACGAGCACACCGCGGACGTCACCTGCAGTTCATTGAACAGGAAACTGCCACTATGGGGCGGGAAGACGCTAAGAAGTGTTTCAAAGGCCCGAAAGTGTATTCAAGCCGATGTGCTCCTGTTTGGAAAAGCAGCAAAATCACGTGAATGCTTTATTTTAGCCAGATTGGCGGCAGCAGTAAAAAAGGGGGATTTCCTCATTTTCAGCACTTACAGCCGTTCCCACTATTTTGTTGAGCAGGGCGGCGGCGACCCGGTGTCTACTAGCATGACAAACATGCACGAAGCAGCAAGAGCAGAGGCGAGATGCAAGCAAGCAGCGACGAGCGCGCCGCGGACGTCACCTGCAGTTCATTGAACAGGAAACTGCCACTATGGGGCGGGAAGACGCTAAGAAGTGTTTCAAAGGCCCGAAAGTGTATTCAAGCCGATGTGCTCCTGTTTGGAAAAGCAGCAAAATCACGTGAATGCTTTATTTTAGCCAGATTGGCGGCAGCAGTAAAAAAGGGGGATTTCCTCATTTTCAGCACTTACAGCCGTTTCCACTATTTTGTTTAGCAGGGCGGCGGCGACCCGGTGTCTACTAGCATGACAAACATGCACGAAGCAGCAAGAGTAGAGGCGAGATGCAAGCAAGCAGCGACGAGCGCGCCGCGGACGTCACCTGCAGTTCTTGAACAGGAAACTGCCACTATGGGGCGGGAAGACGCTAAGAAGTGTTTCAAAGGCCCGAAAGTGTATTCAAGCCGATGTTCTCCTGTTTGGAAAAGCAGCAAAATCACGTGAATGCTTTATTTTAGCCACATTTCGCGACAGCAGTAAAAAAGGATTTCCTCATTTTCAACACTTACAGCCGGTCCCACTATTTTCAGCAACGAGATCCAAAGCGGATGGCAGCCATTGATACTCCTATTCGGGTTCATTTATGTTTGAAGTGCAACATAAATCTTCCTGTTAAAGGTGAAAACTTGCACATTTCAGTTTTATGCTGTCCTCAGACTAACACTTACCCTTCCTGAAAGGCTTAATGTTTTACCTAGCCGGCTTAGAGTCACTCTTGTTATGGCATTGCAAGCTTAGAATATTGCAACAGCACAAATACTTAAGTTCTTGAAGCAGCGTAACCTAGCTTACCCGCTAAAAGATTAAGATCACCCCTTTTTGTTTTTTAGAATGTGGTGACCATATATTTTTCGCCTCAAGTGGCTTATCTCAATTGTGTATACTACTGAACTACAACAAAATTTCTTGCCAAATTCTTTATCGGCACCTAAGAAGGCATCACTCACCGCTTCAAGAATATTTCGCACATATGTATATAGCGCCGGTTTAAATGGATCCACATCCACAATCCAGCGCTAAGGCATTCTGAAAGTGAGTAGTAAAGTTTGTCCAGTAGCTCACGCCCTTATCGATAAACAGACATTCTTTCTCAAACAGAGCTGGCGAACACCGGGTTAAAAAATAGGTACATGCAGCTTCATCAGATTTGGACCCCCTCCCTAAACGGACAGCGTAACAGTGCAATTTGGTAGAAGAGCCCGACAATCCCTGCAGGCCCAATATTGCGCGAGTGGAGGTTCTCATCATATTCTTGTCGCCTGAGCTTGGGGATTCATTGCTTCCGCTACAAAGACACGCGCCTCGAAATAAAACCAAATATTTGCTGTAAAAGTGCTCGCAATTTTAATAATGCGGTATTTTTTTACTATAGGGATCTTTTCTACCAGTAGCTCACGCAGTAGCGAGGCAACGCTACTGCGTGAGCTACTGGTAGAAAATGATTCCTGCAGGAAAAAATAGGATTTTTAGCCGCCCAAACGGCAAGACTAAAAAGACAGAACGCCCGTAACTGAACGCATAACACCACTGGAAGCACACTTATTCTGATCAAGGTCACTGACTTTTGATCATCCAATATAGATCAAGGAAAAAATGCAGTCAACTTACGTTAGCACGGTGAGCCCTTCTTGCTTGATTGCATTTCTCGAAATACGTTCAATACCACTTTCTAATACACTATAGTTCAACGTCAGCTGTGCAGGAGGAATGGCGGACCAATTCTACACCGCGCTCACATAAAGAAAACGCAAAAGATCCAAGTTGAAGTGAACAGTGTGTTCGTTTATTGGAGAAGTGAAATTGAAAAATATAACAAAATTCAAAGAGCTTAGGAGAGGCTCTTGAGAAGCCTATACAACAGAGAACGCAAAAAAGCGATATTCAGTGATTCGCAGCCCAGCCCCGACAAGCCGAAGAGAAGACCATTGGGGACATTCTTGTTGCTGTCCTGTACCGGTCGGTGCTTCGCGGCCATCGTTGGGTATTTGCGCGCTGTGTCTTCCGTGATCCGGCGGAGAGCGTGCGTGCGGCACGATTCCCTGTCCAGGCCGGTTGCTTGGAGTATGTCGTATGCGAATGCAGGAGAGACATCGTCCCTGACGGTAGATCCAGACACATGGAAGCTCGCCTGGAGTAAGTTGCCCTGGAAGGGGCCTTTTGTAAGCCACAACATAGTCTCGATCAGGGTCCCCATTGCAGGATAAGTGGGATTCGCCGTCTTGAGTGCCATGGCGAGGGCTGGACCGCTCAGGAGGTGTACAGCCAGTGGGAGCAGCTGCACTGATTGAGCGCGGCTGACTTCGCATGCTTGCAGATGCGTCAGCTCTAGGTGAACGCTGTAAGCTGCGCAGGGAGGAGAAAGGCATCAGCAAAAGAAAAAAGCAAGTGCCTTTGTGAAAGGCCTCTGCCACGACTGGTCAAGCGATATTAGCAATCAAAGCTAAGCACAAAAAGCACTTTGCGAAGCGTTGTCAAGTGCTCGGAAGGTTCCCAAACAATTGGACGGCGTCATAGAAAGAAAAATTTTAGCAAGAATGGAAACCAACTTTCAAATAATGCATAGGCGATGAGAGCCAAAATTTCTAAAAATAAAAACGATGTATTCCTAAGTTTCGTAATAAAGTGCCGAGAAACTCAACGCACGCGGAAGAAGAGAAAAGAAAGATAAACTGATTCTTACCGCTGACGGTCGTCAGGCGAACCAGCACCACGACGAGGAGAAAGTGCCTTGCGGTCTGCAGCTTCGTTTGGCACCGTGGACTGCATGACAGCTGAGTGAGCGCGAAATGTTTGCACGAGCGGTGCCCCGCTTTATATAGGTCTCTCAATGCTGGAAAGGGAGCTCACAGTGCCTTCCTGAGACTGTCCTTGTGGAAAGGGGCCCAGGCTTCCTTTCTCTTTCCAAAAAAATCTTTAAAAAAAATGAAAGAAAGTCTTTGCGATAACAGGCGGTGTTGGGGTGGGGGACAGGTTTTGCTGATAAGCCAGCAGGCTTTCATAAGCTCAATCCCACATTTCTTGGATACTATAGTCGGACACAATGCAAGAATGAAGGAGCTCTACTGCTTCAAAGGACCCCCTTGTAGGGAACGCTATCAGCCGATTCCGAGGAACCTCATAGCGGGAAGAAGCAGGGAGTGGTCGGTGAAAGGAAATGATCCTTTGTCTCTGTTGTCAGGGATAGGCCCTGCACTCCCTGCTTTGTCACGTTAGCATTGTTATGAGAATCCACCAAAGGTGTGGGAGCATATACAGGAACCTTATCTAGGACAGCTACCAAACCCTTGATAAAGAGGGCAATGCTAAAAATGCCACCTGGCTACTCTGTCTCAACAAGCCCTGCTAACCCGTGATATGCAAGGGTGCGAAGAAGGCTTACGAGGAGAGAAAGGGAAAGTGGTCAAGTTTTAGGGAATACTACCCATGCCCATGAATTAAGGACGAAGCATTTTAGAGCAGGAAAAAGTTTACGAAGACATTTTTTTGATATGTTGTAAGATCTCTCTGCAACAAACAATATCTCTTTACATCTCTCGTCGACAAACTTTCATTATTTTGCTATTAGCATTTTTGCTTCCGTTAAAAGCAATCCCTGTTTTTCTACGACTGTCTTAACAGCTCGATGCGACTGTAAATATTTCGCTTCAATATTTACGCAACAGTGGATTACAATTTTTAAATACTCAATACTTTTTTACAAGAATGTTGAACATGACTTTTTTTTGCAAGGACATTGTCCAGATCTCAATTCGATCCGTCACCATCCATGCAGCACCAAGCATTCCGCGAACACGCTGGAGGCTTCAGAGGAATGGTGTGGGCAGCACATTGTTGAGCAGGGCGGCGGCGACCCGGTGTCTACTAGCATGACAAATATGCACGAAGCAGCAAGAGCAGAGGCGAGATGCAAGCAAGCAGCGACGAGCGCGCCGCGGACGTCACCTGCAGTTCATTGAACAGGAAACTGCCACTATGGGGCGGGAAGACGCTAAGAAGTGTTTCAAAGGCCCTAAAGTGTATTCAAGCCGATGTGCTCCTGTTTGGAAAAGCAGCAAAATCACGTGAATGCTTTATTTTAGCCAGATTTCGCGGCAGCAGTAAAAAAGGGGGATTTCCTCATTTTCAACACTTACAGCCGTTCCCACTATTTCGTTGAGCAGGGCGGCGGCGACCCGGTGTCTACTAGCATGACAAACATGCACGAAGCAGCAAGACCAGAGGCGAGATGCAAGCAAGCAGCGACGAGCGCGCCGCGGACGTCACCTGCAGTTCATTGAACAGGAAACTGCCACTATGGGGCGGGAAGACGCTAAGAAGTGTTTCAAAGGCCCGAAAGTGTATTCAAGCCGATGTGCTCCTGTTTGGAAAAGCAGCAAAATCACGTGAATGCTTTATTTTAGCCAGATATCGCGGCAGCAGTAAAAAAGAGGGATTTCCTCATTTTCAACAATTACAGCCGTTCTCACTATTTCGTTGAGCAGGGCGGCGGCGACCCGGTGTCTACTAGCATGACAAACATGCACGAAGCAGCAAGACCAGAGGCGAGATGCAAGCAAGCAGCGACGAGCGCGCCGCGGACGTCACCTGCAGTTCATTGAACAGGAAACTGCCACTATGGGGCGGGAAGACGCTAAGAAGTGTTTCAAAGGCACGAAAGTGTATTCAAGCCGATGTGCTCCTGTTTGGAAAAGCAGCAAAATCACGTGAATGCTTTATTTTAGCCAGATTTTGCGGCAGCAGTAAAAAAGAGGGATTTCCTCATTTTCAACAATTACAGCCGTTCCCACTATTTCGTTGAGCAGGGCGGCGGCGACCCGGTGTCTACTAGCATGACAAACATGCACGAAGCAGCAAGAGCAGAGGCGAGATGCAAGCAAGCAGCGACGAGCGCGCCGCGGACGTCACCTGCAGTTCATTGAACAGGAAACTGCCACTATGGGGCGGGAAGACGCTAAAAGTGTTTCAAAGGCCCGAAAGTGTATTCAAGCCGATGTGCTCCTGTTTTAAAAAGCAGCAAAATCACGTGAATGCTTTATTTTAGCCAGATTTCGCGGCAGCAGTAAAAAAGGGGGATTTCCTCATTTTCAACAATTACAGCCGTTCCCACTATTTCGTTGAGCAGGGCGGCGGCGACCCGGTGTCTACTAGCATGACAAACATGCACGAAGCAGCAAGAGCAGAGGCGAGATGGAAGCAAGCAGCGACGAGCGCGCCGCGGACGTCACCTGCAGTTCATTGAACAGGAAACTGCCACTATGGGGCGGGAAGACGCTAAGAAGTGTTTCAAAGGCCCGAAAGTGTATTCAAGCCGATGTCCTCCTGTTTTGAAAAGCAGTAAAATCACGTGAATGCTTTATTTTAGCCAGATTTTGCGGCAGCAGTAAAAAAGGGGGATTTCCTCATTTTCAACACTTACAGCCGTTCCCACTATTTTGTTGAGCAGGGCGGCGGCGACCCGGTGTCTACTAGCATGACAAACATGCACGAAGCAGCAAGAGCAGAGGCGAGATGCAAGCAAGCAGCGACGAGCGCGCCGCGGACGTCACCTGCAGTTCATTGGACAGGAAACTGCCACTATGGGGCGGGAAGACGCTAAGAAGTGTTTGAAAGGCCCGAAAGTGTATTCAAGCCGATGTCCTCCTGTTTTGAAAAGCAGCAAAATCACGTGAATGCTTTATTTTAGCCAGATTTTGCGGCAGCAGTAAAAAAGGGGGATTTCCTCATTTTCAACAATTACAGCCGTTCCCACTATTTTGTTGAGCAGGGCGGCGGCGACCCGGTGTCTACTAGCATGACAAACATGCACGAAGCAGCAAGAGCAGAGGCGAGATGCAAGCAAGCAGCGACGAGCGCGCCGCGGACGTCACCTGCAGTTCATTGAACAGGAAACTGCCACTATGGGGCGGGAAGACGCTAAGAAGTGTTTCAAAGGCCCTAAAGTGTATTCAAGCCGATGTCCTCCTGTTTTGAAAAGCAGCAAAATCACGTGAATGCTTTATTTTAGCCAGATTTCGCGACAGCAGTAAAAAAGGGGGATTTCCTCATTTTCAACACTTACAGCCGTTCCCACTATTTTGTTGAGCAGGGCGGCGGCGACCCGGTGTCTACTAGCATGACAAACATGCACGAAGCAGCAAGAGCAGAGGCGAGATGCAAGCAAGCAGCGACGAGCGCGCCGCGGACGTCACCTGCAGTTCATTGAACAGGAAACTGCCACTATGGGGCGGGAAGACGCTAAGAAGTGTTTCAAAGGCCCGAAAGTGTATTCAAGCCGATGTGCTCCTGTTTGGAAAAGCAGCAAAATCACGTGAATGCTTTATTTTAGCCAGATATCGCGGCAGCAGTAAAAAAGAGGGATTTCCTCATTTTCAACAATTACAGCCGTTCTCACTATTTCGTTGAGCAGGGCGGCGGCGACCCGGTGTCTACTAGCATGACAAACATGCACGAAGCAGCAAGACCAGAGGCGAGATGCAAGCAAGCAGCGACGAGCGCGCCGCGGACGTCACCTGCAGTTCATTGAACAGGAAACTGCCACTATGGGGCGGGAAGACGCTAAGAAGTGTTTCAAAGGCCCGAAAGTGTATTCAAGCCGATGTGCTCCTGTTTGGAAAAGCAGCAAAATCACGTGAATGCTTTATTTTAGCCAGATTTCGCGGCAGCAGTAAAAAAGGGGGATTTCCTCATTTTCAACACTTACAGCCGTTCCCACTATTTCGTTGAGCAGGGCGGCGGCGACCCGGTGTCTACTAGCATGACAAACATGCACGAAGCAGCAAGACCAGAGGCGAGATGCAAGCAAGCAGCGACGAGCGCGCCGCGGACGTCACCTGCAGTTCATTGAACAGGAAACTGCCACTATGGGGCGGGAAGACGCTAAGAAGTGTTTCAAAGGCCCGAAAGTGTATTCAAGCCGATGTGCTCCTGTTTGGAAAAGCAGCAAAATCACGTGAATGCTTTATTTTAGCCAGATTTCGCGGCAGCAGTAAAAAAGGGGGATTTCCTCATTTTCAACACTTACAGCCGTTCCCACTATTTCGTTGAGCAGGGCGGCGGCGACCCGGTGTCTACTAGCATGACAAACATGCACGAAGCAGCAAGACCAGAGGCGAGATGCAAGCAAGCAGCGACGAGCGCGCCGCGGACGTCACCTGCAGTTCATTGAACAGGAAACTGCCACTATGGGGCGGGAAGACGCTAAGAAGTGTTTCAAAGGCCCGAAAGTGTATTCAAGCCGATGTCCTCCTGTTTGGAAAAGCAGCAAAATCACGTGAATGCTTTATTTTAGCCAGATTTCGCGGCAGCAGTAAAAAAGGGGGATTTCCTCATTTTCAACACTTACAGCCGTTCCCACTATTTCGTTGAGCAGGGCGGCGGCGACCCGGTGTCTACTAGCATGACAAACATGCACGAAGCAGCAAGAGCAGAGGCGAGATGCAAGCAAGCAGCGACGAGCGCGCCGCGGACGTCACCTGCAGTTCATTGAACAGGAAACTGCCACTATGGGGCGGGAAGACGCTAAGAAGTGTTTCAAAGGCCCGAAAGTGTATTCAAGCCGATGTGCTCCTGTTTGGAAAAGCAGCAAAATCACGTGAATGCTTTATTTTAGCCAGATTTCGCGGCAGCAGTAAAAAAGGGGGATTTCCTCATTTTCAACACTTACAGCCGTTCCCACTATTTCGTTGAGCAGGGCGGCGGCGACCCGGTGTCTACTAGCATGACAAACATGCACGAAGCAGCAAGAGCAGAGGCGAGATGCAAGCAAGCAGCGACGAGCGCGCCGCGGACGTCACCTGCAGTTCATTGAACAGGAAACTGCCACTATGGGGCGGGAAGACGCTAAGAAGTGTTTCAAAGGCCCGAAAGTGTATTCAAGCCGATGTGCTCCTGTTTGGAAAAGCAGCAAAATCACGTGAATGCTTTATTTTAGCCAGATTTCGCGACAGCAGTAAAAAAGGGGGATTTCCTCATTTTCAACACTTACAGCCGGTCCCACTATTTTCGGCAACGAGATCCAAAGCGGATGGCAGCCATTGATACTCCTATTCGGGTTCATTTATGTTTGAAGTGCAACATAAATCTTCCTGCTAAAGGTGAAAACTTGCACATTTCATGTTTATGCTGTCCTCAGACTAACACTTACCCTTCCTGAAAGGCTTAATGTTTTACCTAGCCGGCTTAGAGTCACTCTTGTTATGGCATTGCAAGCTTAGGATATTGCAACAGCACAAATACTTAAGTTCCTGAAGCAGCGTAACCTAGCTTACCCGCGAAAAGATTAAGATCACCCCTTTTTGTTTTTTAGAATATGGTGACCATATATTCTTCGCCTCAAGTGGCTTATCTCAATTGTGTATACTACTGAACTACAACAAAATTTCTTGCCAAATTCTTTATCGGCACCTAAGAAGGCATCACTCACCGCTTCAAGAATATTTCGCACATATGTATATAGCGCCGGTTTAAATGGATCCACATCCACAATCCAGCGCTAAGGCATTCTGAAAGTGAGTAGTAAAGTTTGTCCAGTAGCTCACGCCCTTATCGATAAACAGACATTCTTTCTCAAACAAAGCCGGCGAACACCGGGTTAAAAAATAGGTACATGCAGCTTCATCAGACTGGGACCCCCTCCCTAAACGGACAGCGTAACAGTGCAATTTGGTAGAAGAGCCCGACAATCCCTGCAGGCCCAATATTGCGCGAGTGGAGGTTCTCATCATATTCTTGTCGCCTGAGCTTGGGGATTCATTGCTTCCGCTACAAAGACACGCGCCTCGAAATAAAACCAAATATTTGCTGTAAAAGTGCTCGCAATTTTAATAATGCGGTATTTTTTACTATAGGGATCTTTTTCTACCAGTAGCTCACGCAGTAGCGAGGCAACGCTACTGCGTGAGCTACTGGTAGAAAATGATTCCTGCAGGAAAAAATAGGATTTTTAGCCGCCCAAACGGCAAGACTAAAAAGACAGAACGCCCGTAACTGAACGCATAACACCACTGGAAGCACACTTATTCTGATCAAGGTCACTGACTTTTGATCATCCAATATAGATCAAGGAAAAAATGCAGTCAACTTACGTTAGCACGGTGAGCCCTTCTCGCTTGATTGCATTTCTCGAAATACGTTCAATACCACTTTCTAATACACTATAGTTCAACGTCAGCTGTGCAGGAGGAATGGCGGACCAATTCTACACCGCGCTTACATAAAGAAAACGCAAAAGATCCAAGTTGAAGTGAACAGTGTGTTCGTTTAATGGAGAAGTGAAATTGAAAAATATAACAAAATTCAAAGAGCTTAGGAGAGGCTCTTGAGAAGCCTATACAACAGAGAACGCAAAAAAGCGATATTCAGTGATTCGCAGCCCAGCCCCGACAAGCCGAAGAGAAGACCATTGGGGACATTCTTGTTGCTGTCCTGTACCGGTCGGTGCTTCGCGGCCATCGTTGGGTATTTGCGCGCTGTGTCTTCCGTGATCCGGCGGAGAGCGTGCGTGCGGCACGATTCCCTGTCCAGGCCGGTTGCTTGGAGTATGTCGTATGCGAATGCAGGAGAGACATCGTCCCTGACGGTAGATCCAGACACATGGAAGCTCGCCTGGAGTAAGTTGCCCTGGAAGGGGCCGTTTGTAAGCCACAACATAGTCTCGATCAGGGTCCCCATTGCAGGATAAGTGGGATTCGCCGTCTTGAGTGCCATGGCGAGGGCTGGACCGCTCAGGAGGTGTACAGCCAGTGGGAGCAGCTGCACTGATTGAGCGCGGCTGACTTCGCATGCTTGCAGATGCGTCAGCTCTAGGTGAACGCTGTAAGCTGCGCAGGGAGGAGAAAGGCATCAGCAAAAGAAAAAAGCATGTGCCTTTGTGAAAGGCCTCTGCCACGACTGGTCAAGCGATATTAGCAATCAAAGCTAAGCACAAAAAGCAGTTTGCGAAGCGTTGTCAAGTGCTCGGAAGGTTCCCAAACAATTGGACGGCGTCATAGAAAGAAAAATTTTAGCAAGAATGGAAACCAACTTTCAAATAATGCATAGGCGATGAGAGCCAAAATTTCTAAAAATAAAAACGATGTATTCCTAAGTGCCGTAATAAAGTGCCGAGAAACTCAACGCACGCGGAAGAAGAGAAAAGAAAGATAAACTGATTCTTACCGCTTGCGGTCGTCAGGCGAACCAGCACCACGACGAGGAGAAAGTGCCTTGCGGTCTGCAGCTTCGTTTGGCACCGTGGACTGCATGACAGCTGAGTGAGCGCGAAATGTTTGCACGAGCGGTGCCCCGCTTATATAGGTCTCTCAATGCTGGAAAGGGAGCTCACAGTGCCTTCCTGAGACTGTCCTTGTGGAAAGGGGCCCAGGCTTCCTTTCTCTTTCCAAAAAAATCTTTAAAAAAATGAAAGAAAGTCTTTTCGATAACAGGCGGTGTTGGGGTGGGGGACAGGTTTTGCTGATAAGCCAGCAGGCTTTCATAAGCTCAATCCCACATTTCTTGGATACTATAGTCGGACACAATGCAAGAATGGAGGAGCTCTACCGCTTCAAAGGACCCCCTTGTAGGGAACGCTATCAGCCGATTCCGAGGAACCTCATAGCGCGAAGAAGCAGGGAGTGGTCGGTGAAAGGAAATGATCCTTTGTCTCTTTTGTCAGGGATAGGCCCTGCACTCCCTGCGTTGTCACGTTAGCATTGTTATGAGAATCCGCCAAAGGTGTGGGAGCATATACAGGAACCTTATCTAGGACAGCTACCACACCCTTGATAAAGAGGGCAATGCTAAAAATGCCACCTGGCTACTCTGTCTCAACAAGCCCTGCTAACCCGTGATATGCAAGGGTGCGAAGAAGGCTTACGAGGAGGGAAAGGGAAAGTGGTCAAGTGTTAGGGAATACACAGAGCGTTGGTGTTCGCTACCCATGCCCATGAATTAAGGACGAAGCATTTTAGAGCAGGAAAAAGTTTACGAAGACATTTTTTTTCATATGTTGTAAGATCTCTCTGCAACAAACAATATCTCTTTACATCTCTCGTCGACAAACTTTCATTATTTTGCTATTAGCATTTTTGCTTCCGTTAAAAGCAATCCCTGTTTTTCTACGACTGTCTTAACAGCTCGATGCGACTGTAAATATTTTGCTTCAATATTTACGCAACAGTGAATTACAATTTTCAAATACTCAAAACTTTTTTACAAGAATGTTGAACATGATTTTTTTTTTGCAAGGACATTGTCCAGATCTCAATTCGATCCGTCACCATCGATGCAGCACCAAGCATTCCGCGAACACGCTGGAGGCTTCAGAGGAAGGGTGTGGGCAGCACATTGTTGAGCAGGGCGGCGGCGACCCGGTGTCTACTAGCATGACAAACATGCACGAAGCAGCAAGAGCAGAGGCGAGATGCAAGCAAGCAGCGACGAGCGCGCCGCGGACGTCACCTGCAGTTCATTGAACAGGAAACTGCCACTATGGGGCGGGAAGACGCTAAGAAGTGTTTCAAAGGCCCGAAAGTGTATTCAAGCCGATGTGCTCCTGTTTGGAAAAGCAGCAAAATCACGTGAATGCTTTATTTTAGCCAGATTTCGCGACAGCAGTAAAAAAGGGGGATTTCCTCATTTTCAACACTTACAGCCGGTCCCACTATTTTCGGCAACGAGATCCAAAGCGGATGGCAGCCATTGATACTCCTATTCGGGTTCATTTATGTTTGAAGTGCAACATAAATCTTCCTGCTAAAGGTGAAAACTTGCACATTTCATGTTTATGCTGTCCTCAGACTAACACTTACCCTTCCTGAAAGGCTTAATGTTTTACCTAGCCGGCTTAGAGTCACTCTTGTTATGGCATTGCAAGCTTAGGATATTGCAACAGCACAAATACTTAAGTTCCTGAAGCAGCGTAACCTAGCTTACCCGCGAAAAGATTAAGATCACCCCTTTTTGTTTTTTAGAATATGGTGACCATATATTCTTCGCCTCAAGTGGCTTATCTCAATTGTGTATACTACTGAACTACAACAAAATTTCTTGCCAAATTCTTTATCGGCACCTAAGAAGGCATCACTCACCGCTTCAAGAATATTTCGCACATATGTATATAGCGCCGGTTTAAATGGATCCACATCCACAATCCAGCGCTAAGGCATTCTGAAAGTGAGTAGTAAAGTTTGTCCAGTAGCTCACGCCCTTATCGATAAACAGACATTCTTTCTCAAACAAAGCCGGCGAACACCGGGTTAAAAAATAGGTACATGCAGCTTCATCAGACTGGGACCCCCTCCCTAAACGGACAGCGTAACAGTGCAATTTGGTAGAAGAGCCCGACAATCCCTGCAGGCCCAATATTGCGCGAGTGGAGGTTCTCATCATATTCTTGTCGCCTGAGCTTGGGGATTCATTGCTTCCGCTACAAAGACACGCGCCTCGAAATAAAACCAAATATTTGCTGTAAAAGTGCTCGCAATTTTAATAATGCGGTATTTTTTACTATAGGGATCTTTTTCTACCAGTAGCTCACGCAGTAGCGAGGCAACGCTACTGCGTGAGCTACTGGTAGAAAATGATTCCTGCAGGAAAAAATAGGATTTTTAGCCGCCCAAACGGCAAGACTAAAAAGACAGAACGCCCGTAACTGAACGCATAACACCACTGGAAGCACACTTATTCTGATCAAGGTCACTGACTTTTGATCATCCAATATAGATCAAGGAAAAAATGCAGTCAACTTACGTTAGCACGGTGAGCCCTTCTCGCTTGATTGCATTTCTCGAAATACGTTCAATACCACTTTCTAATACACTATAGTTCAACGTCAGCTGTGCAGGAGGAATGGCGGACCAATTCTACACCGCGCTTACATAAAGAAAACGCAAAAGATCCAAGTTGAAGTGAACAGTGTGTTCGTTTAATGGAGAAGTGAAATTGAAAAATATAACAAAATTCAAAGAGCTTAGGAGAGGCTCTTGAGAAGCCTATACAACAGAGAACGCAAAAAAGCGATATTCAGTGATTCGCAGCCCAGCCCCGACAAGCCGAAGAGAAGACCATTGGGGACATTCTTGTTGCTGTCCTGTACCGGTCGGTGCTTCGCGGCCATCGTTGGGTATTTGCGCGCTGTGTCTTCCGTGATCCGGCGGAGAGCGTGCGTGCGGCACGATTCCCTGTCCAGGCCGGTTGCTTGGAGTATGTCGTATGCGAATGCAGGAGAGACATCGTCCCTGACGGTAGATCCAGACACATGGAAGCTCGCCTGGAGTAAGTTGCCCTGGAAGGGGCCGTTTGTAAGCCACAACATAGTCTCGATCAGGGTCCCCATTGCAGGATAAGTGGGATTCGCCGTCTTGAGTGCCATGGCGAGGGCTGGACCGCTCAGGAGGTGTACAGCCAGTGGTAGCAGCTGCACTGATTGAGCGCGGCTGACTTCGCATGCTTGCAGATGCGTCAGCTCTAGGTGAACGCTGTAAGCTGCGCGGGGAGGAGAAAGGCATCAGCAAAAGAAAAAAGCTTGTGCCTTTGTGAAAGGCCTCTGCCACGACTGGTCAAGCGATATTAGCAATCAAAGCTAAGCACCAAAAGCAGTTTGCGAAGCGTTGTCAAGTGCTCGGAAGGTTCCCAAACAATTGGACGGCGTCATAGAAAGAAAAATTTTAGCAAGAATGGAAACCAACTTTAAATAATGCATAGGCGATGAGAGCCAAAATTTCTAAAAATAAAAACGATGTATTCCTAAGTGCCGTAATAAAGTGCCGAGAAACTCAACGCACGCGAAAGAAGAGAAAAGAAAGATAAACTGATTCTTACCGCTGACGGTCGTCAGGCGAACCAGCACCACGACGAGGAGAAAGTGCCTTGCGGTCTGCAGCTTCGTTTGGCTCTGTGGACTGCATGGCAGCTGAGTGAGCTGGAAATGTTTGGACGAGCGGTGCCGCGCTTTATATAGGCCTCTAAATGCTGGAAATGGGGCTCACAGTGCCTTCCAAAGACTGTCCTTGTGGAAAGGATATTCTTCGGCTTCCTTTCTCTTTCCAAAAAAATATTTAAAAAAATGAAAGAAAGTCTTTTCGGTAAGAGGCGGTGTTGGGGTGGGGGACAGGTTTTGCTGATAAGCCAGCAGGCTTTCATAAGCTCAATCCCACATTTCTTGGATACTATAGTCGGACACAATGCAAGAATGGAGGAGCTCTACCGCTTCAAAGGACCCCCTTGTAGGGAACGCTATCAGCCGATTCCGAGGAACCTCATAGCGCGAAGAAGCAGGGAGTGGTCGGTGAAAGGGAATGATCCTTTGTCTCTGTTGTCAGGGTTATACCCCTCTCTCCCTATTGTGGCGCCACTTCCTGCATTGCCACACTAGCCGGAATCTGAGAATCGGCGAAGGGTGTGGGAGCAGATATAGTAATACTTGTTGGGCGGGGGTGCGGGGGGGGGGGGGGGGGGGCTAGTTGGTTCATGTTTCCTGAAGAGGGTTGTAGCGCCGAAAATGACAACACATAGCAAGCGAGACGGGAAAGGCGCAACTTCCAACTGTTTATTCACCGCGAATGCGTATGAATATAAGGACAAATCAAGATGGGTAGCAAGAACCACACATGCGCGCTAGGGTTTTACAAAAAAAAGCGGATAAAAGATAGGTGAGGGACACACGTATATCACACCGTGTATCTAAAAAAGCAGTTTCATTCTTATAAATGGAGATAGATGGGGCCCTAACACAATCGTGTGCCTCACCTATCTGTTATCGGCTTTTTTGTAAAACCCTAGCGCGCATGTGTGGTTCTTGCTACCCATCTTGATTTGTCCTTATATTCATTCGCGTTAGCGGTGAATAAACAGTTGGAAGTTTCCGCTGTCCCGGCTCGCTTGCTATGTGTTGTCTTTTTCGGCGCTACAACCCTCTTCTGGAGAGCAGATATAAGAACATTATCTAAGACAGGTACTACACCCTTGATACAAAGGGCAATGCAGAGAATGCCACCTGGCTACCCTGTCTCAACAAGCCCTGCCGACCAGTGGTATAGAAAGACGTGAAGAAGGATTACAAGGAGTTCTAGCCAGTTCCAATAGAAATGCGCTAAAGAAAGCTTACCGCACCCAGTGAGTCATACCTTTGTGGTTTCTAGTGTCCTTGTGCTCGTCGACGAAGGAGTGAAAATTTTACTCTTAAACAAAGAGGAGAAAGAAGTGATATTTGCTTGTGGAGCGCGCATCCTTTGGCAACAGACATTGGTACATCGAAGTCCGCTGTATCTCTCAGGCACATTCCGCCACTGGCATAAATCTTCAAATAGGTCTTGCACATGGCCATAGCCTTTACCAGTACTTCATACCACCGCTCAATCATATCTTTCACCCTACGCTTCCGCCCCGACCCGTCTTTTACCCCCTCAATGACTTTTTTTCTCTTCTTTCTTCATGTCAAGTCAAGAAGTCTTTATTGAGTAACACAAACATAATGTATACACAGATATTTGGACCGATAGCCAATGAGGCTAGTAAGCGGTCCAATACAAAATAACATATAGGACAGCAATCACAAACACATTGAAGAAAAACTAACTTTGTGGCCTTGCTTCCATTCCCAAAAAATGTTTCTTGCATGTCAGTTTAAAATTCCTAGCTTGCTTTATTTCAGTTGGCAACGAGTTCCAAATTTTCGCTCCTGTAAATTCTATTCGTCTTTCTCCGTACGCATTATGGCAAATTGGAAGGTTAAAATTGCCATTGCTGGCTTGTCTAGTGTTGCGGACGGGAATACTGAATGCACCAAGAGGTAAGGGGTAGTTGGTATTTATAATATTATTAACCATAAGAGCTATTTTGTAATCGCGTAGGGTTGTGAATGACATGATTTGCATTGCATCAAAAATGTTATTGTTAGGACTATTCGAAGAAGGTAATCCCATGGTTTTCAAGGCACGTTTTTGTAGTCTTAGCAATGGTGTTAAATACGTTTTGTATGTGATTCCCCATGATTCACTGCAATAACTGAGATGACTGTGACATAATGAAAAATACAGTGATTTAAGAATAGCAGGTGGAAAGTGCCGCCGTGCCTTAGCCAAGGTAAAACAACCGTACGCAATCTTTTTACACACATTGTGCACCTGTTCCTTCCAAGACAAGTGGCAGTCTAACATGACCCCTAAATATTTGAAAGAAGACACACGATCAATAACATTGTTGTCAACACATATAGAAAAATCACTTGATTCAATACACTTTTGTTTTGAACAAAAATAACATATTTAGTTTTTTCAGTGTTTAAAGTTAGATGATTATTACGAAACCAGGTCGAAATACGTTGGAGTTCATTGTTAATAGGTTTTTCTATTGACTCAAGTGAGTTGCCAGTAAAGATAAGTGCAGTGTCATCCGCGTAAATCAAAATTTGAGAACACTGTATTGCATTGGGGAGGTCATTAATAAAGATTGAAAATAAAAGCGGTCCCAGAACTGACCCTTGGGGTACACCACACGTAACAGATTTATCTTTACCTTGTGCCCTGCTTCTCTTGTCATAAGTTCTCAGGAACACTTGCCTGGCACATTGCTTTCCACCCCCTCCGTTTCCTTTCATGCTTTTGCTGTTTTCTCTTTTTCTTTTTCTCTTTCTCTCTTTTATTTCATTTCTTTGGTATCTTGTTCCACCATGATGATTAATCCCTTATCTGAGTGTTTCAGGTCAACACAGCCAGTCATACCACGCCACCTTTCGCAGCTGCACACTGTTATGCCTGGCGTGCCTTCCAGCCAGAATGAATAAAGACGCGGACTCCCCGACCAGGATTTGTAGAAAACCAAAAAAAACGTGACTGCAAAGACTGGCGTTCGCGGAAGGAATGGCAGCGACAACAATGGTGTCCTCACGTGGTCGAATATTCCATATGGTCGACGAACCGAGTGTTGTCCTCATTAGTCACGCTGGGGTTGAAAATTGACAGAGAGCTGCACCTTCGACTGAGGCTCCGCGTTCCGGTCATCAGACGACGAAGTGCACGGTCTTTCAACCACTGCTGGGAAACAGCCTGACATTCCTGTGCCACATGGGCCCGCATTCCTGTGTCACGCACGCGCATTCCTGGGCCACATGGGCGCATTACGGACCCACGTGTGCGCCCACGTAGAAGCTGTGTTGACGACAACTTGACCTGTCCTGTTCCCTTTCTATCGACCGAACTGCGAGAGAACATCAGGACCGCTCTGCCATAGGCGGTCCCACCAGTGTCATCGTCTGCACGTTTGACTGGACATCATTCTTCGAACTGTATTCTTCAGCCACGGATGTGGGGAATACGAAGGGTATTTAACGAGCTGCTGGTTTGGTACCAGAGAGTCCCCTCTTGAGAGAGACCCTTTGCTGGGAGACACTCGCCACCGCGAAGAAGCTCCCTTTACAGAGAAGAACTCTCAGTTGATCTCACCTGTACAATAAGTAAATAGCCTTTGTATAAAGTTTTCCTTGTTTTTCCCTCCTTAACCTCGTCTCCGACCTCCTTGTCTTTTCTCCGGCCTGACCACGCTACCCCATCCCAACAATTGGTGATCAGCAGTGACATCCGAAGCCTGGATGCGCCAACAACACACAGCCTTTCAAGCCGACGCCCGCTATCTCTCCACGCTCCACACATCTGGATTCTTTTCTGCTGGACAAGCATTTTTCTTTTCAAAGTTTTGTAGGTCAGCCGGTTAATCAACTTTAGCAGCCATCATGCCTGTACAACATTCACCCTCCCCATCCTAACGCCATTGACACTCACACCCTTCTTCTCCTCACCGGGCCTTCCTCCTCCGAGGGATGACCTTATATAAACCCCGCCAAGGATGAACGCTTTGCCCAGACGAAGACAAGTCCACTTGTCGAAACGTTGGTTTTTCCTCCCTTGTCCACTTTGTGATTATAAAAAATCATCTGACCACCCTCTTTTTGCCAAGGACTCCACGGCATACTCTCATGCTCTGCTCATGAAAAAATTCACAGACGATCATTGCAATTGATATGGCAAAGTATGTGTGTTGTGTCCAGTACCGGACAGAAGGAACGGAAGGAACGAAAAGGAGCAGACGGCAGCTCAGGGCAGACGGCTTTTGTCCAGCAGAGAGTGCGCGTTCCAGAGAAGACTCAGAAGAGACAGAAGTGCTGGTGATGATAGTACAGGCCGTAAAGAAAACGAAACTGAAATCAGACAGGATACAACAGCACTTCCCGCTAAAAAGACGAAAAACACGCAAAAGCACAGCACGCACAAGAACCGACACAGTTATGTCAGTACTGGAGTCTGTCGGGTGGTCAACGCTCTCTTTGTACTACGACTCAGCGCTTGTCCTCTGTAGTTGCTATGAGCAGGAGTTTTAGTTTAATACACAACCGCTGGAGAAGGAGAATGTGGCATGGATGTTGTCGTTTCGGCTGGTGCTGATTCGCTGCAATCTCCAGCAGCAGTTGGATTTTTGCGTGAGGGCAGTGTCCAAGGTGATGTAGAGTCAGTGCTGTTTTTCGCTACTCAATTTTAGATGCATTCTAGCAGCGGCCATCACTTAGCAGAAATGAATTCTGGCCTTTCTTTCTAACTATTTTGAATTGATCCATGTATGAAAGCAATGCCTTGCTTCCAGCTATGGGAACTCTCACCCGAACAAGGTTACCTTCTCTAAATGTAGGGCACCTTGCAACACGTCTCCTATTAGTGTACTGTTTGGAATATGACTGCTTGGCTTGGACACTCTCGCAGACTGGTTTCCAGCACAGCGGTCGAGTGTGCATCGCTCCCAAAGGAGATTCTGGCACTACTGTGCAGTGTTCTTGTTTGATGACCATGCAGGAGCCATGCAGGGGACACATGAGATAGTTCTCGCACGTTGAAGAATGAAAAGACTGCAGGTGTCGAGTTCTTTTTTTGGGGCCACCCTGTTGTGACGCACTGGACAACCCTCGTCGCCATTCTGTGGTGTTCGGTATCCGGACGGAAGGAAGGAACAGGAGCATTCGGAAGCTCGGGGTAGACTGTTTACTTCCAGCAGAGAGTGTGCGTTGCAGAGAACAAAGAAAAGTGCTGACGATGATAGTACGGGCCGTAGAAAAAGCGAAACTGAGACTTAGGTTGATTCAACAATCTTTCAGCGTTTGTGTTTGCCACGGATGAAAAAGCCTGTGCCCCAGACTGGTACAGACCACCCGTGCGGGTGACGCGATGCATGTCATCAAACACTGTGTCTTAGCCCGTGCCCCAACTCCACTCTGATGATCCAATCCAGCTACCACAGTGTGACACGACCATGCTCCCGCTCTAATCTCCCCACCGCTCGATTCTGATTCGCAACTGCGGTGGCCCTCTCGCCACTCGTCTGCTGCTACCTTCTCCTCCTGTTCTCTTTCCCATTATCTCTCTTCCTCCATCCACTAACCTGGAAATAGAAAGGGAGATGACTGTCTCTCCCCCTTGGCTTCATGCCAACCTAGGCTTCACACGCCAACGTCAACGCTGATCACTGTGCGATTTTGGACGTTCTAAAGCTAACGCATTAAAAAGAAAAGAAGGCAACGGAAACGAAAGAAGGAACAAAGACACTTTAAAAAGCCACAAATAAATGTCGCTGTTCTTTTGGTTTTGGCAGATTGTATTAGGCAAGAAGGAAGATCATGGGCACAGAGCCTGTGCGGAAGGCTTTAACTAAGCGTGTTTCCGCAGCAAAGCTGAATTGGACATTCAGAACAAGACCACGTCACCTCGTGACTGTCGAACGATCCATACCTGTCGCTCCGTAGGGCCTTTTCTTTCGTCGTCTCTCTCTACTGCCTGAGTCACCTTCTGACATCTCGCGGGTCGGCGTCTTATCCTTAAAATACCTCACTCTCCGTTTCTTCCATCCTTACATACAGTATCCTTAATGATACCGTAGTCCACACTCGACATATCGTTGAAGCCTGCCTTTGAATCCTTGAAGACTTCCACGTAACTGCACTGACGGTGAATCCGTCTGTTTGCACTGGATTAAGAGATTCATGTTGCCTCATTACTTGCGTGTCCAACTTCGCTCCTAAATACCAGACGCCCATTGGTTTCGGAGCCAAGCTGTAATCTTATGAATTATTTCAGGTTGCTTCGTGCACAAAGAAGCTGAACTGCGTATCCTATTCTGAAGTGCAACCCGGCGGTGGCACTTAAAATCAAGCTTTTCAGGCGAGCTTTCTGTGAAACAAACTGTTGCGTGCTTAGGCGTGCTTAGTCGGCAAGCATTAGGTTAGGTGTATGATAAAGTCAGGAACTAAAAAAGTACGCAAGGTGAGACAAGGTTTTCTGTTTGTGTAATCAAAGAGTTTTCGCTGTAGACAAGCTAAAGTCAACTGCACTACTTTCACACCTATGGCTAGTCTATGATCACCCTTCATGACAACTGAAGCGAAAACGAAGAGTGTATGGAGTATGATCAAAATTATTGCTTCAATTACAAACGTTTTTCAAGGGTAAAGAGAATACTACACAACCATTCTCTTTTTGTTCTTTGCAGCGCAAGTTAAGCATCCGCTGCTCAAATAGAGTTCTGAATTTGCCACTCGGCGTACTCAACACTGTTCATGAAACTACCCTGAAAACCGAACAGCTTAATCCCTGCAACACGGGTGACCAAATCTTGAGGCTCTATGTCACGACGTCGCTAATCCACATCGGGGCTCCTATTTCGTGCGACTTCCCAAACAGGACTTTTAATCCCGGGGCGAAACGCGCAGCATCGGGAATGCACAACTGGAAACCGCCTCTCACGGCTTCTTCTAAAGTGCTTTGAGTAGCTCAGGCTTAATCCTTGCCTGCCAGTGGCAGCTTGGGTTGCACCGCTTCGCGCGTTTTTCGCTATTTCTGTAGTTCTGGCAACTTTCATCACCCCACTTGCTCTACTTCCCCACCGTCCACTTTAGGCACGCCTATGTGTCCTTTGAAAACCAAGTGCCCCTCATCTCGCGGTCGACGAGTTAGCCTCCCTTAAGACTAGGCGTCTGAAGTGGTGCAACCACGTGTTCTTGCTCTGTTGCGGCAATAATGACTGGCACTTTAACTGCGCCTACGCGGCGCCTCCTATTGCCAGCTAAATACGATGCCGTTGTACCAGTGTCGTACCACATATCCCGAAAAAAAAGAGCAAACAGATGTAGTCCTTTCGCAAAGGAACAAGTTGCAGCTGCTCTCAGCCATGGACACGCTAAGGTGCATCGCGGGCCCTGAAAAGAACCCTTCTTTCTGAGAGTGTCTTCCCTAGTTTAATGCAATGTTTACGGCAGACGAGTAGAACTCGAACTGGTTCTGCATGATCAACAAGAAATAGTGGGACTTATAGTTCTAGATTCGCAATTAATCTCACTGAAAGTAAAGATTCCCTGAAAAATGTTAGTTTGGCTGGAGGATTTTAAGAACGAGCTTGGGCCCGCCATCTAGGAGCACGCTGCTGTGAGAGGCTCACCTTGAATACTGCGCACTGTGTTCACTGTATTTAAGCAATGAGCAAGCGCCTCACATAACTGCACATTAGCGATCATAACGCACTGGGTACGTTGACCGTTTAGGACGCCAAGTACACAACTTGGTGTTTTGCGAACTGGCACGTTTTTTTTTTTTTCACAGAGTGTTCTACCTAGCGCTGACATCTTTTTTCCAGACAAATTTAGCATTCTTCAAGCTTTAGAGAGATTGCTATTTTTATGCCAACTAGCCAACGGAGCAAATAATATTTCTAGAAACAGTGAACAAGCTAGCATGTCCTTATCTTAGAAGGACTTGGTTGTAGGCCAGTTTGTAGGACATCGTGAGGAGCAAAACCGCAAAACAGGACGGGACCGCCCTGTGTTGTCGCCTGCCTCAGTCCCGTCCTGTTTTGCGGTTTTGCTCCTCGCGATGTCCTTATCCATTTTCTTGCAGGCAGATTTTGCCACTAGTACTGTTGTAAACTTCATTTTTATGAATTCCTTGAGTCATGCACATCTTCTAAGAGGAGAATGATTGCACGATTCATAATGTGTTTATTGTCGGAATTATAGTATTTTAATGTTACTGTTCCTAGTGATTTTGGCAGTTTTTAAGAAAACTCTTACAGTCTTGTTGAAGAGTTTTTGGCCTCACAGCATGCTTTTGAGCGGTGCAGTGACGCACTGACGGCACCCTTCAAGTTCAAAGAGCCCTGAAAGACTAATGCGTTGGTTCGTCTTGCCTCGTATCGCGGGCGCCTTGAATGCGTCACTAAAAAGCTGAAAAGCAATCCCAGTGGCCTGAAGTCTTTTGTAGGTTGGTGTACATGTGCTAAATGGTTAATAATTGTCTTCATTTGTAAAATTTACCGAATTTCTTTTTGTGGCTTGGATAGACTACATAGTCGGAAGTATATTTGTTTCTAATTGGTACCACTAAAAGACGCTGGAAGAGTAGACCGAACTGCGTAAATACCTATTTTTGGGAGGACGCTTGAGCTCATGATCTCGTACAACAGTTCTACCCGATTCTCAACGCTAAGTACCACTTGGAAAAGTAGTACCGCTTCAAGATAAGCGGGAATGTTGAAGCTTTTACTCAAAAGCGCCCCGACAATGGCCAAGCTCCAGGGGTCTTGTAAGAAAAGTAGGTGCCTCACGATGAGACTGCAGGGAGGAGTGCAGCCTTACCTCATCCGGATTCTACGCTTTCATACGCGTATCCAAAAGCTAAATATTTGTTTTCTAAATATTGAAGAGGCCATTGCTTGAATAGTGCTAACTGAGTAGCGCATTTAACATGGAAGTTCGCAAAGCCAAGGCCGCTATTTAGAAACGTTGTGTCTTCTAAACAACACAACTCTTGCGTCACACAGTACGCTTGGCCAAGGAACGATTTTGTATTACCTTGCTTTGCTAAGATACTTTTGTAGTTTTCTTCCTAAAAGACTAAAATATGCAGAGGAAGACCAAAAGGCGGATGTCAGTTTTATTACCTTGGTCATAGAAAAAGAGTATGGAATAATAAACAGTTTGCAAATTGCTTTCTTTAAACCTAAAATTACGATGGTATCTCTGGTCCCTATACACCTCATGCTTATTTTAATCCAGAGGATACCGAAAAATAATCTTTTTCTGCATTGAGCAGTTCACGAGCTCGGCAGAGGCTCCGCACTTTTGAGGCATTGTATTAGGAATTTATATCCTGTACAACGGCTATGGTTGCCTGAGGTAACTCTTCTTGACATTCGAAATTGCATACTAAATTGAAGCTCCAGAACGCCCTCAAATGCGACTCTAGGAGATTGAAAATAAAGTAAAGTACTTTTGCGCCATCAAAGACTTGCCAAGGTGACCAAAAAGCGATTTAACTTGTGCCCACAGCCATTTTTGTGAGCATTTTAACATCAATGCAAAATGAAAGGGAAACAAATTATCAAGTAGTCCCGGTCCTTAAAGCATTTCTTTCAAATTAAATAAAGCCACCAAATTCCCAACCAGCCGTATATTGCAGATAACATTTGCCCAGTCCTTCGCTCAAAGCGCTCTTCCGACAGATTGAAAAATCAGCAAAGTAGTTCCTGTATTTAAAAGTGGCAACCGGTCTGATTAGTCAAATGTTTGATTAGTCAGAGTTGGATGTGCTTGAGCAACTCGTTTGTAAATTCCCTTCTCTACTCGATTCATTTTTTGTTACTGTTTTAATTGTGTTCTCATTTGATGTCACTGATTGTATTCGTTGTCCTAATTGCCCACATTGTATGTTTATATATATATATCTATATGTTTTACTATATTTGTTTTTCTGTTTTCAACCTCTTTGCCTTTTTTCTTTTTGTCCTATGTACGTCGCACCCCCCCCCCCCCCCCTTTATGTAATACCCTGTGAAGGGTCCTTAAGAGATCAATAAATGATGATGATGATGACGAACATTGAAGTTGATGTTCCGAACTTTCAGCAATTGCCAAATACTGTTTTATATTCAGTTACAAAGAACTTTCACAGGCCCAATATAACTCTGAATTTAAGATAGTTTTCTAGGTTTCCAGAAATTCATCACAAACTTTTAAAACGCATTTTACTTCGAATATATTTGACGATAAAAAACGCACTTCCTGTTAGGTGGTCCACAATCATTTGGCTACAGATTATACTAAATCAGTTTCCACATAAAACCATCCAGTCAAACACGCTTCCATTTGGCAGTATTCTATAAAGTGATAGAAAACAGTTCGTCGTTCATTTTTTTGGGGCACCTCAAAGTGTAAGGCCAACCTATCACACTTTTCGTTTGCCATATACTTTTATCTTTCTTCTTTCATTATATAATAACCGATGTTTCATTAATTTCAGTTGAAGTTTGCACGTCATTTTTCAAGCATTAATTCATGCCGGGAGTTGGTTTTTCTCTCGTTTTTTTTTTTAGGTGGCGATGCTCACAGAGCAGAGACAACCATGAGCAACTCATGAAGACTTGGAAGTATTTCAATGTTTAGTGAGGGGAATAATAGGGTTATAGAGAGCGACACGGGAGACGAATTTTTTAATTAGAAATGAGGCGGCAAACATTTATAGATCATGTTTTGAATATAATCACCGGGTAGAAAACCGCGTATTGATTTCGTCTTGTATTGAATTCCAGCATAACTTTTTTGCGTGAGTGTTGCAGTTGTTGGCTTGGAAATTTTTTGTTCCAAGCCTATGTGGCGTGGCATGCGGTGCTTCGAACAATGTAGCGTCTAGCCATACTTTTGCTATTGCTTTGTACATTTTATTTCCTATACTGCTTAAAAAAATACGTCCGTTCTTTACGCTGTGTCGGGAGTAGCACTGAGACTAGAACTGAAATGAGTTTTTTGAGTAAACTATTCTACTTCAGTTCAAGAAATTAAAAAAAAGCTAACTGTTCACTCACATGCATGCTGTTATCTTTCTGCTCATTTTGATAGTGCCAATCATAGCCTTTACGCCTAGAATGCATACACTTAGGTCAAACCTTCGACGAATCCGCCGGTTCTGGCTAATGCTGCAGTTAACTTTTTGCTACAAAAACATTGCTATGGCAGATTTAAAATGTTAGAAGGTAAGTGCAAAAAAAGTGGTGGAACAGAAAACGATGTCGTTTTTTATAGTTCTAGTGAAGAGAACATGAAATGCCATATTTTGGATCGCCTTTCTTAGAGGAGCTGAGTCGAGGTGAAGATAGCTAAAGAAAGTGTAAGATGGCCTTGAAACATGCTATTTCTTTTCGGAGAGCGCAATATATGGCATTACACTGGCACCGATACTTCGCCTCAACATCCTATGATGTATTCACTTTTTTTTTAGCTATTCGTCGTAAATTCATATAGAAGAGAGCTTGATTAGGGCGCACAGGCAAGCTTTTCGTGACAATTAGAGAATTCATGGGACAGAAAAGCCTATAAAATCGCATTAGGCGCGTGTAAAGCTCGTGATGTAACTATTCACTTGAATCCAATTACTGTCGTATTAATTCCAAGGCGCCTTCTATCACATCTGCACTAAGCTCTTTATTACCCCAGTTATCTTTGAGAGAGAAAGCCAATTTTTTCTGGTGAACCTCAGCCACCTATTTCTTCTTCATTTTGCGTGCACCAATAAATCCCGCAACGCCCGTATGAAAAATTAGGGAACATAAATATGGCTGTAAAAAATTGCGGACAGCTTAATGTTAAGCGTAAAACCTGTGGTTGTAAAAGCTGCAGCGAGTACGAACATACGAAGTCGTAATGAGTAAACAAGTAACTATAGGCTGGGCCTGCTACGCGCGACGTATTTTCGTGGACTACGGACGAAGTCCTCATATCAATTTTCCTGTTGCCGTCCTTGATAACCTTTACTTTCTGTCCAAGGAAAGAAATGAATGCTTGGACAAAGTGTGTCTGTTGTCTCTCTTCCCTGATAAGGCAAACAGTGCGCACCATGATCTCGGAAAACATACTAAAGAACGAAGAAGAAAGAAAGAAGAATAGATAAAGAACGACAAGAGGTAAGAGTACGAGAAGCAGGAGAGCGGTAAAAAGCGCGAGGAAGGAGGATGATAAGTGAGCCATCCTTCTCATTTGATGAAGACTGCGCTGTTCAGCCTTTTCTTTTATCCTTTATGCACACTGCATACATCGACTCGAACATATAGTATGTGAGTTCTTCCACTTTGATCACATAGTTGTTTAGGCTTTTTCCTCTCCATATGCCCTGCAGCCTTCTCGGGAGGGAGCCTTTCCTGGAGGACGAGGGGGTCTAGAGAACGACTCGGCACTTTCGGTAATAATGCGGCAATCAGGAAGGAGAATCCCAACCACTCAGCTTTTATGAGCGGCATTGAAACTGACATGTCCTCCGACGTCCGCACGGAGTTCCTGGGTTAGTGCCAATGAGTAGGACCATTGGGTCTCGGTATGAGTTCGCCATTCGTCCCTCGAGTGTTCACTACTCCTAACCCTTTCCCTTCTTATCCAGCCATTCGGAACGCTAATCAAAGCAAGACGGAGTGCTCTGACACTCCTTCTGACCGACAGGACCTGCCATCTGGAGTGGCGTAGACTTGATTATCTGTCAATCCCCGTAAATAGGCATTCCTCTTTTTTTTTTGCTCCGCATTTATAGCAATGAGTCTACCATGTGTCTATGGCGGTGGTATTTTTTTTCGTTGCTCTATCTCTTGCCCCCTCTTTCGACTGCTTTGGCGATTATTCGTAACAATGGAATTTCATCTGGTCACTCATACATGGATGGTGTAGAAAAGTAGGCGCTTGGTCCGTCCTCTCCGCATGCATTTTTTCTTTCCTCCAGAATTCAGTGAAATTGATTTTCCCCCTTATTTGGCAGCTTCGCGCTTCGTTGTAACTGAAAGCCATTAGTGACAAAAATAGCAATTGCAGATTCTTTGTGAGGCACACAGTTTTATGTCTTTCACTTCCATACAAATTTTGAAATCACACTCAAGATAACTCTCAACAGTTACTTAACTTCATGTGTTTCGAGCACTCGTCTTGCAGGAAAAGTGGTACACAATTCTTCGCCTACCTCCTTACGAGAACTTATCTTTGGTATGTATTCATACGTCTGGTTTTTCGACGTATAAAAATGCATAAGAATGGAATAGTGCTTCAAGAACTGCTGTGAGTTGTTCGCTGGTTGAAATGCTCAAAGAATTAAACGCACATTAAAATTTCGCGTTTTCCTCTGAAGAAATTAGTGCTGATAATCTTTGAAATGATATTCCTAATACTTTTATTGTACACCGGTGAGTGCAAGGCTCAGTGCGCCATCCGAAAGGCTTCTTCGGGTCATTCTTGAGTGGACGGGCGTTTCGGGGTGGTCATTGCCTTTTTACCTTCGTTCCTTGAACTTTGAACTGAGGGTGAGGTTTAAGCTATTAAAAAGTGATTTGGATCGCTTGGACAATGTTACGTGCTAGATTCTTTGAATGATTTCAAACTAAATGCTGTTCCAGTACAAGTATTCCCTAAGCCAAAAGTAAAAGAGCAACGAGGTTCGCCTCTCAGGCGTATTGTTTAGCCCTTACGGCACTCCTAGAGACCAAACAGTCCCGATAGGTAAGGACAGGTGTTCTCTCACTTATAGAGATTTAGAGCTTAAGGTCTGCCCTAAATGCCCAGCCACATGCCTAACAAACACACTGTGTTGATTGTTTACTTTTGGCAAATACTTTATATATGGCGTGAAGGGTCCCCACTCATGAAGACGAGAATGCCTAGCGGTTCAAGTTTTCCTTTGGCGATATCGTAGCACACTTGCGTTTCTTATTCTTGGCATAATTATGTTGCTCAGTGAGAAGCATGCTAGACTATTTGCTATCAAAGTTCTTGAAGAAAGCTTCTTTAACTTTGGTCTGAGCTTCAAACTGTATTGGAGGTGCAAGTTGTGTAGCGCTTCTACGATGTCAGGTAGACGTTCACCTACTGAACTTAGCGACGATGCACCGCCATCTTCATCAAGAGCACCACTGTCAGCTAGCAGACGTTTTCTTTTTTTTTCGGAAGTTCTTTTTTTAGCTAGTGCGACCATTTTCGCTTCGGTGTACCAGGGGTAGAACAGGTGTCAGTTTTCTTCCCATCAGTGTAATTTCCAGCTGCCAAAGTCGAAACGAACTTCTTATCAAATGTGCTGTCGCCGTCATTTTTGGATAGCTTCAGTTTGTCGAGGGTTCCAACAAATAGAAAACAGCCTCTTCTTGTGCCAGGTATCGACCTCAAAAGTGGGAAGTAAGCGCAAGAGGTTCTCAAACAGCCACATTTACTGGCTAGCACTTCACTACAGAGGCATACGTAAGCATGTGGCCTAGGTGCGCGGCTGTCTGGACAATTCTTACCTAATAGTGGTTTATCATGTAATTTTTTCTGCAAAAAGCATCGAATTACAAAGCATTATTTTACCAGCGAGAGAATGTAAACACTCGCTAGTAGTGCGACATTAATGTTTTAATTCCTTTATTTTCCTCCCGATATGGGTCTCCTCGAACAGCACACATGCGCTTGTAGAAAAGACAGGCCATCAGGGATGCCAACTAGTGAAATATAAAAACCGGAAGTTGGTTCATTTGCCAGTGCCGTATGTGGGGACACGCAAATTTAAGATATATATGTACATCGTCGTCTGTTCATGTGAATCACGGTCAGCAAATAGTGCGCTGCTTTTACAACTCTCCTGCGAATAAAAAAAGGGTTATCAGATTTTGATTTCCTTTCTATCTGTAGTCATTGGCGTCGTTTTATGTTTCCAACGAGCCTAACGCTCCTTTTATGCTATTGTTACAACAATTTTTGTCTCTCAGCCACTATTCTATCCTCTCGTTCTCGTATTTTTCGTGACTCAGTGTCGTCAGGAGTGTTTTGAAACACCTGACCACCTGTGATCTATGTGGTTTAATTCATTTTAAACTTGATAAGCATATGGAATAATAAATATATTTTATTTTTCTCCTGTGACAAAATATTCGGCCCTTACAGCGGGTACAAGCATATATCTCTTTTCCGGACCCCAGTCATCTTTCTAGAGAGAGTTGAGAACAAAATTAAAGTTCAGCCGGTGAACCCGTGCTACACATGCGTCGATGTGGGTTTGATAAAAGAAGTGCGCGGAATGCTCTGCTGCCACAAACCAAATGAATATTAGAAGATTACGACGTCAAGCGGACATTTTTAGAAAAGCAAAACGGGACGCTGCTTCAGGTTTCGACTATGTGAGCACGCCAAAGATACAGAGATCTAACCACGCAGAAACCACTAGCCATACAGTGTGTGCAGCGTAAAAATTGTGAAGCGATTATGCATCAGACCACTATCACAGTCACGTGTAAAGGCGAGACCTCGAGGCTTATTTCCGAGAGGTGCAATGTACCCAAATCTAAGGACACATGTGTCAGCAGCCCCTCGATAGCTCTCTTCCAACAGAAATGTGCCTTTCTCAGAGTGACACTGGACAGTCTCTCCGTGTTCTGGTTGTTCGTTGCAGTGCACAGCGGTTACGCACCAGTTTCTGGCGTCCGCGTCGTAATCGTCGGCATAACCGGTTGTCCAAATTGCAGAGCGGGAGAGATCCCCGAGGGTGGCTAGCAACGTAACACGCGAACTGCCAGCCATGAAGAGCGCTGGAATATAAAATTACTCGTTATCTTAATCGATTGTGATTTTTGTTGTTATTCTTTCCCCCCGTGTTGCCTCTATATTCTGCCTCACATGTTGCGATATATCCCTTCGTTGAGAGTGCAACTGTGTCTCGTTCTCTTTGTACCGTCTTAAGTGCTGTAAAATTCTCTCCGCCAATATGTTCCAACTAGAGTTACTGAAAAATTTCCAGTCACTTTATTACCAACCACCCCGCATCATCCTCTTCCCAGAACACGTTGATAAACACTTTGAGCCTACCTGACAGGTACAGGCGAAATGAACTCTCGGAAGCGGCATCCAGGATAAAATAAAATAGCGGAAGCCAACCTCTCTTATAACGGCGATCGGACTAGTGTATGTTGCGTCGCTGATCTAGCTCACCGAAGCAACCCATCCATCTATTGTAGTTGTATACAGATTTTGGGCATGTCACTCCAACCACCAAAGAGCTTTCTGGGTAGTTCTGTGGTTTCCTCGGGATGATGAAAGTTTGACAGGGCATGGACGTTTTTTTTTGTGCCGCCCCTGAAAAACTGTTTCCATCCCATTTGAGCGACAGATAAACTAGCCTTTATGAATCTTAGCGTTAACCTGTACTTTGCTATTGTGCGAACTCTTTCTGAGGATAGAATATTGCTTTCAGCAAGCTTGCATGTGACTCTAATATTAGAGAGAAATTTTTGGATGCACAGCTCAATTCCTATGAATGATGTTCTCAACAAAATGAATTCAGGAGGCGGAGACAACCGTTTTCACTCGTAGACGTGAAACTGAAACACGTAGCCCGTTTCGTAGTCTGCTTTGACCATATCTTGTAGCTTTTCTGGAGAGTATTCAATGGCATATTTTGCCTGAGTAAGAAGCATTCTTTGAACAGAGCCACACTGTTGTCAACTGACTAATGTGACGACGGGGTATAGTCAGCGGGAAAAAAATGATGGGCACTAGCAGCAAACAAAGGCCTCACTCTACAAAGCCTGTTGTAACCATCTTCACTTCGTTTCTTCTGCGCGATGATGTCACTTTGGTGTAGACTGTTCAAGATATCCTGGAACCTTTCATCTGCCATTGCCTTGGATATTTCCCCACTGCTAAAAAAAGCTGTGGGTTCACGATCATTAGGAGCAGCATACAAAAAATTTCTTAAGGTCACTTCTTTCTGTATCTTCTCATTCACACCTGTTTTTCGCCCACTCAGCGATTTGTGTCGACAAGAATGAAATAGATGACGTCAGAATCGTACTGAAGCTTGAAGCACCACTTGCTTTGTATAGAGTTTTCTTTTATTTGGTTAACTCCCATGTCTTTTCGCTTCCATAATGCTGATGGGTGCATTAATCCTCCAGGATCAACGGTCGTCTAGAACTTCATCTTCATCCACATCTTTGTTTAGAAAGCTGGCGCAGAGCTTCTTTCTCCACCGTTTCTTTTCGTATATCTTCCTTTTTGTCTTCTTTTTATTGGAGAAGTGTGCCATGACGCATATGTCGAAAAAGGGGAAGGAATGCAGGAGCTAGAAAGCTAAAAGAAGGATTGAAGACCCGTTGCGTTGAGGTAGAAGGCACTTGCACATCTTCCTAATCTGTAACAGTTGGTAGAGACAAGGCTCTTTTTCATTAATTGAAGGATCTCCACCCTCCTCACTTGATATTGTACGATCAGGTAGGCTAAAGTAGTGCTCGAGGGATTCTTCTTCGATGAGCCTGCTTGGTTCTAGAATTAAATAATTCTTTATTCAAAGATCGCGAGGGCGAAAACGCAGATGAAAGAAGCAGTTCTTTTCACGCTTCCTCAAGTTGACTGCACATAGTAATGTAAACAACGCGTGAACAGAAACTTGTCGAGCAAGTCGCATTAGTCGATTCAAACAGCGTGAGAACGAGTGAAAAGGGCACACGGGCAGTGTTATGTATACGTAATAACAAAATATCTAAGAAACACACGAAAGGAATATGTGCGCTTAGGCAGTGGGTGTTTCAGATATGCCTGGATATTGCATCGTCAAACCCGTGGCATCAATCACAAATGTATTTTTTTAATACCCCAATAATGAAACTGTGCTCATTTTTGAAAGTAGAGGCCATACCCTTAAGAACGGCAATAGGGGAGTCTTACCAGGCTATATGCAGCAAAATGTGCTTCCTAATTCTGGTCCCAAATACTGCGAGCGAAACTGCTCAACGCTCTTTTTTAATACAATATTTCTCCTAGTAACCCCAACTGACTACTTTAAAACGTCCAAACTGACTTCTGTGTTCGTCAAGCAGGAGACAGCACATCAATAATAGAAAAAAAATTGCTCAGTGAGAGCTGAGGTTCATTGACGAGTGAACTGAAATGTGACAAATTTTTGACCCCACAACCTACAGAGGTTTAACGATAACATAGAGGGCCCCTTTTCTCATTTGCTTTTTCTATTTCCAACGATACAGATATTTGGCCTCCATCTGTAACAAACTGGAGTCGTCGCCAAGAAAAAGCTTTAAAAAGCAGCGACGATAAAGCGAAGGCGGATCCCTGTGTGAAATTAAGGAACAGAACCGAATGCAACTGAGTACTTGAACTAAACTCCAACATTCATGAACTACGTGCCAGAAAAGTTGTAGTAAAAAAAGTGCTCTGGACACGGCCAACCCGAAGAAGAAAGAAAAAGACCGGGCTCTGATTTCCTGAAAAGCTGCTCTCAACATTCATTTTTGACTCCTTTACTTATGTTTTGATCACGAATACAGGCGCAGGGTGGGAAAGATTGCGCTGTAAAGATGGTGTCCTGCTTAAAGACTTTATAAAATTCAGCTGATTATTATTTTCTCCTGCTTGTTACGGAGTGTATTTTTGTTTTTATTTTATTACATTCCCTTTCGCGTTGCGCTTGCTAGATGATGCGCGCACAGATAACGCGCAGGTCTACTATTTTATATCTGTAACGGAGCACCCCCGCAAAGGACGGGGACATTGAAGGAGCACAGAGGACAACTGCTGGGCCAGTGGCTGTGCTGTGCGCCTCTTGCATGTCTTCGTCCTTTTAGTTGGTGCTAAGTTTTAAGGATAAATCACAAACTCTCCCATCTTTCCTCCTTATTTGAAGTCATTTCTACAATTTCTAACGCGCACCTTACGCCGAAAAACGTAGCAGCAGCCATTCTCATCCGAACAGCGGAGATAAATGACTTCCGGTCTGTATTCTTTTCTCCATTTTACATTAGCATAAGGCTGCGGGAACTTAGATGCAGGTTAGTGAAAGCGTTTGGATGACATGGTGCACTGTGCATGTGTGCGTTCCAAAGAGGCGCACTGGGCTTTTGGTGCTTCATTTCTCGTTCGCTGTCCGCGCTGACGCTTCCCTACAAACCCGCAGACTCTAAACTGAAACGAAATACTACGTTTTCTCCTCAAGAGCATTTGCTTGATGTTTTTTCGGCTTGCCGCAGATAACCCAGAGGAAAGTGCATCTTCATATCATAACCAATATAGAACCTTCCCGCTTAAATAAAAAAAAACAAACATATATGACCAACTTTCTAGTGCCTTAATATTCATTTCGGAATTTAGCATTTTAATAATAATAATACTTTTTTTGGGGAAAGGAAATGGCGCAGTATCTGTCTCATATATCGTTCGACACCTGAACCGCGCCGTAAGGGAAGGGAGTGAAAGAAGAAAGGAAGAGATAGGTGCCGTAGTGGAGGGCTCCGGAATAATTTCGACCACCTGGGTATCTTTAAGTGCACTGACATCGCACAGCACACGGGCGCCTTACCGTTTTTCCACCGTAAAAATGCAGCCGCCGCGGTCAGGTTCGAAACCGGGAACTCCGGATCAGTAGTCGAGCGCCCTAACCACTGAGCCACTGCGGCGGGTAAATTTAGCATTTTAAACAATCGCTTTTACAGCACATGTCAATTTGGTACACCTTGAGAATAGAGATCGTTTAGATTGTGTGAGCGTGCGTATGTGCTGACGCACTGAATGCTTCTGTCGACTACTTTCATCGCATCCTTCTAGATCGTCATATTCTGAATGGTGACTCGTAAAATAAATCAAAGCCATCAGCTGCACCCAGCTGCGAGGAAAGAAATCCATTTCTTGTCATGTTCTGAGAAAAACACGGGTGCTGAAGCGTTTTTTAAATGGTTTTATCTCGTGTGGCACTGCAGATGATCGCAGATTCCAGGCTACACGGACCATTCTCACAGGCATGGTGGCGAATAAAGGCGAAAGACTTCTTACATAAGTTTCCTAAGGTGCTGGAATAGTTTGTGCAACAACATATACCGATTGCTATTTTTCGCCTAGTGTACTCGTTAGGTTGGCGCTGGCACACTCTTCCAGGGGTCTGGTCGAATAGTCATTCGGGACTCAGCGCGAAGCGAGGCTGCAATCCGGTCGTCGTGAAAGCGAAGGCGGCAGCGTTGTAGCCCAAGACCCAGGCTCTATAGCGTACGTGCATCGCGACAGGGATAATGATAATGGCCGCCGACGCCACCGACAAGTGTGGTGTGCAGATAATAGCGGTATAGCTGCTGGGGACTGATTTTGGGTGCAGTGCTTAAATCGCTTCCGGCCGCTGCTCCTAGCAGATCTGGCAGCTAAAACGCCTCTCACCACAAGACGACCCTGCACTTGTCCTCTTGCTAGCCTTGAAGGGAAGCCTCTGCAGCCGAAGGTGAGTGGGTATAGCGACAAAAGCTCAAGGTAAACGCTAACTGCACCGAATCTAGATTCGCACTGAAAAGTTCCGGGAAAGGCATCGTTTTGTACTCCTCCTTCTTTGGAGACGACCGATCAGAGAGAGTTTTTTTGGGGGCAAGAAAGAGAAGTCTTTAGAATGTGCGTAATCATCCGCATCGCTTTTCTTATCCAAGTGCAGTAGAAACCAACCCTTGAAGCGTTTGTTTACTCCTATAGCCTAAATGGGACAAAAAAATCTGCCTAATTTCTAGCTCAATATTACTGCATAGGAATGCTGTTGAATAAAAACGCTGACAGCTTTACTCACCTGGCCAACGCAAGACTGCTGCCTCGCCGCGAGTAACAGGCTTTAGAACGTTGTATAATTTTCTCTTTAAACGTGTCCTTTAAAAACTAAAAACGAAACCCCAAAATTCAGTCTCCAATGGTAGTTCGGCAGCATCTAACAAAGGATACTAATGCCAGAATACCTTGAAAACAAAAAGCAAAAATCTAAGTCGAGCAAACGCGCAATGTTTCAGCTTGAATGTTTGTTCGAAAAAGGGTGGTTTCTATCAATTTTTATCGTTTACGTTGGCAAGCATGCTACCAGCGCTGGCACACAGTGTACGCTGCAAAACATCTAGGGCACGAACAACCATGACTTCCCCCCCCCCCCCCCGGCTTAGTGTAAGGAGTCAAGAAGGAAGGAGAAGAAATTCTCTGGTTAAAACAGCCAAGAAAATGAATCTCGAGATTTTCTCATGAGTTGCCATCTGATATTTGAATAAAGAAGATTCCCCATTTTCCCAATGAAGTGCCCAGTTATTTTTCATTCACGCAGAATTTCTAAGCAATTTTGAAGTTAGCTTCAACCATTAACGCGGTCGTCGAACAGGCAAAGCACGCTTTACAGACATGCAGATGCGGAACCAAGCCGCGAGGAGGCAATAGAGGAACCAGGACGATACGCTTAAATAGTAGGTAACGTTCCTAGATGCCAAGGAACGCTTTCAACTGCTCGAAAATATGATTGTGTTGGTGACAAAGCTAGAAATTAGACTCCCAGTAGATTTCACTCACCAAACTCTCCCGCTAAGAGTAGTATAGAGTCATTTTTAGGATATGTCCTATCTTGCGTCCTCAGCTATTGAAAGGACACGACAGGAAACAGCGATTTTACCCATCATTCAGCCGCGCTACATTTCTACTTTCTAAATCAAAAGGTGTCACCATCTGCTGTGCACTACTGTGTACAAGGTCTGACCAGTAAAAAAGAGCGCGAGTCATTGTTTTGTTTAAATTTAAATTATGAAAGTGTTGCGCAAGACGGCTACACACAGAAGGAATGATCCGCAGCAGAAGCAAAATATTCTTCTCACTCCGGATATCTGCGGTACGTCTCGTGCTGCTTAAGCCAAATTTAAATCGTACTTTACCATTGGTAGAGATTTTGGAAAGAAGGGTGAAACAATCGGGACACAAATATGTAATCTAAGGAGGCGCAACTCACCAAGCTCGCTTGCGGTGTTGCTTTGTGACATTCTGTGTACGGACAGCATTATTCATGCGACAGAGTTAAAGGCCCCATTACATCAAAAATCCCGCGCAGGCGTTGCGAGCGATAGATAGGGTGGCCTAGGGTTGCCCAGGCAGCCGCCCCCGGAGAAGAAACCAAGATGGGCTACGTTGGTCATGTGACCTTATAGTGACATCACAACCTTCCGACCGGATGGTGAGCCTACTAACCACCCTGGCAGGTGGAAGTTATATTAATGGTTGATCGCGAAAGGTTGCTAGGGAACAGCAACTTGGGACGCACAAGACCCACCGGTGGCAGCACCTGCCATCGGAGGACGTTGGCGCGCCTCTTATCCGCTGCACTATGCGTAAGGAGTAGCATGAGAACTTCCAGGAATAAATAAAACTAAAGTTGAGAATGATCAATTTTATATACTATGGTTTAAGGGCATTAACTCATTAATGATATCATGTGATATCCTTAAAGAGGAGCTTAAGTGAATCCTCCAAATTCGTATCGAAGCTTTATCCAAGACTCCATGATTCTTGTGAATTTTTCGGGCTCATAGGGCTTTTGTGGGTAGAATAATGGCAAGATAGATAAACACGCAGAACCACTGCGTTCTACATGGTCATTGTTCAAAGAACAGAACCCCCTGAGTGCTTCCCCTTTTATGACGGCGACGCCTCCCGGAATTTCGATATGCGGGGAGAGTAATGCAGTGGAGGTCAATTGAGGCCCTAGGACGGTCAAAAAATTTCCTGTTATTACATGTAACACCGATAAAAAGAAGCTCCGGAGATGATCGAGTAGTCTAAGGAATCAGGAAATGAAGCTCCTCTGTTTGCTCCGCCACTAGCTGAAATCCCACTCGGGCTTACATCGAGCTAACTGAAGTAGAACTTTCCTCCGGGCTCGTCGGTCTATTCTTACATAAGCCCGCTAATTTTATTGCACAGGAAATAGCGCTCAAGCGCGCTTTACTATCCCATCTTCGTTTCGCCTTCGGGCAGCTTCAATTGCATTGCTTTACTTATGTAAGTATGCTAATTATTATTTTTCTTTCTGCGGTGCCAGATACCTTTTTCGCCAAAATGTCGGGTGTGTGTGCGCGCAAATACTTAAGTGCGCGCGCGCGTGTGTGTGTGTGTGCGTGTGTGTGTGCGTGTGCGTGTGCGTGTGTGTGTGTGTATGTATGTATGTGTGTGTGTGTGTGTGTGTGTGTGTGTGTGTGTGTGTGTGTGTGTGTGTGTGTGTGTGTGTGTGTGTGTGTGTGTGTGTGTGTGTGTGTGTGTGTGTGTGTGTGTGTGTGTGTGTGTGTGTGTGTGTGTGTGTGTGTGTGTGTGTGTGTGTGTGTGTGTGTGTGTGTGTGTGTGTGTGTGTGTGTGTGTGTGCGCGCGCGCCACCACCCCTAGTTTTGGAAACGCCTCACTCCACCATCCGGCCTCCTGAATCAGCTTCCGATTGGTCACCTTCCAGGCATGCACTATTAAATTTGCAATACTATACTCTGCGACGCTTCAACCTCCCGCCTCCCCTTACAAAATTACTTCACGAGTTTTAATTGCTTTTTAAATGAATCTTCTCAGCAGAAGCTTTTCATAATAAATTTACTCAGTATTGTGCTTTTTTGAGTTTAAATAACAAATTGGCCAGCGCATTGAAACTGAATCACACTACAGACTTGAAATTGAGGCCGAATTGAGCTCGCTCGATACGTTCTATCGAGTGGAAATGAATTGTGTATGAGTTCCTTCACTCACTATGCTGATTGGTAAGAGCCTACATCCTTGTACGAATATATTACCAGAATGTTATGAAATTATTTCAGTAAAATGAAATAAAATATCCGGTCCGCCATACATCTAACCTTTTTGAAACGTCATGAATACGCTCGAGCGATACCCTACTAAGCTTGAACGCAACCTTAAACGCATGAGCAACTTTCGCTTAAGCCACATTTCACAACTCGAACCATTAAATTTTACAGCATAAACACCCTCTGAAAGCACTCTGGAAGCAGCTAGTAATAAGGCGGTGGAGACAGCATTAAAACAAAGCATAAACAGGTTACACCCATAGTAACCTAGCTGAAACCTACACGCTCGTAATTATATACTCGCAATCAAGGGTGTTGCATCGCTCATTACTGGTGAAGTGTTAATAATCGCGGATTTAAAAATAATTTCAGCGCCATTGAGGCAATCTCTGGGTGGCACAAAGCAAGAGGTTTAGCCGCGAGGCTATGTTAGTCGATGTGAGTCCTTAGTGCGCGAAGAACTAAAAAATTTGCAACTCGGCATCTGAAATCGATGCTTGAAGTAGACATCTAGATGTCTGGAACATTTTTGTTTTCTTTCTGCGCAAATGTTCAAATGCATTAACTCATCATCATCATCATCATCATCAGCCTGACTACACCCACTGAAGGGCGAAAGCCTCTCCTATATCTCTCCAATTAAGCCTGTCCTGAGCCAGCAGCCAAGGGAAGGCAACATCCCTTGGAATCCAGTGTGTTACCCTTTAGGACCATCAATTATCTTGCATCGCCATTAGATGCCCTGCACAAGCCCACTTCTTCCTCATGATTTCAACTAGGATCTCATTAATCTGTGTTTTATCTGACACACTATGCCCTCTTCCCGTTTCTTAACGTTACAACCATTACATTTCTTTCCGTAGCTCCCTGTATTGTCCTTAACATAAGTTGAACCAACTTCGTTGGCCTCTATTTTTCTGCCCCAAAGCGATGTACCGGTAAGATACATCTCTTGCCTAGTTTTTTCTTGAGAAATACTGGTAGACTGCCATCCACGAAGTAAAAGAACTTTCCAACTGCGTTCCACCCCATACTTATTCTTCTAGTTATTTTACTCTCGCCATCCGGATCTGCGGTCACTACCTGCCCTAAGTAGACGTATTCCCTCACCACTTCCAGTACCTGGCTATTAATTGTAAGCTCCTGCTCCCTTCAGTGACTGTTGAACATTACTTTAGTTTTCTGCATATTGATTTTTGAGGCCAAGGTTCTGCTCTGCCTGTATAACTCATTGAAAATAATTTGCAGTTCATCTCCTGTGTGACTTAAAATGGGAATGTCATCCGCGACTCACAGACTGCTAAGGCATTTTCATTATTTCTTATCATCAGCTCTTCACAGTCCACCTGTTGCATGGCTAACGATGAAGTGACGTTGCGGATCAGATCGAAGCTCGTGCCTGCAGCTAGAGTACACCAGTCAAATATTCAGAAAAAGAAATGGCGGGTATAAAACTGAAACTAAGGGATCTTTCAATGAAATCTCTCTTATCATGTGGTCTCGCGTCCCAGATTTCTTTCTGGAAGACGATCTGAGTGTCATTGCAGACCTTGCTATGATGAATACCTTTATTATGAGCTGCTAAAAAATAAACTGCTGTGTGTATTGTTATTCAAGTACTGCTGTTTCAGTTGCACGAATGAGCACAGCCCCACAAAACTGCTGACGACAATCTAGAATCTTTCGATAAGCAAGCTGCCGAATCGTCTTTTTAGTACTGGACAATCGAATGTAACCTACGCTTAATTTAACAAACAATATACGAAGGTGGGTATTTCAGAGGTTTGTGCATGCATGATGCACGAATGGAAGTTTTAATTCAGTAGTTAACAGTCGTTATGAACGCACATATACACTCAAGGTGACTTCATTATCACGTATAAGCCTCGAGAAGTGAGAGCACAAGTTTTCTTTGCTCTAAGCAGATGCCTACCTTTCTCTCCGCACTTATTTAGAGAGACTGTAGAATAGATTATCGGGTTTGCTGTTTTCACCACTGAAACGGGAGAGATCTGACAGGAAAGGCGAACAACTGAGAGAGTGTTATTAGTAGGTGGGGTCAGTAAAGCGGTCGAAAGGCAGTTTTTTAGCCCCTCATAAAAACCTATGAAGGCCCTTCAATTTTATCACTTATGTATCCAAATGCTAGTGGCAACCGCCTTCCTCATCGATTCATCTCTATCTCTCACATGTTTTTCTATACCACAGCTTTCTCTCCCAAATTCGACGATTCGCGCTCTCTTCGCCAGCTACTGCGGAATAGGAAGACACCACAATAAAAAAGTATCTCGCTTCGACACCGTGTTGTCTCTCTCTTTCCAGGATGTCTCCTTCCTCCCCTACTTTTCTTCCACTTTTTTTTTTCCCAGCGTTCATCATCGCCATTGGCTGCTGCGGTCGCATCGGCTCCGGCCATGGCTAATGGTTTCCCGGGAGCACGTAGAGGAATCCCGGTTCGCTAGCCCCTCCATCAATACAGCATCGTTCTCTTCCTTTGCTAACTCCCTTCGTTCGTGTGTGTTTATTTTTCTCGCCACGTTGTCTTGATTTCTCACTGGGTTGTTTTCATTTTTCTTTGCTCTCTTTTTTGGCACATATACGCACGCACATTAACTTCACCGAAGCAGCACATGTGATCTGCTCAATATTTATAACGTTTTGGCAAAAGCCGGTCCTACAAAAGACCAGAGTAAACCATTCATTTGCAATACTGGGCCGATTACAGTGCTACCTCGTTAGCAAATACTCTTGCAGCGTTAACGGTCACTCTGGAAAAGTAAATGCACCAGCATGGCCAGCTGCCCAGTATTGCTGGCAGCATGAACAAGTTTCGTTAGTCAGTGACTCACAGCTCCTACATGGATAAGGCCGGTGATGACCAAAGCGTATCGTATTGGCGTCAAAATAATAAAAACAACCATATACGACGCAGGCAGCAAGGAAAAAAAATCGAATGCAGAGGCGCTTATAGCCCAGTTGGAAATACATGTGTAATTTCGTGTAGAAGTCTTGGCATCAATCCATCCCGGTTCTCTTTTCTAGCTGTCTCCTTGAGAAGTGAGGTAGTGGGGGCGTGGCTAGTGAATAGTGGCGGAATAGTGGACCGAGGGAGGCGGAAAGTTGAGAGGGGAGTGAGCTCATGGCTATGCCGCAGGTCAATGCAGCAAGGAATAGGCCGAACACCAAGCGACGCCGATTCCGACAGAGGCTTCCCTCTTTGTTGCACTTTCGGTTTGGTATGTCCACTTTTGATTTGTCTCTGTATTTACAACAGATTCTTCCACCCATTATCAGAAGTGCTGGCAGACGCAATGGCTGCAAGCGCTTTCGTGTTTGAAACTGCTGCGCAAGATTGAAGGAAGTCTCAAAATTTGGAGTTATTGACCCTTGGCGTAATTATTTCACATAATATGCTGGAAAAGCAGAGCTCTTTGTTGCCAGAAAAGTTTCCAGCTACTGCGAAACAGACACAAAATGTTTTGTTACTGTAAGTCAGAAGCGTTAAAATAAAGTGAGTAGTTTCAATATTGCGCAGGACGTGAACGTGGCGACGTCAGTGTCACCGGCTGTAAGCGATGAAAAACAGAAGTGAGAGAAATCTACCAACTGAAATAAAGAGTGTTACGAGTGATTCACAGGCCTAATGCGTGTTTACTTTCAACAGTTGGTTCTTCCTGAAAGGAAATTAAAAAAAATGTTGAATACTATGCGGAGAGAATGCACGGGTTTGTGCCTCATCATTTATTTCATTATTTCGCACCATGTTGCATTTGCACTAGAAGCTGGGGCTGACGTCAGCTGGCAAGAGCACGCTATTTGCCCTCACTAATCAGTCGTGCCTATACAAACTAGTCTTTTAGAAGTTTCTAGTCGAATACCAATAGGTCCTTTGGAACCTAATTTCAAAGCCTCGCCTCTAGCTGCTGTAAATAGGTCTTTCTCGAAGTCTGTTCTGCTATTGCTCACCTGGTGCCTATTATATTAGGAAGAAGCGTTTCATGTGAACTTGCTGGAGTTTGGAAACATATACCTTAGTGACTGGTAACTGCACTGTGTGTCAGCAGTAATGCATTTTTATAGTATGAAATAGAAAGTAAAAGTTGGTTCAATATTGTGTAAAAAAAGTGATCTCCATAGCACGAAGTTTTAAATTATCAGCTGCTTCTCTAAAGCTTGAAATTTCCCAGTGGCTTCCTGTGAAGTTCCTTTTGTGATGTATCTGCAAAACCAATGCGAAAAAGTTGACTATTATTGCCCTTCTATTTACACGACCAAAGTAGTAAATGCCTCGTTCCCCCTGTTGTCCTAACCACGCAAGTCCGAGAACACATAGACACAGTGCGGGACGAAAGATGTCAATTTCAACCTCATTATTTTAGTTCTTTCATATCTTTTTGTTTGTTTAAACCAGTTTAGCTTAGGTCATAAGAATAAAATAATCTGCCTGAAGACGCGGTGCATCACACCAGTGCGACGAACCTCAGACTGCTAGTGAACAGTTTCTTCCCTGCAGCCGCCCACTGCTCATGTAAAACCACTGCCCAGGGACATTTCAGGAATGAATGAATGAATGAATGAATGAATGAATGAATGAATGAATGAATGAATGAATGAATGAATGAATGAATGAATGAATGAATGAATGAGCAAATAAAATATTGATGTTGGTAAATAAATAAATAATTAAACCAGATGACAGTATACAATTGAAATGCCTAGACACAGCAGCAGAAATATCGCTCTCAAAGCGCGCTTGATTTGCTTTCACTAACTGATGTCAAAAAAGTGCTGACAAAATGTTTTAATCAAACCAAGCAGAAAAATAACAATGGATGTTCTACAGTCATCGTTCGTACTTAGCCAGCCGACACAATGCGCGCTTCAGCACTGAAGCTAATGACGCCGACATGCAGGTTCACACACGAATAATTTTTCTCAAGTTTTTCTGCATGCCTGCTCGCATGGCGATGCAGCTACGTAGAACACCTGAAAAGAAAAAAAATTAGGCACAAGCTCCGGTTGGCCAAAACTTTTTAAGTCCGACTGTAGTGCTTGGAATGCGCTCAACTAATACATTTATTTTCTTATTTTTGCAGCGCCGTGCCATTCAAGCCATTTGAGTGTGATCACTGTAGGCGCCTCCTCCTTAGTTTAGGCTCCATAGGGACCAATTTTTCCTCGACTCCAAAATCAAATAGTGCAATAAAAGGCCACCAGCAGTGCTGCCAGATAGGCTGGGAATATTTTTGCCGAGACACAAAAACGTACGCCTACGAGTGTTAAATTGCATCGCAGCATGGTTATTATCACTTTTTTGTTCTTTATCGGGTAATACTCTTTCTCCTCCTGTTTTTCATCTCTTCTTCTCCGCATGAAGAGGCATCAATGCACAAGAAAAACAAGGAAGCGAACGCATTCTGGACTGTACTTTCCAACATTTATTTCTCTGCAATTTTGCTCCCGTGGAGTACAGTTGCGTGGACGACTGTACAGCTGTTTGCTGAGTGCTGATTTTTCGTGTGGGTGTTTCATCACAATTTTCTCAGCAAAGCTTAGGTTTCGCATCATTTATCCAGATCTAATATGTTTTTCTTCTTCTACATTATTTCGGCTTTATCAATTGTTTTCTCTTTTGTATCCCTTGCAGCCATTTGTTGCTCCGTTGCACTCTCCAGAAAACATCAGCGCCCGCACAAGTTAAAAACTTGGACATCGCCATCTTTTCCGCTCTCTCCCTTGTATGCATTCCTTCAGTGCTGACTGGTTATTCCAGAAAAATCAGGTGTTTCTCAGGAGTTCTCGGGCATTTCTCGTGCGCCAGTCGTGCGCAAATAATAAACTGCTTTAAATAAATAGAGGAAAGAAAATAAATTAATAGAAAACTCTAGAAAGCAAACAGAGGTGAAGGCTGTGTAGAAAAATCTAAATAGTGGGATACGAGAGGTGCCAGAGACAACAAGGATAAATCAAAAAGGCCAGGATACTATCGCAGGGCCGCATTTATTTTACTTTTGCCTCAAGGCATTTTCATCTTTCCTGCATTCATTGCTTTCATATCTTTTTCTGTTGTGTACTCGCAACTGGCCTGGTTTAGGGTGTTTATGATCAAATGCTATTGCACTTCTTAATAGAGCTCTGAAACACCTTCTTAGAAGCGCATCATTAACTCGCTCAATCATTGCATTTTGTTGTCATTAACAAATGAACCAAACAGTATATACTTCTGCACAAAGCAGAGAACCCGCAATCACGCGCTAAAATTGGCGAGCCCTTTCCGGCGAATTTTTCAAGCTCGCACTCTCCTCTGTCGCACTGCTCCTGCGTATATCAGTTCACAGATGGCTATTGGTTATATTCTTTCAGACTTCAGGGAGCTATCATGGCCGCGACCAATAAGCGGTGTAGCTCCGGCGGTTGAGGAAATTCCGCAACCTGCGGTGGGGTCGCCCCTGAAGTGCCGACCTTTCAGCGTGCAAACGTTATGAGAGGAGAGGGAAAGGCGCATAGACGCCGAAATTCAAATTTCAACTAGAGATGACTCAGCTTCTAATAGCGCATCAAAAAAATTATCCCTGGAGGATATTCACGAAGCGGCGCCCTTTAGCATCATAAGCATACCGAACTTTTATTAGAGGCGCTTTCAGACCCGCTTTAATTTCTATCACATTTGTCGTCGCGTGAATTTATCTATGTATAGTTCTATTGTTTTTCGACTTCATTGCTTAAAACCTATAGCGATGTAAGCACGCCTGTTCAGAGAATATCGGGCTTGAAAGCCGCCAAAAATAAAACAAGTATTTCTCCAACTCTAAAAAATATAAACCATGTATGAATATAAATTGTAGCGTTTATGACAGTCAACTAACGGTGCAGTTTCGAAGACACATAAAATAATGAATTAGGGCAGAGAAAGAACACTTAATTTATACTAGAAAACGTTGCTGTGTTTTACTAACCTTTCGTTCGATTTTGCCATGTGCGGCGTAAATATATATCGAAGATGCCTCAAAAAGGAGAGACAGCCTATCGGAAATGGCAGAAAACGAATTCTCTTAGACGTACTAGGCACGTAGTGGCAAAAGGAACTGGGAGAAAGAAAAATGCAGCAGACTAGTAAACTGAAGAAAGGAAAGCACGACCGTAAAATACAACACTCTAGAAAGCAGGCGGGCGCCGTTGATGAATATAAGGAACAGAAGCATGACCAACTATAAAAAGAATGAAATTGCAAGTGTCCCAAGGTGCTCGTCGGCCAGCCGCACAGGCACACCAAGCGGAGAACGGAGGAAGAAAAGGATCACAAAAAAAAATCTCGGCTAAAGGATGAAATTTTGAAACTCGGGTGGCCGCAAAGCGCAGTGAAAAACGGAATGACAGAAATAGAGGAGGTAGTGGGCTGCAAATTTTCAAGTTCATAGTATTGACCTTAAAAAGTAATACAAAAAAACAAGGCGGCAAAGAATGACAGAATGCCAAGCGATTTCGAATTTAAAAACTAGGGGATAAAAGCAAATAAATCCAAGAAAACGGGAATGAAAGGAATATAAACACGTTGAAGGAGTGGTGTGGAAGAAGACCCCCTGGGTAACGCGCAGCTTTAAAAAAAAATGTGTGCGCTGTTCAATGGTGTTTGCTCTCGGCTGCGTTCGGAAATACTTCCCACCGATAAAGGTTTTCTGCTGATCGTTTCAAGGCACTGCGCCAATGTTTGGGAGCATTCCACTTCCGTCAGTGAGCACGCCTCTTGCCCTTTTAGATGACGCGTTTTTTTTTCTTGTTTGGAGGCAATCTTCTACACAACCGAGATCAAGACTGACCTTTCCAAGGCGTAATGCAAATTTGAGCAATTTCTTCGGTACTTGTCTTTAAGCGATTGATTAATCGGAGTAATATTATAGCACTGACCAGCACTACACAAATTAAAAAAAAACATTTCCCTAGGCACCTTGGTTTCGGTGACTGTTAGCTCCCTTCATAAGTTTTTCAAACGAGCCCCTCATTTCCTTTACTTTGTCTGGTAATATATATATATATATATATATATATATATATATATATATATATATATATATATATATATATATATATTCAGACCAGAATTGAAAACAGCGTATCGTTGTGCGGTGGCAAGCAAGGTTCGGAACTCTCTCTTTCTTCCCGGACTTCCCCATTTCGCCGCATTGGCTAAATATCCGAAGCTGGAACCTGTTCTCTCAGAAGGAAATGAAATGCGAAGGAGGAGTAATCAACGCTCGACCCTTGAGTCAGATACTTTTATTTCTAATTTGCTTCATTTACTTTACTCTATAAGAACCCTCAGATCTAAGTACGTAATGTTATTTTTATGCTGTTTTTATTTCTAGCGATATTTGGCCCACGCACCTGGCTACCATTCGCTGAAGTCAAATTTGTCATTTAAAGGGAAAAGTATTTTTGTTTCTAAAAGGAGAGGCAAGAATTTAGCGACATATAGAGCTCTTGAAATGTTGTCTAGAGGAGTTTTCTTTTGAAGTCAGTCTCTTGTGCGGAAAGAAGGAAAAGATTCTTTGAAAAACGATACTGTCCCTAGAAAGGTTCAACAAAAGAGAGCTTTTGCGAATGATGTCTATGAGCCGACGAGGAAGAAAAGGAAGTCGCACACCCACACGCTCTCTGATATATTTTTTTTACGTTTCAAGAAGTATTCTGGAATTGTTAGCCTTTTTTTGCCTACCAACACCTTGTGAAAATATATAGCTAATACTTACAATTCAATAGCAATTTTAAACACTGCATTATATTACGTGCCCGTATCATCCACATCAGGTGAGCGATGCGCTCAGTGTTGTGAGATGTGATCATAGTGAGTTGGCATACAAGAATCTATGTAAATGTATTGAAATCAATACATTCAGTGATTGTATTATTACTACTTTTACGCAATTTTAAACCCGTAGGCAGCGCACTTATCGGCGCAGTACAAAGCTTAGTGAGCGACGAAACATCTGCACAGGCATTTTTTACAGCAGTGTGCTGCTACTTGGTAATTTTTGTATTTTCGCACATGCATCTATATTGCAGTCGGTGACTGGAATGGGGATGCAGTCTGAGAGTTATTATAATAAAAAATTAGGTATAAACATTATTAAAAATTTACAACTTCGAAATATTACTTTAAAATTTATTTTCCTTTTTTCAAGACGCATATGGCGCACTGAGTATCGTATAGTTGTTAGGTTGCAAAGAGCTTATGCAAATTTTCCTGTGTTCAGTGGATGTAATAACTCTAAGCTACAGATCCCAAGTAAACCGCGCAAAACATTGTGAGAATAAAATACACTTCCCATTAAGTTGGTTATTATTAGCTCACAATTTACGCTCGAGTCATTTTGTGGGATTATTAACTCGCCAGTTTGTGATAAGGCGACACATGACGAACACAGCAAGGAAATCGATGTGTCTTCGCAACATCTTTCCCGCATTAGGGCACAGGTTTGCAATAAATACGCCTTTGGAGGATGACAGAACATAAACACAGTCAGAAAGAGCCATAAAATTGATAAATCGATAATTTTAAGAAAAAAACTGGTGTTGTCCTTAGCGTCACTCTGAACGCGAACGGTTCTTAAGTTCGGACTATTTCTAGAAACAGTCTCTAGCCCATTAGTCTCCGAGAGGTGAGGAGGGTCACTAAAGGGGTCCATCTTCTGAAGGTGCTTCGGCATACTGAGTATTAGGTGTTGTATAGGGAAAGTAAATATATACAGCGCTTGTATACTTATCGCGCCAAAATAGAACGTGTCCACGCACTGCAAACTTCTAAAAGGAGATACCAGGAAGCTCCATAACAGTCTGCTCGAGCGACAGTGCAACACCGGTACGTGCACTTCCAGCATCGTTTGCGCTTTCTAGTTTGTTCTTGCATTTGTTGCTCTCCTAATTACGGGAAAAGAGTTCAATCGCGAATTCCGATATGCCGTAAACGTTTGAAGGTATGGAGCCGCAGGTTTTGTTATTGATGTTTCAAAAAATAAAAATTTCAAACGGAAAATACGATAGGCTTCTATTGTTTATAAAAAGATTGTCACGAACTGGCGACTGCAGTCCGGAGAGCAGAAAGGCGGTAAAAATGGTGTCTAAACAAAGCTATTTATTTGGGCTTACTTGCGCCCACAATGGAGTGGATTACTCGGCGGCGGAGGCGTAGCAACAAGCGCGCACGACGTTCGTCGGACAGAATACCCGCCGCTGTTGGCCGTGCTTATTTTAAAGCCGATAGCAAACTTTCGACATAAAGCGTGCAGAGTTACTAGAACATTCTGGAACAACGTAAAATTAGCTCTGCCTGGACGCCATCAATCGAGATAATTCTGCTCGCTTCATGCGTCGCAAACAAAGCGATAAAGCGGCGTTGCGGCAGATTTGAAGAGTGAACATACGCTGCAAAGATTGGCGGCAATATCCTACAGTTTGTCCATTAAAGCGCCGAATATTAACATTTTAGGTTTACAACACTTTGGAAGCGTTTCATCACTTGGAGTAAATATGCCCACTGGAGCAAATGACGGCGTGCGAAAATCAAATCCACGACACTTTCTACCACCCATCTAAATTTTTTCATCTTCGAACAAGTCCGGCGTGATTGCGGCGGTCGTCGAAAGCACATAGTTTAATCTAACAACGCTGTTTGGCAGATTACTGAAAACGATTTATTCTCATGGCTGCAAGTGCCGCACACTACAAAACTTATACGCCCAACATGAAAAAGTGAGCACGAGCGACCAACGCAAACAATACCTGAGTGTACACAAAAGCTGCAGTGAGGCAAACGTAAGGAAGACCGACCGACGAAGGCAATGCCGGCATAGCGAACTCTCGAGCGAGGATCGTAACTCAATCGTTCTGCCCGGACAAAGTGGCGAGCACTAGGGTGCCTCGATGCCCGCTCGCCTCGCCTCCGCTTTCAGGGTGAGGACACCCTTTGTAGCACCCCGCGCCGCTGTTTCCCCCTCTCAACGGCATGTTGGGTAACACGTGCCGGTCGCGTATACTGCGGGCTATGAATGTGGCGTCGTTTTTCTGCGGTTGCGTGGCGACTGCAATGATCCGAATAAACTGGAAATTGACGCTACATGGTTGCTTCGCTCGTGGCAACAATGTTCTGCCAGTTTTGAATGTTTTTTACATGATGCAGTCGCTGCGAATGCACGCCGATCAAAAAGTTATGAGTGGCCGCTGAGTTCCCCACTCACTGGCAGCACTGAAAAAGAGCCTGCGGTTATTGGCGCCTCCTTCGTAGTCATAATTTACAGTATCAGGGTTGCCGAATGCGGTTGGACTATGCTACATTTGCTATTCTGACGTAAACACTGTTTACTAGATCCCAAGTTTCTCAGGTATGCCAGCAGCGCGGAGGATGATCTGTCGAACATAACTATTTTTTGCGTGGTTAACACCCGCTTGTCTAACATTAACTGGGATGACTTTATCTTATTACTCCACCATATGTAAAGGATTCCAAGCAGTAATAGGAAATTTATTTTCCAAACGATCCGTCGCCACACTCTTCTGGGGCGGACAACTGAGGACATGTCGGAAACAATACGTTCATATTTTCTCGTTTGCTAAAGGCTTGTTCCGCAAAAAAAATACGCACATGGGCAGAGTTTCTCTTTGAATATTGTTGAATAGACGTTGATTGATAGAACGATGCGACACCTTGCTGATTATTCAGCAAGACATCTTTCGTTTTTATTGGTTTTTCTTGGAAGGAATTACAAATAAACGGTTCAGTGAAATTTGTAAGTAAGTAAGGCAACAACAAATTTTAGTTGCTAAGTATACAAAAACGTTAGTTTTTCCTTCTGTTCAAAGCATGAAGGAAAAACAATAAAGCGACCGATTCACAAAGAAACGTGAAAAAATCAACTCTAGATTACGGCTTCATTTCAATGCCACTATTCACGCCAAACTCAACTAAGGGGAGTCGCGGCAACACAGGCCGCCTTTATCGCTTCAGCGGAATTGTCTGCTTCTGTTGCCAAAAGACGCTGGCTTGCCGCTTCACTTCATAGTGGTTGGCCCTTGCAGTAGACCTCTCATTAGGTACTGATCCGGGCTAGTTGTAGTAAGTGGGTTTATTAAAAAATAAAAAGGAAGGAAAGATTTCTGCTAGTTCCGGCATCTGCCATCGATACGGAAGCACCTGAGCTGGGGCAGCGGAAATAAAGGACGGAAGCAAAACAGTACCAGGCGCAGGCCTTCTGTGAATACAAGTCGCCTTTTGTTTTAGAACGCAGAGCGGAATGTCTACATTCAATATCATGTATATTGTAAATAAATGGATTATTCTTTGCTGTCCTGATATTTACGTGCTGTGTTTCACTCAGTAACACCGACTCCAATGGGCAGTGCATTTGATGTCCGCTGTATTCTGATGGCGAACAGTGCGGAGGCTTGGAGTAGCGACACACAAAATATATCTTTATTTTGGTTTTGTTGAAGTGGACAGGCTGGTCATTACGAGCTGGCATTGAATTGAATCTTCCCAAAACTGAAGTCAAAATTTCACAGCGAATAAGCAGTGGTTATGGCTATCACTTTCTTGTGCAAAGTGAATCATACACACGCACAAGGTAATTGTAGACAACGAAAGAAAACCACGCAGTAGCAGATTCAACAAAGGTGACCGTTGCACTAATTTCTTGAAAGCAAGACCAATTATAAAATAATGTGACTCAATTCTGTGCTACCATTAAACAGTGAGACTCCTACACAGTTCACTGGTCTGTTTCAACAACACCCCAAACACGAGGTGAGCAGTGTATGCCATTATCTCCTGACAGTTGTTATGCTCTCATAAATTTATCTCATATACTGCCACTGCTTTGTCGCAGTAGCAACAGAGGAGCAAATTAATGCTAAAACATCTTTGAAACTGTCGTTGACAGGAAATCTTGACATTCTCATTAGAACTGCCCGAGTGGAAGTGTTTGGCGGTTATGAAACTCCAGCTCTATATAAGCAATTCTGACTGTTGGGAAGCAATCGAGATGTAGAGTATCCGGGTGTACAGATAGCGCTGGAAATGTTACAACCGCTGTGAGAATGTAACGAATGCTCGCAAGGCGCCGAATTTCTCAGCAGATGAGCTCCGAAACCTGACATATTTTAGTTAAACTAACTCCGATCCACTGTTTGAAACATCTCTGGTACCACCCTTTCTTGTTAGAACACCAGGTTTGCGGATTTTTACGCGGTAGTGGAAGTTTTGTCTTCCGAACGGCCCGACGCCGCATTGAGCTCTATGCAGCCAAACGGGAGAGTTTGACCCAACATGTTGCCATCGCGGGCAGTGTCCTCATTCTGAAAGCGGAGGCGAGCGGGAATCGAGGCAACCTAGCGAGCACCGAAGGCGACTGTCATCTGGTGACCGCCGAGAAACAGCGGCGCGTGTAGTGCATCGACTGACAAAGTAAACAAGAGCAGAGTGAGGCATGTGTACGCAGGGATAGGATAGGGAAGATAGCCTCTCTAATAGTGTGGCTATTGTCGGTTCGGATAATACAGTTTTGATTATTTATTCTGCAACTCTTATGCCTTTACTTGGGTTTATAGTACAGCTCATTTTCAGACTCTTGCTGCTGCAGCATCGCAGGCCCCCTTATTTTTTTCGCAGAATTCATACCCATTTTGACTCTGTATACGGAATGCTTGTATTCTGCGCCGTAGTTTGATAATAGCCCTCTCGGAGATGCTAGATATGCGGCACTGAGAAGAAATATTCATGCATGTTTGCCAGAGTCCGCTGATTTTTTGTAAATATGGGGTTTTGCAAGTCGCTTTCGTTCTTATTACTACTGAGCTGAGGCTAGTTGATTTGTTACGTTTTAAGAAAGAATCGTCAAATCCGGAAATTATTTCTGGCAGCTTTCAAGCTGTCGCCTCAAACTCGGACGCAAATCATCAATGCCGACCATTATATGCGCTTGAGGTAGCTAGTGTGCCAGGCTTATTGTTGCTTCCTCCTATTGTTAGAGGAGACGGATTGATTAAATAAACTGCATTTCTCTATCGCACCGTCTTCATTTAAAGCTCATTCTTCTTTTATTTTCAGTCCAGTTTTCTGCCCGTATTTTTAAGCAAAAAATTTTGTACGCATAGAATACGCCTTTTTATGCAAGGAAGGCTCTAGCCGCACGGCTATCACTCCAAATATTTTTTTTATGTATTGCCTTGCACTTTCAAAATAAAAAATGCTTTGACTCTGACTTTGATTTTGAATTATTTGTAGGGCAGTTGCCGGTTTGAAATGGTCGACCCTAGTTGAATTCGATTTGCAGCTCTTCAAAAGTGCTTTTCGGAATTCATATTCAAAGACTTTATACCTTGCGTCAATAGCCCTCTAGTCACAGTAGACCAGCGAAGACTACTTCATTAACTTGGAAATTGGAGTCGGAATAAATTCGGACAGCCCTTCGTTGAAGCTTCACTAATGAGTATTCGGAAGTGCGAGGACCCTTTAAACAGGCTTGCGTCTTCCTCTTACTTTAATCTCTAAAGGTCGGGATTTTTTAGAAGAAAGATCAAGCGCGAAAGCTACGGAGCATCTAAGGAGGAGCTCATTTGAACATGCACCCGTGTAAGCGAAACAACAACATTACAAACGTGGCAGTATTACAGATTCTTCCTAATAGCCTTTCAATATAACTTCTTTACCTCTTTCTCCTAGCAAATTGTTCCAAGTGACCTTTTGACATGCATGGAATTATGGTATAAAAATAAACTGAGTAAAAAGAATTGAATCTTTGACGCTCGCCCAGGTATACGTCATGAAGCTTCGCAAATCTTATCTCGTGTCGCAGAAACCGAGAAATAATCGAAACGTCTGTAAATTCTTTTTTTGGTTGCGAAGCTTCAAACACGGTGCTTTCAACGCAAGGAAACATCGTTGGTAATGGATTCCAGTGCATTTGTAGCCCGTAAAGATGATGTCCCTGGTAGTTTATGCAAAAAAAAATGTCAAGAATATTTCCATGTTCATCTCATAGTGACAGCCATAAAGCAGATGAGTTGGTGAAAAAATATTAGCTAATCTTTTAGCTACAACCTGATTTGGTGTGGCAAATTATTGCATAGTTCTTTTCACTAGCTCGGAAAGGTTTTCATAGTCTTTATTTGCAATTTTTTACTTCTCTTGCGCCCAAATCTGTTTACAAGGCTTGTTTTCTTGGGCTTTTTTTTCGTTCTTTTCGCTTCACGCTTTTATTTTGTAGCATTGATTTGTCAGAATATAGTGCGCCGCGCACTTCAGGCTCTGAATTTAGGCGTTTTACCACGAGGAAGGCGCAGGCAAACGAGCTCTTAAGCCGCGGAGACTGCGTCTTTTGCCCAGGAGACACAAATGCTGCCAGTTACAATCTCACCCCTTAGTAATGCAATTCCCAGCTTCATTTGACGCGGCATAACGAGAAAGGGATGCAGACACCAGGGAGGCCTTTTTTACGCAGAAGAAAAATTCGGTGCCGTCACACAACGATCGAGGTGCGTCTTCACTAAACAAGCAGATTCACTGTGCGTGTTCCACTTTCCTGCATTTTATTTGTGTTTTTGTTCTGTTCAATAGAAGATCGAAGATATCATTAAAAGAAGTAACGTTACTTAAAGCCAGTTTGCGAGGAGGGTGGAAAGGAGGAGAGGAAACAGGAGCAGTACGAGGTGAAGGCGAGCGAAAAAATGATTACCTATGAAAAAAAAATAGATGCAATGCCGTGTGATGAGAAGACATGCCGCGCATCTGGGGGTAAAGGTGGTGAGAAAAGACGTAGAGAGGTGCGGAGTCAGCAGCAAGTAGGCGTGGGGTGCGACCTAAATATTGGAACTCTGCCGAAAGCCGATAGCCACGGCGCACGCACACCTCGCATTGGTGGCTGAACGAGCAGAACATTTCATCCTGCAGAAGCAGCAGGAACAACAACAGCTACCACGGCACCAGGAGCGCCAGGCCTGCAGCGGCTGCCCTGAAAAACAGAGAGAATGAAACGGAGAACGACATAACGAGCAGGAAACGGGGACAAAAGACACAAGGAAAGGGAGCGGTATAAAATTCGTAGTCTGCTTGATACATTCCCTGCGTGCCTGTGAGGAAGGTGGGAAGCACGCAGGCACGAAACTCAGAGAGAGCAGAAAAGGGCAGAGAAAACGTGTCATAGTCGAGGTTCGTGTTACGAGGCGATAACATTTTGTCTTGCCACAGCGGCGTCAGGCCTGGACGGCAGAACAAATGCGAGGAAGCGCGAGCGTTAAACTTCGGCCTTCTGTTCTTCTTTTGTCTCCACCCAGGTTTGGCTTGGCTTTGCCTGGCTTCTTCTAGCTTGGCTTATTTACGTCGGCTCCCCTCAGTACCAGGCCCTGCGCTCCATAGGCCGTTTCAGGAACGAAAGTTTTAGGAGATATTAAGTAGGGTGTCTTCGCTTGCCTGTTTTTTTTTCTCTGCGTAGTGTTTGGCGGTGGGAGACTAGCTGACCACATTTCTCTAGTCTTTAGTGGAATGCACACAAACCTTGCACGTCTGCTGAGTGCTTTCAATGCCAGGCATAAATTTGCTCACCGCTCGTATGTAACCCTCGAAATTTCTTTCTTACTCTTTTTTACGGTGCTCCAAGTACAGTTGTACCTCACGGCAAGGAGAATCTTTGTAATGTAAGCGGCATTTCAAGCGATATTCATGTTGTCGTTTGAATGAAAGACATGAATTCATGTCACCGTCGAATTGAAACTTTTGTTTACTTCAACCTCCGTTATCAACCGGTTTCTTTTCAATACTGCATGATAATGTTAATAATAATAATTGGTTTTTGGGGAAAGAGAATGGCGCGGTATTTGTCTCATATATATCGTTGGACACCTGAACCGCGCCGTAAGGGAAAGGATAAAGGAGGGAGTGAAAGAAGAAAGGAAGAAAGGGGCGTCGTAGTGGAGGGCTCCGGAATAATTTCGACCACCTGGGGATCTTTAAGGTGCACTGACATCGCACAGCGCACGGGCGCCTTAGCGTTTTTCCTCCATAAAAACGCAGCCGCCGCGGTCGGGTTCGGACCCGGGAACTCCAGATCAGTACTGCATGTGCATAACTTCTTTTTGTTTTCGTGCGAAGGCACTACTGGCCTCTTTAGCTGAAAATTGCCTGTGTGTGCTGAAGCCTCTGAAGTTAGTCACGTGATGCCGTAAATGACGGGTAATACAGGGGAAATTTACTGAGGATTACTTTGGCAGGCCTGGAGACATAAAATAAATGTTGCCGCGACTCGGTTTCAAACCCGCGGCGGCGCAAACAGATCAGCTTCGATCGCCACTGGACCAGAGCACTACGCTATCGCCGCCGTCGATCGCACCTCGTGTTAAACTGCAGCACACACTCGCGCTGTGCATTGCACGTCGTCGTCTTCATCAACTTCTGTCTGTGCGCAAGTCACGAAAAGAAAGGAAACGAGCTTTCAATCGCACTTTCAGGTATGTACGTGGCATCGGTATCCGCTTTCAAAAACCTTCTTTACACAATGTTACGTTGTTATCAATGCTAAACCGACAGCAATTTTTTTAAGAAAACTTGTGTGTGCAGAAGTAGTGTCATAACTTAAGTTGTGAAAAATGTTACAGGCAGTTTAGGTGTGCATATCGCGCGAGTTTTACAAGGGAGGCAGCGTGTTCTGAGTGGCCTAAATGTCGACATTTTATCCTGATGCTTTTCGGCGCTTTAGAACTTTGGGAAATAAAGCTCTACAGAGCAAGGCGTATGAGATCGTCTACCGAGCGCTGTTTTCGTGAATGCTGTATAGCCATGCGCAAACGCGAAATCTACGCCTCACGGTTCCGTGTTTCAAGCCATTTTGTTGCAAAAAAAAGTAAAACTGGAGCTTCAGAAAGCGCCAGGTTATGCGTTCAACAAACACCCGAGTGAACCTACGATCTAAGCTAACGGGCAAAGTTTTTTGAGCTATGGAAAGAAAAATGATAGGTGTAACGTTAAGTGACCGCAAGCAGGGAGAGTGCGTGAGGTAACAAACTCGGATTAATGATATTATAGTCGAAATCAAGAGGAAGAAATGGGCTTGGGCAGAGCATGTAATGCGAAGGCTGTTCCTTAGGGGTAACGGATTGGATTCCAAGAGAAGGCAAGCTTAGCTGGGGGCGGCATAAGATTAGGTGGGCGGATGAGATTAGGACGTTTGCGGACATAGGGTGGGCGCAGCTGGAAGAGGACAGGGTTAATTGGAGAGATATGGGAGTGGAATTTGCCCTGCAGTGGGTGTAGTCAGGCTGCTGCTGCTGCTGCTGCTGATGATGATGATGATAATGATAAAATTTAGAGAGTAACCGGCTCACTAACAGTTCAGTTCAACACATATGTCGGGCTTATGCGTTAAGTCCTTAGTTTTTACTCGCTTTTGCCAGTTTGTACTCCGGACTACTTTACCATTATGCTGGGTGGTATTATTATTTTACCTTTTATCAAATATTTTTATAGTTACTAAAAACAAACTTGCCTTGTGTCTTCGGTGAACGTGTTTCTTAAGTGACTTCGATAAAACATGTGAACCAACCCCCTGAGTATGTTATATCAAATCAGGTGCCACCTCCTCGCGACGGCATGCACGTTCCAGCTTGGATGACACAATACTTCAGCGCCCTCCTAGACCTGTCATTTAAACGTAACCATCTTAATATCGATAGGAAACGTCTTTTCTTCGCCAAATATGTTTCAGAAATCGAGTATATGTAATTAAAAACTCGCATCAATAAAAGTAACTATACTTTACATATTCTTAAAGCAAAGGGCTCAAAACACAAACTCGGTGCATTATATAATCAAGAGGTTGTGGTTCTACGTATAATGAACAATGTTACTAACCGCTATAATACTTCAAATGAGTGAAAAAACTAATGCCTGCTTTATTTTCTTTGAATTCACGAGAACTTCATGGAGTACTCTGGGACCGTCAAGACCTGCTGCTCTTAGTGCCATACATTGCGAATGGCTTTGCGCGTTTCTAAACAAAGTGATCAGCATTTCAGTGATCCAGAAATTGGTGCGACTGACCGCACGCTTGTAACATCGATTGAGGTTGCTGAGAGTGTGAGTTGTACTTGCAATCTTTTACATAAAAAAGGCCATCTCTTACTATGTTTCTGCAACAAACTAACTACGGGGCAAAAAAAAGAAATCCCATATTTTGCGTGAAAAGCAAAGCAAATATTTCAGCTCCTTTAGAACAGCAATTTTTCTTAGGTATCAGTTTCATCAGAGTTCAAAGGAAATATTTAACTGGTGTTCCAAACAATTATGTGCCCAGTAGCCGGCAAAGCATACGCTTGGTTCCCTTCCCTTCATTTCGACAGCAACTATGCGGCGCGTGCTGCTCATGTCTGTAGAGAAGAAAAATAAATAAATGAGGAAATTTTAATGGGCTATTCCTGCTGAGCCTGCCGAACTTTAGCTTCTATTTTTCTCTAATTTTTTCAAAACAGACACTCACAAAGCCAGCAGACATGTAATCAGTCCCTCTTGGAAAAGAATGCTTTGAAGGAATCAATAGACTGTCATAGATAACTGCTCTCCGTCTTAATGTTTTTTTCATGTGCTATGGTATTGTTCTTTGTAGTAAAGTCAGCGCGAACCGCGCAGCATCTCGAACAATGGTCGGCAGTGAACAACAACGTTTATTGCCCAGAACCGCGATTATATACCCTCTCGTACTGAGAGGGTTACAGAAGAGGGAGAGAAGCATGAACGATAGGAACTCAGGCCAATAGGGGGGCGTGCGGCTGCCTTCGCTGGTCAGCACAAACCAAACAATTACAACATTTCTCCTCCCTTAAAAGTGAAACCGCTGTACCGGTTTTCTTATTCTGGTCGATCGTCTGAGCGTGGGCTGCAGGGGGTCAGTCAATCCCGCCGGAACCACTGGACGCTCCGTGATTGCTGGAGATGGTACTTCACTCTGGTCGGCTGCTAGCGGCTGAGGGCTTTGTTCTTGTTCCGACCCAGTGGTACTGGGCGTATGCACAGGTGACAGATCCGCACTGGTCACCTGGTCAGGACCGCCTTCTAACTGCGCTCTTGCAGTGGCCTCTACAGACGCAGACCCTGGCGTAAACTCTTGACGACGGCGGACTTGGTCGACGTGGCGCTGCACTGCTCCGGTTGGCGTGTTCACTGTTACCATTCTCGCCCCCGAAGTGGTCTGTACCCTCCCAGGCACCCATCTTTTGCCGGTGCCGTAATTTCGCACGTATACGCTGCTGCCTGGCGAGATGGTCCAGTCGTGAGCGTCCGACGACGAGTCCACAGCTCTGGGTGGAAGACATGTGTCTAGTCGGGAACGCAGCTGATAGCCGAGAAGCATCTCGGAAGGTAACCTTCCTTCTCTTTGGGCGGTCCGCCTGTAATTGAATAACAACCGCATGAGGTTATCTTCCAGCTGTCCGTCTCCCATTTTCCGCAACCCGTCCTTCACGGTCCGAACCGCTCTTTCTGCTGCTCCGTTAGATTGGGGATGGAAAGGCGCAGTGCGCAGGTGCACGATATTGTTTTTCGATATGAAAGTGGCGAATTCTTGACTTGTGAATTGTGTGCCATTATCGGACACGATTGTGCGTGGCACGCCAAACCGGCAAAACATGCTCCTTAAGCATCGGATTGTACTAGCTGTATTTGCGTGCTGCAAGGGTACTGCTTCAATCCACTTCGTGTGGGCATCAACCACTATTAGTATCATCTTGCCTGCTAACGGGCCTGCAAAATCGATGTGTATACGAGACCACCGGACCGCTGTCTTTGGCCAACTCACTGGTGGGGCTGCCGTAGGCATTGGCAGGCTTTGCACGCAGTTGCGGCACTGCGCAGACAAGTTTTGAATGTCCCTGTCCAGGCCTGGCCACCAAAATAATGACCGCGCGACTGATTTCATTGACGAGGAGCCCTGATGCGTTTCATGTAGCAGCTGCAGCATCCGTTCCCGCGCTTTCCGCGGTATCACCACTCTGTTGCCCCAGTAGATCAGACGGTGAGCCAACGATAGCTCCAGCTTACGATCAAAAAACGGCAACAAGTCTGGCGCCATTCCTTTAGTGGTTTGAGGCCATCCATGCAAAATGAAGTGCGTGACACTGGCTAACATCGGGTCCTTGGCCGTCAGCTCCTGCAATTCGTGCGTCGTCACTATACCTTCTTCCAGGGATTCCAATGAAAGGACATATTCCGGCGGTTCACCATCGGTCCCCGGTTCCATAGTCGGCGCTGGTAGCCTGCTGAGGGCATCTGCTGTCAGCAGCTGTTTCCCTGGCACGTACTGTAGCTTGTACTGGTAGCCACCCAAGAATAGCGCCCACCGTTGAATTCGCGCGGCAGCCATCGGTGGCGTCTGGCGGTCAGGTCTGAGCAGTCCCAGCAGTGGTTGATGGTCGGTCACCAGGGTAAACTGCCGACCTAGAAGATAGTCACGAAAGCGAGAAACGCCAAAGATGAGGGCTAGTGCTTCTCGCTCCAGCTGCGAGTAGTTTTGTTCTGCTTTTGTAAGTGTTCTGGAACGGAACCCAATTGGCCTGTGCTCATTTCCTATCGAATGAAACAGCACTGCGCCCACACCATACGGAGATGCGTCACACTCTAGTTTCAGCTCCTTGTTAGGATCAAAATGCACGAGAATTTGTGCATTTTTGAGGCTTTGTTTAGCTTGCTCGAACGCCAACTGCTGCGGCTGTAGCCACTCCCAACGGCTTCCTTTTTCCATGAGCCGATATAACGGGCTGAGCACAGTCGACATATTCGGCAGAAACCGTGCGTAGTACGTGAGCATACCAAGGAACGAACGTAGCTCGCTCACGTTACTCGGGCGCGGGGCTTGCATGATGGCGTCTACGTTCTTTTCCATAGGGTGTAGGCCTTGCCGATCGATACGATGCCCGAGGTAAGTCACTGAAGGCTGCCGGAACTTGCATTTGTCGGCCCTAAGCTTGACACCATGCTCTCGGAATCGTTCCAACACTTTCTTGAGCCGCGCTTCCTTGTCCCCTTTGCCTTCTGACACTAACACGTCGTCAAGGTAAGCTTGGACGCCTGGTAGCCCGCCGAGTACAGCGTCCATCTTCCTTTGAAATATAGCTGGGGCAGAAGCTATACCAAACGGGAGTCTGTTGTAACGAAAAAGTCCGCGATGTGTGTTAATGATACAAAGTCCGCGTGACGCTTCGTCAAGGGGCACTTGGTTGTACGCGTCCTTCAAATCCAAGGTGCTAAAGTATTCACCTCCATTTAAGTTTGCGAACATGTCCTCGATCACTGGAAGAGGGTAATGCTCGATATCACAGGCAGGGTTAAGCGTGACTTTGAAGTCTCCGCATATTCTTACGGTGCCATCTTTCTTCAAGACAACTACGATGGGCGTAGCCCATTCTGAATGTTGCACAGGAGATAAGACACCAAGGGACAATAACCGATCAATTTCACGAGAGACCTTATCACGGAAAGCGTAAGGAAGTGATCTGGCCTTACAGAATTTCGGTGTCGCCGTTTCCTTTAGTTTTAGGCTGGCTGGCGGTCCCTTGATGAGCCCCTGGTCTATCGAAAAAACATCCTTATACTCAGCGAGCAGTCTGTTCACCATGTGGTCACTCGGCGTGTTTCCTGTTGTCGAATCCGGCGCAGTGAGTTCTTCCATCGTAACACCCGTCTTGCCAAGTGCCGCAATCAGATCGCGGCCGCATAGACTCGGTCCTGAACAGTCAAGCACCACGAGTGGACAGGTTACAGACACGTTCTTGAATTGCACCGGAAGTTCAAGTTCGCCAAGCACCGGCAGTTGTCCCGCGTAACATGACAACTTCACATGCGGCGATTTCAAGCGTGGCCACTGCGCTCTGTGTCGGTCGTAAACGTTCCGTGATATGACGCACACCGGGGATCCTGTGTCCACTTCCATGTCCAGATCTATTTCCCCCCACCGAAATTTGCGGCGTAACGGTGGTTCCAGGCCGTTTTTCCTACCAGAAATTAGCGTCCAGATGTGTGCCTCATCCTTGTTCTCGTTTCTAGACGCGGTTTCAACTGTCAGTGTCTTGACACTCGCGGTTCGCCTAGCAGCATTTTCATCTGTTCTCGCCCTGTAGCATTTCTTCGCCAAATGACCACGTTGCCTGCAGCGGAAACACCGTGCGTTAGCCCAGCGGCAGGCGTTATCATCGTGCTTCGTGCTTCCACATCGTCCGCACTCTTGCGCTGCCCCGCTGGTATCTCGCGACGAAGAGCGATGACTGGCTTGCATTCTTAGCACCGTTGGTGGTGCTCCACTGATATCGTTTGCATCGTTCTCGGCTGTTTCTGCTGCTATTGCCAGCGCTTCGGCCTCCTCCAGCGTCAAGTCTTTCTTCGCCAGTAACTGCTTGCGTAGGTTAGTTGAGCGTACACCGCAAACAATTCTATCCCGCAGCATTCGGTCTAGCGCACTCCCAAAGTTGCAGCCGTCTGCTATGCGCCGTATTTCGACCAGAAATGCGCGCACTGCCTCACCCTCTTGCTGGCAACGGGTGAAAAATTTATAGCTCTCCGCTATCTCGTGACGCTTCGGGTCGTAGTAGCTGTTTAAAGCTGCGACTGCTTCATCATAGGTGAGGGAATTCGGTGTCCGGGGTGCAATCCGTCCCGCTAACACTTGCACCGTCTGCGTGCTGAGTGCTGCCACAAGCAAGGCTCGCTGCTGCTTTGAGTCAGTAATAGCATTGGCTTCAAAATATGCTTCTGCCCTTATAAGGTACGCTTTCCACTTATCTGACGTGTCGTCGAAGGTCGGGAGCTGCAGGCTGGTCATAGTTCTCGTCGGTGCTTCAAGTTGCGACAGGCTGTCGGCTTCAACTTTTACCGCATGGGTAGTTTCCGCACTCGTCGCCACTGTAGTAAAGTCAGCGCGAACCGCGCAGCATCTCGAACAATGGTCGGCAGTGAACAACAACGTTTATTGCCCAGAACCGCGATTATATACCCTCTCGTACTGAGAGGGTTACAGAAGAGGGAGAGAAGCATGAACGATAGGAACTCAGGCCAATAGGGGGGCGTGCGGCTGCCTTCGCTGGTCAGCACAAACCAAACAATTACAACATTCTTCCTCTTGTTAATTTTTTTATGCTCTCACTACCTTAGCCGTGCTTGTCGCTTTACAAAGCGCAAAAAATTGGCAGTGGCTTAACTTGGCTAACCATGGAATTCAGCAAGAAGTAAGGACACTTGCATAGCGTCTGAGGCCAGTCCACGGCAGCTTCGCTATACGCTCGCGACCGCCGTTCAATATATACTACAAGACCACGGGCTATCACGTGGCATCACGTGGTTTTACTACACTCCCATCGAATGTCATCGGGTGGCTTCACATTACCCCATCGGATGTTGTTAAGGTGAAAGGTCACTCAATGTCAAAGACCAAAAGATAGAGTTCAAAGGTCAACAAAGGTTATGAGTCACGGTCAGCGGTCAAGGGTTCGACACCATAATTGCACCACATACGGTCCTACGCGGCAAACTTGGTTGGGCTGAAGGTCGTTCAAGCTCATTCTCCGATCTTCGCGACGACTGCTTTACTTAGCGTAGTGAAGCTTTTTGCTTCAAAATTTTTAGCCTTAAGAATGTACAAAAACTTTTGTGGGACCATAAAAATAACGAAAAATAAAGTGTCTCTGTCCATGCCACTAAGTTTTGAATGTAACGTGGTCGTACGTGCCCTCTCTTTTCTTGACTCGATGATGCGTCCTCGCTGTCGTCCGCATAATAGAGCGCCAGCGAACGAGGCCCACCAAGATAACTGCTGCTGACAAAAGAAGTACGGCGGACACTGAAGCTTTAAAGCCAAAAAGAAGCATCTTTAATGTCTTACCTGGGAAATGACTGATAACTTATCAGAAAATAGTTTTTTTGTCACAGAACAACAGGTGGTCACCTTTTCATGTTTTAATCGAAGATGGCGCCGGGGCGAGTCTCAATAAAAACCTATTCAATTACACTTCCTGCTTCAAGGCTGTTCTTATGGCTGTGTGGCCAGCAGTGAAGCTGCATCAATATTCTTTCTTTTTGGTTTAGGCTTGTATACAAAGATTTTTGATATAGTTATACTAAGTACGAACACGTAAAAAATTGCAGCAGCACTACAATTTGTTCTTCTTGAATTACAAAAGAGAGACTCTGCAGCTTTGGACAGTTGTTTTACGTTGTCTTTATCATGCAGCTCACCGTCTTTTTCTTTTATGTGTCAATGCTGTCCGTAATACATAGCTCTGAATATTGCTTCCGGATGCCCCTTTGAGGATTCGTCCTTTGTTGCGATAAACTGGCCAAGATTAAATCCTGGGCGCTGCACAGATTTAAAAAAATTTCTCGTTAATATTGTACAATTTATTTCAGCGATGGTAGAGGAATATTATTAGTATCGTTCAGCGTACTCATTGTTTGGCGGTGTAGGATGTGATACAGCAAGAATAAGCAAATAGGAAACTTTATTTTTCGAGAGCGCATTCGCCCAGCTGAGAACGGTTCTTTCTGTGTAGTTGCTTTTATTCACAGTCCCGAGAACATTCGCCTTCAGGGAAAATATATTTGCTGGAATAGATTGTTGTGCCTTTTCCACCAAACTTTTCCAGTAGCTTTGTTCCACTGTTATGTAATGTTTACCGGTGTTTACTAACCGTCTCGCATCATGCACAGCGCTGATGTTAATCGTTGGACACTTAGAGGCAGAGCTAATGGGGCTGATTATCACAAAAGGCCGTAAATATAATTATCATATCGGCGGTCTTGACTTGCCTGAGCGGAAACCTGCCAGAACTTAGAAAAGCAATGATAATAAAAAGGTATAATTTCCAATTTTTCAACGGCAACAGATATTTTGTGCGTGCTAATATTACCTTCAGAAGACACAAGTAAAATTTTAAGCACAGAGTGAAGCTCGTCTATTGCGAGTTTTATGAACGATTCTGATTTGACCGCACTGGGTCAACGCTCATAGGAACAAAAAAATGTACTAAAGATTTTCAATCACGCTCAAACCAAGGATAGAGAGAGAGAGAGAAAGGAAAGAAGAACGGAGAAGCATGGTGGTTAACAAGGCAACGCACAGCATGCAGCCCTATACGTGGTAAGGTGCTCCTTGTATTAAATAGCGTGCGCTAACAGGACGAACACAGGAAACTTGGAGACAGAGGAAAGAAGCGCACGAAGAGCTTCAAGAAGAACTTCAAAAAGAACTTCAAGAAGGGCTTCTTGAAGTTAGGGGCATAAAAAGAACAGTTGAATCAGTTAAATGAACCAACAGCTGAAACGATAAACATGATCGTAAGTAAAAGGACGTCAATGCAAGTTAGTAAACAGCAACCTATCATGATGCCCATTAGATTTGTGCGTTGAGCTTCTTTGTTTCAAAGTTGACCTCTGTACGCGAGTGGGGGGGGGGGGGGGGCGCTTGCGTCCTTGTGCTTCGATGCTCCTTGTAGAGATTCTTTACTCGACTGCATATTAAATCATTTTTTTTCACCATGCCGTTGACTTTTTCCAAAATACGTACACTCGCCGTTAAGAGCTTATCGAAGGCGATTGTGCCGAAAAGATATTCTTATCCTTGCATATAACGCTTGTTGCGGGATGTTTAACGGTGTATCGTGTAAACTGCGCAATCACAATTACTCGGCATATACCTTTCCAGGGTACACACAAAGAGGGCGATGAAAGAATTTTTTCGCTAATATTACCTTGATAAACTCTTCCCTGCGAGTGTACAAGAGCCAAGTACTGCTTAAGAGCTGAGGTGGGCTCAGCTTGGTTCCCTTATTCTTCTCAATCGTCTTGCCAGTGCCATTAAAACAATCATCAGTCGGTCAGAGATCGTAATTAAGAAATTTTGATGCTTAATACCTCTCCATGAGCTGCAGCCTTCAATAAGTCTTCTAACGTGGAAAAAAAGAGAGTAATCTTATTTTCAGATGCACTGCTCACAAATCTCTGTTCTTTGTCAGCTTCAATGAGTTAAAACCAAAAGAATAAAATGCTTCGAACATCATAGAAAACTTGCGTTTGGTTGATGCTCTGACAGATTAAACAAAATATTCCATTTGCAATATTTTGTCAAGGTGGATTTTTTCCAAATCTTCAAAAAATGCTAAACCAACAAGCCCAGCAACATGCCCTACTGAACTATATTCCCTAAAGATTCCACACTGGAGCGTTACTCTCACCTCGTTGAATCTTGGAGCTCGAAAGCAGTAGTACGCAGGTTAAGAGCCTAGCAAAATTGTATAGCGTTTGTCTGTCCGAGAGCAACCTGCATCGCACAAAATCTATCGGTGTCACCACCTGCCATTCCAGGGTACTGGAAAGAGGGTTAAAACTCAACAAAAGAGAAATACGCCGTGCTTTCGCAGTGCATACGAATGTGTGAATAATCTCTCTCATTTTTTTAAAACTCTTATGGAACGGGTACTTATGCCTTCCTTTTTAACAGGTGTGCTTGATGTTTTTACATGAAAATGAAAAATAAACATCCAAAGTACTGCTTTCTTCCCAGAACATGAAATCTATCATTAATATTGCACCTAACACGCACCCATAGAACTGTTTATTGTGCCTCTTTCTTCAATACCATTTCTCGCTGCTGCCGGCACGACAGTTTCCTCCCGCGACTCCATCACATCGGAACCTCCTTCGGTACGTGTAGTCCATGCATTTTCCAGCAATATTGAAGAGTAAACAAAATTTGACGTCATATCATTTGAAGTTGTCAATCATAACACCAACTCGCTAGCGGCAGGTGGATTGTTATTAAAAGGAGCCTTGTCAACGCGACATGCATATTAAAGGAATTTAAATAGTTCCTTCAACAATTGTGGCGTCAAAGCTTCCACTTTGTGCATCTGGTTTCCTCTTCGATCGCTCAAAAAAGGCCTAATAAAATTTCCAAAATGGCGAGCTTTGACCGTGTTTGCACAAAGCATCAAGAGAAAATAACTTCAACAGTAGTTGGTACAAATGGCTGACCGACCATACACACAGGAACTGCCGCAGTATTAGGCAGAAGGAAGCCTTCAAATCCTTCGCCGATCCGTCTAAGAACCAAATTTCTGATGCGTTCTGAGCCGGGTAAGGAGGGGGGGGGGGGGGGGGGGGGTAGGTGTGAAAGTTATCAAAACTCCTGCGACTTCCACCACGGGGCGCACCCCGTTTAATTACTTTGCCATCCCAAAATCCTTACTGATGGCGATATTAAGCTGGTATAAGGCGGCAGGATGCACAAAAAGAGAAGGAAGTGTGACGTTGCAAAGGGGAGAGGGAGGCTCGCTGTACAGGCACTATAAACGGCACTAACGCCTCTGGAGTGGCTGAGAAAATTTAATAAGTGATTTAAGAAGTGACCACTACGATAACCGTGACAGCCTTCTAAAGAATGAAAAGTACCGGCTCGTGAATAAAGGGGGCATAACAGCGGCACACGCCTGAGGCTGCGCTTTAAAAGCAGGCGGAGATATTTTTTTCTTCACGTGAACTTCAGGGGATATTAAAAGCCGTGTCTGGCTAGGGAGATGTGCACAAGCAGGAATCTTCTCGCGACGAGAAAATGAGAAAGTGGTTGCGCCCTACTCCTCTTCTCTCTACGCATTAAGATATCAGGAAATGAATAACAGCTCTTCTTCATCTACAGTTCTTTTCATTCTGGCTCTGTGGTAATTTTTTTCCGTTTTTATCTTTAGGTTTCACTCTCCTCTTTTGTTTTCTCGTACTGCGCGCCTGTTATCCCGCCGAACGCAACCCTAATTAAGAGGTTCGCAGCCAGGCGCTTGTCCAGCATAGGGTTGAAAATGCGTTAAAGAGAGAAGATGTTTCACACTTTACGTTTTCTTTTGCGATAAATTTGCGGCTGGTCTCTTGGCATGCTTGCTTGCTGACAACGGGTTAATATGACAGCGAGTTTCGGCAGCTGTCTGCTGTCTTCTCTGCTTCGTACTCGCTATTCCTCAATTACACTTGCCAGAGAGGGCGTTTACGAAAATATCCAGTAAACTAATGACCATTATAAAGACTCGCACGTACGGCCGGGTAGCATGTTGGAGCTCCAAGTTCAAAGCACTTGCAACTTGTCTTCGAACTGCCATCGATTTCGAGTGTTTAATAGAGTGTGGTTTTTCCATTTCTGGACTTTGTATTTGTGTCATGGTTGAGTTTGCTACAGGGCGTAGAATTTTTTTGCACGAGCTTAAACACACTGGCTGTGTTTTCTCGGAATGAGTGCGTGATGAGAGATAGGAAGCTACAGGACTTTTTCCGCTACTCTCCAGCATTTCAGTCCGCAATCTCGGGAAATGGTAAGCGCTGCATTCGGCCACGTTTACACATTGGCCGCGTACCCTGCTTTTTCTGCAACTGAGGTGTCGACAACAAACTGGGTTTCTTTCATTTCTTTCATTTCCTTATATTTCATTTTATATTTACCGCCTTCTTAGTTTTTTCTTTCACTCACTTTCTTCTCCTCGTTTTTGTGTTTTAGTAAAACGAAACAGACACATTCATTTCTTATTTTTTCGTGCAGCTGGGTCGCCTATATGAAGCTAATGGAACGTTCGTTTTCCAGTGCTTGCGTCCTATTCTTTTCATCTGGAAGCTTTCTTGTACTTTTCTCTGTGCTTTTGTTCGACTGTAACGAATGCAGCGAGCGAAAGCTGGCCATTTTGCAGGTAAATTTCACCTCGTCTTGTTCTTAGAACAAAATAAAAAGATGAAAAGAAGAGTGATGATGAGGGCGACAAAAATAACTTATTGACCAAGGCATCTGGGACACGTCGGCCCATGCGTCCCAGCACGACGCCACTCCACTACACGTGCACGAGTTCATTGCGTTGCACGGCCTGGCTGGCCCAGTTAGTTGCGATGTTCTACCTCACCTTGTCCGTCGAGCGCAGTGATGCCTTCATTCGTAAGGCTAGGCTTAACAAATATGACCTTAAGAAGTAAGTCAGGCAGAAATGAAATGATGAACATTGTGGAAGAAGGAAAAGAAAACCAATGTTTAACATTGCGTTTCATACGTTGCCTTTCATTTCCACACGCTAGGTCACCACTCAAGCTCTGTGTGGCTTCCTAATGTAATTTTTTAAAGGTAGTCGTATTTTAGTCTTCTTCATAACACAAACTGGAATCCCATGTGCACTGTAACGTTTTCTCCTAATTTATCATCCGGCGGCGTCTTAAGATGGCCTCAACTTTAACTCCAGCTTCGTGGGCGGAAGGGGTAAATTTGTAAGGTAGGTATTCTTTCTGCATAAGTATTTGCGCAAGCGCGAGCTTCATCCAAACTGCGCGAAATTCTTATGGAATGAGTTGATTCTAAACAACCCTTGAGTAATAAGACACTGTTCGCATAAAGAGAGACACTACCAATTCTTTCGGCTCCTTTACCTTCTCGTTTCGGCTCCCGTCACTGGAACCCGACAAACATCACTGCTATTTGCGTATTTTGCCTGCATGTCCGAATGAGTCATTTCGGGAATGATCATCACATGCGCGAGGCACAGAAGAGCCGCTGCTGGGCCGAACCGCCCTCATTGTGCATTGAAGACACTGTCGTTCATTACAAATCAAACCTTTAGTTGGTGGTGATGGTGACGAACGTGTGACAGAAGCGCCTGTACAGTCGTGCGATGTAACACGGGAACGCGTGTCGCGTTGTATAGACAGTGCAGGGTATCGTGTGCTGTAAGTGGCATCACGTGCAGCATTCACGCAATTGAGACTATTAGGTGAACGGATGCACTCTCGGAGCCAGCACCCGGGTGCCGCCTGCTACGCGTGCAGTTGGCAACGCACGCTGATAAGCGCCACGAAACCCCACGAAGGGCTGCCTGATCGCCTTATCATGCGCGCTGAGAGCGATAATCAGATGGCGCTTTCAAGCCAGCCGGCCAGTGCAGTTTTCTACAGGAAAAAAAATGCCAAGATCTTGGGCTGGTACGCTTTGAGGGCCAGGAAGGGAAAAGAAAGAAAACGATGACATTTACTCTATCTAAAAATTGTCAAACTATTACTATAATCGGTAATGCTGAATTTGAGCGGAGCTTTTGACACGCCAACTGCCACCGCTAAAAGGGGGCGTGTTACGCTGCTAGCTACCCTCCGGGATCTTTCCTTGGCAGCCGCCTTCCGCGGCTCTTGCCATGGAAGATGGCGTTTCGCTCTGCCACTACCTGCCAACACTTCACCTGTCAGGTGGCGCGTTACGTCGACTATAACGCGGAAAGCAGGAATGGGCGCCTAAGAGCTGCGCTGTGAAAACAAAACACATAATCTTGATCGTTGGGCGCCACTATAAAATTCTACTTTGGGCACGCATGGCGCACGAGAAGTGACTGTACGGTTGTGGCGAAGAGTAAGGGGCGACACATGCATGAGATTGTAGACGCAAGATTGATTAGCAAGAAGGCGACCGAGTGCGTCCGCACATCATCAAGTAATTTCTCAGGTAAGGAAAAGGCATTTCTGGATGCGTTTAGTTCTGAAAACTTGCAACCAAAAAAAAACATAAGCTGCTCTCCACAGAGTGCTTCTTTGTTTTAAAGTTTCTTTTTGTTAAGTTTGAAGCTTACTTTTTGTTTCCAAAGAGAAAGAGGGAGCAGAGGCGAAGGGTCAATTTGCCTGACAAAGTTCCGCCACGTATAACAGTGGCAGCGGCACAGACACGCGCAAAATATATGTTGAAGCCATTATAGCATCTATTCATATCCAAAGATGAGCAAAAATGTTTTAAATTGATGACACGTATACAAAATCAAAGCTTTCCATTGAAAATTTAATATATATAAATATTGAACAAACAACAACCTCCCAAACAGATTATAAGCTTAAAATTATTGATCATGTATAACTACTGTAAAGAATAACATATGTATACACAAAATTATAAAATATGTTATGAGACGGTTGTGAATTTATTATCTGTTAAATACCTCTTGATTTTTTCTTAAACTAATAACAAATTGGCTAAAATTGGTGTCCGAGCTAAGCACCTTTATTGTGTCTGGTACCTGATACTTCCAACTCTTCTAACCTTAGCTTCTACCGAATATTGAAAGCGGCTTCTTCATTCTTATAAATCATGTTCTTAAATTTACTGAGCGTTTGGTTTTGTGGCTCATTCAGATCCACCTGCAGACATATGGCGCTCCTAGTGCCAATGCTGCTGCGTTGGAATCCGGTAACTTTGTAGGAACACGCTTTCTATATGAGGAGTGTACAGATGCCGCTGCAAGAGCCTCTAAACCACGCTCTTATGTCTTCGTGCTGTTTATTATCCCCGCTGTACGTACAAATGTATCCTGGAGTCGGACTATTTGTATCGGACGTGTAGCGTGTTACAAGGCACCGGAGCAGTCGATAGCCGACTAGTGAGCTGTATTTTTTCTTGTTATATTGCAGACGTTCGGCTGCTAAAAATATTCCATCCTCAAAAATGTTCCATGGTTCCTTCTGTGTCTCTCGCGTAATCACTTTGAAGGAGTCTAAATGCGGGGCACCCAGGTCGCGCTCATAGTATATATTGTTTCTAAACATCGCTCCTTTATTACTACAGAAGACTTCGGGGTCTGCGAACTGTTGTGTTTTTTGTAATGGGGCGCATTGTTGTCACGCACCTTGCAGGTTTGACTCTGGTGTTGTCGCCAAGCTGCAAATTACTGCTTCTATTCGAAAGAAAGAAATTGGGCACAAACATAGGAAACTAAAATATTATCCCGTTCCTTCGTAACGGAAGGAAAGAAATTAGGGATGACAGTCACGTCACATTTGAAGCCAGACGTGAAGGCCCTTCCACGCTAGTTGCCCGCCGTCTGAACAACGCTCTTATGCGCATGCGCAGAAGACAATATCGCGCTGCATAAGGCTGCCAGCAACTGACAGACGAGCTGATGATGCAGACGACATCGCTGCACCAAACGTAACATTTGTCCCCGCCATCTGCCAAAGTCTCTATGTATTCCTTGCGAAAACACGTGACTTCCAGTGCCCTTTTATAAAGTCTCTCGCATAGCGAGGACCTCTCCTAAGCTTAACTTCTTTCATGCCTCTGCAACGTCCCCCCCTCTCCTACACGCCCATCGTTTTTGTTGTTTAAACCATAACTAATGGCAATCTGTCGGTTGAATCTAACCAAGATCACCGTAATTGCTCGCGAAAAGAGAACGCAATAAAACACGGAAACACAGTGCTTGGTTTATGTTTTGTGATTTAGGGAGGTTTAACATGAAAAAGCAACTCGGGCAATGGTACCCGCCGCAGTGAAAGGCTCCGTAAATTTCAACCACCTAGGCTTCTTTAACCTGCACTGATATCGCACAGTGCACGAGCCCCTAGAATTTCGCTTCCATCGTGTCCGTCTGCTTGTACATATTCTGGTCTACTCTAACCTGGCACAAGACGCAGCGCAATATCAACAAAGAAACCCATTTCAACACAAAAAGGCGACTACGACCACGATGCGGTAAACATGACCACATTGGAAATGTTGAGGGCATGCATTCTTCAGCGTAAGAGTGTTCGTTGCTGCCTACTCTCTGTGAAGATTTAAGCATACCCCACGGACCAAATTTATCCCGGCGCCTTTCCCTCTGCTGCAAATTATGTCAAAACCACGTCCACCGGACTTGCCAAGCAGCCACTGTCATGCCACCGTAGCTTTTTAGCCAGCAACCGGCGAAGGCAGCTCTTTCGCGGAGCTTCCTAGTCCGGCGGCGGCTCCCTGATTCGTGACCGCCCCATTAAACTCGCGCTGTCGGTCTCCCCGCTAAGCCCCCAACCCCCGACCCTCCTTCCTGCGTACCGACAGTGCGCGATAAGACGGCGCGTGCCTGCACACTTTTTCTGTCCCTCTCTCCGGTAACCAGGAATGCTTATTAGCATTTTGCTGCAGCGTTAGCGCAGTCCCTGCGTCGGTGGCTTGAGGTTTGCAAATAGGAGGACAGAGAAAGCGAGGAGGATGCCTAGAAATGAAAGAGGATGGCTGGGAAATTTTCGAACACCAAGATGAAAGGGGAGAGGCAAGGCGTTCCGCAGTGCGTGCAAGAAGTTTCGACACAGCATGCATGACAAACGCACAAAATGTGCGCACATGGCGTATATCTGGACCAAGAAAGATGATAACTTCAAACGGCTGAACGACTCAAAGCCTTCGTTCAACCTACACGATTTCTGAACATCAGTGGGGCTTAGGAGCATCAGAGACTTGTTTCTGAGGTCTAGTCTCGTAATTTGACGCTGCGAATAATCACAAATCTCTCGTTTTCTTTAGTCTTCAGTATCTTTTTTTATTTCCCCAATAAACGTTCCTTCGAGCAGTGATGTCTCCTCTCTCCCTTTGACGCCTTCTTGCTGGTGGATGTTTATTTGACACCGAAAGCGTCTGTCATATTCCCTGAAAAAAAAAAGAATGCAAACAACGTTTATTTTCACACACTTGGAGCAAGATTTTTTGCATTCGTCCGGCAAATTTTAAAAACTATGGTTTCCCCTTCTCATCTGTCTCTTATTGTCGCCTCAAATTGCTCTTTCGGAGCAGAGTGATGTTTAGCAAAAGCAATAATAAAACTCAAACCGTATGACTCTGAAGATAAGTTGTGTCGAAACTACGGAAATCAGGAATTAGGTCGCAAGGTAAAATGAAGTAGAGCTTGGATTCCAGCGCCGCTCGATGTCAAGTAATGAAAATAGCGCCACTAGCAAATCAGGTCACACTGCGCTTCAGAGCAACGGTATCTCATAACCGAATAGAATCGAAAGCAGAACTAGCAGAACATGCAGAAATAAAATTTTGTGAGGCATTTCGAGAGAAAACGGCAGCGTTTTGTCGGGAAAAAAACTTAAAATGCCTTTCAGCAGCCCTTACTGAAGTCAAGGATATGGAGGAAGCTGAGGGAGATAGACTCGTTATTTTTTTTGCAAAGCATAATAGGGACACTACTTAGCTCAACCATATCCCAGCCTGGCACGGCCGCGACCACCAAGGCTAACTCCCGCTCCTCCCGCTAGGGGCGCTGCATCCGAGCACGTGGTCTGACGTCACGCCAGCTGAGGAGAAACGGGGCTCAACTCGCGCGGTCGCCGCGCGGCCGCGACCACCAAGGCTAACTCCCGCTCCTCCCGCTAGGGGCGCTGCATCCGAGCACGTGGTCTGACGTCAAGCCAGCTGTGGAGAAACGGGGCTCAACTCGCGCGGTCGCCGCGCGGCCGCGACCACCAAGGCTAACTCGCGCTCCTCCCGCTAGGGGGCGATTGTCGTCGCGGCATTGTATAAAATAGCCCTGCTCCTCACGCCGAGGCAGTCATACAGCGAGATGCCGCCTACAGACAGGGAAGCTGGGCTCGGTGGAGCATTACCAAGCATAAACCAAGTGTATCCAAGCATTACCAAGTGTCACCAGGCTATACCCTTTCACAAATCGATTATGCTTCGCATCCTAGGCTGAACCTTGGCTAAGCCAGGCCATTTTTCTGTTTAAAGAACGTTATTTGAGGGTGTTTTACTGTCTCGAAAGGCATTCTTGAGTCAATAACACAAAATTTCTAAAAATCTCTCATTGTTTCGTTTTTGTTTAACGTAGTGTAAGTGTTATTGATACTGGCCGATCATATTGCCAAATTTTATAACGCGCTGCAAGCGTTTAATTTGTTTTTTTATTTTGTTTTTACTGAGTGCTTACTCTTTTTATGCTCCAAGAGCAGACAACTTGCGAGTGATCACAGTGCGTCGCTACAGCGTCTGTTTATGCACTAAACAACTGATACACGCCACTTGATGTTGGTCACCAAGCCTGCTGGCAGGTTGCCCAAAACAGGTGGGCAGGTAGCAACCTGCCCACCGTGGCATGTTGGCAACGTGTAAGAGGCTTCCGGCAAACTTGAGTGAAATCTGGCATTGTTGGCTGTAGTGTAAACTCAGTAATAAACGACACAGTCGTGCTCAAAACAACTCCAGATTGTTGTATTGTCGCACTACTCAATAGTGATGTCGCGAAGAAAGAGGACAAAACACTGCTGCAGAAATTTCTTTTGTTTCTCCAAGTGCCTGGAAAAAATACAAGAAATTTCTAGGGAAGACAGGACAATTTTCTCTACTGTATTTTCACTGCATTTGTTGCAATGTAGCGCAGATTGTTTCGCAAGCTTGGGACTCACCATTGCGACAACTGCGCAACATAGATTGGCCACAGGAGAGAAAAAAGTGGGATTTTCTTCATTATCCATGCAAAGTTATTCTTGCAAGGATTCGTTCATAGAGTGCCATAGCGCAAAGGAACATGGTTAAATGCTCGGTTTTCGAGCGGACTCGCTAGAAAAAGAAAACGTTTTACAGAGGGGCATAGTTAAAGATTATATCTTCCCGGAGGCATCCTGCCACCAGTAACAGTACTTTCTCAGTTCCGAATTGAAGTCTTGGTAGCTGCGCAACTGCGCACTTCCTTCATATTTTGAAGTGTCATAATTTCTGTTTCTTCTTACAGCATGATAGCTTGGTATTGTTTAAGGTTTAAGTGGGTTTAAGGTCTCAAGCGACTCAGGCTATGACGTACACTGTCCTGGAGGGCTCCGTGTATGATTTGGAGCACCTGCGATTCTTTAATGTGCACTGACGGCGACAGTACATGGGCCTCCAGCATTTCGCCTTCATTAAAATGTATTCACCGCGGCTGGTATGGAAGCTACCGGTTTCGGGTCAACGGCCGAGCACCATAACCGCTGAGCCATCGCGGCAGATTGCTTCATAGTTTACCCTCGAATGCAAATGAAAAGGTCGTTCGCGCAGTGCTGCTCTTCTACGAGCATGGTTTGAGCCTTAGAAGGTAGTGAGAAAAGAATCGCAAAAATAAGATTGCTTTTCTGTGTATGAGATTCCGGAAAATTTTTTTCATAAACCTGAACAGCCGAACTCATATCATTACTCTTCTCTAGGTCGGGCTAAGGATCTCATCGACCGAAATAGTTCTATCATAAAATTAATGGGCAAAACAGATGAAAATATTTTGCAGATATCGGTGCATTTGAACGGTCTGAGCTGCGGCTCGCTTGACAGAAGTGTCAATTACGCAGTGCACATGTGGATGTGAAGTACATTGTCCTGACGCAAAATTAACAGTATTTTAACAGTATTCACAGTAACAGTATTCATCTCTATAATCGTGCGATTTGGCTATTTTCTCTACATCGTAATCCTAATGTCGTGGTGCGTTGAGGGAAGTTTTGCAGACAGGAATGCATCGATAGGCTTCCAATGGAAACTTTTCTGGGCGATCTTCCTTCCGCAAAATAAATACATTCGGCTACAATTACAAGGGAAAAAGTGTTGAGTGGCCGTATCCCTGCCGCTCTCAGCGGCGCCTAATTTAAGTCGTACCTAATAACGTGAGAGGCAAGGCACGAAAAGCGCCTACGACAATTTCAAAAATCACTAAAGCAGTTGCGGGTGCCTACGTTAGCCTAGATAAAACTGCTCGTCTCTCGTGCCGCTGCAATGTGATAAGGCAGCGTTTCGGTGGTTTCGAGCATGAACAACCAATCAGTAGGAATCTACAGCTGAATCCGAACATTATGCTTTTTGGCGCCAAGGTCTGGAGCTGACGAAAGCAATCTCACAAATTTAATATTTTTCTGCATCTTTTTAATCTTTCTATGTGAGTGACAGCGATTATGCTAAAGCTTGATGCTTCTACTGCAGTCACAGAAAGGCGGCTGCGTATTCATCCCAGAAAAAAAACATCATTGAGCAGTTAAGAGTGTCTTAGAAAGCCAAAGGCGAACGTTTTTGACGCTAACGAGAACGTTAACTGCAAAAAAAAATGCAAGCCTGGTGGCGGGCAATCTGCGTCTAATTTGGTTGTTGCTGTCAAATGTCACAAGATAAAAACAAATGCGTTTATAAACTCTTTGCCGTTAAAAAAACTGTTTTTGTGCAGAAACGCTGGTTAAGTCAGCCATTAAAATTTTGTTTAAGCACCCTATTATGCAGCTAGTCCTAAAGCAAATTTATCAGCTTGTCCTCTCCCTTTTTTTCTATACTGTACCATCGGAATCATTATTCGTCATTTTCTTTAGTGTTCTGAAATTCCAAACCTGTGTCCACCATTCGTTGACCAACAGCCACACAGCTCAAGTGAAGACGATTTTATGCGGTAAGTTTTATTTCTGGCTTCATTCAAGTCCCTCACTATTGTCTCGTTTTTTTTTGCTTCATTCTTCTTCTTGTGAAGTATATATTATCAGTCCTCCTTCTACCTAACACATTGTGCGCAGGTTTTCTTCCGTCAGGAAGTATGGAAGCTATAACGTATTCTTGTTCTCTAACTTCAGTTTTGTTTATACAGCCCCTATGTTGAGAAGAAATGAGTTTAGACGCTATAGTGTTGCTTATAAGAAAAATTATGCATGAAAATAGCGCGAACTGTGCGGTTAATCGCTAAATATTGTTTCTTTATTCCTGGTTTTCAGCATTTAGGAAATGGTGGCAGTGGACAGAGAGGAAAATTTGTGTCCAAAGCACAGTCCTTAATTTCTTGTTACAAATACCAGGTTAATTGTTTTTGTGTAGTGGAATTACAGTGGGTGTGCAAATACTGAAGCGCGAAAATTTGCACGCTCAAGATAGAATGTTCTGTTGGGAAAGCGTATGCCAAGATTGTGTTTTGATTTTCATAATCTGCCACGAAGTCACACCTGGGCAATAGACAGGCGCAGTCAAGAAAAAAAGAGGCAGTTGCAGATGCCGTTTCGCCACAAAGACGCAGCACCAAGCTCTCCTTTATGTTTCATGTAAATAAAAAATATCCAATCGTTAAAGGATGTCGAGGAACTTACTCCTTACTAGATTACCTTTAATTTAAAAAGGAGAGTCTGCACTCAGTTAGCTCACTTGTCAATATACTTTCTTCGTGCTTACGGACCGCCATAAGTTTCGGATTGCGTATCGCGCACACCATGCCAATTATTTCAATTTCTGGAATGCTGCAGTTCTGTGCAGCCGAGCACTTTTTGTAGCCTCCGTATCTTCAGAGACACGATGGTTCTCAATGGAATGATCAAAGCTTCCTAACTAAAAAAAAAGATGTGTAAATGAGACTGAGGTAACAGAAACCGTAGAAGGAAAGAAAACAAGTACAATATATTAGCGGCCCCTGAAAAAAGGAAAGAACCTGCAACAAACGCTCTGCTGTGAGGACAGAGGCGATTAAAAAGTGCACTGCCTGAGAGTGAGGCGCGGGTGCTGCTGCCGTCAACGCCGACTATGTTCGCCTCACTCAATGGTAACAGTCACGTCCCAAGACAACGCCCATCGCACCGGTACGGCGCTGACTGTGCCGAGCACGTCGCCGCGCTTTTTCGACTCGGGTTGCGCCGCTCTCCTGTCTCGGCGTCAGCGCTCTCCGTGTGACGAAAATATCAAAATAAAAGAAGCCAACAGAGGAAGAAGAGGGGCTTGAAGTTGTGATGACAAACTAGCATGCACTGAGCTCTGAGCATCGTTTTCAGTCCAGTAGAGGGCAACGCGGAGAGCGAAGTGAGAAGCGCGAAAACCAATCCCGTCAAAATGAAAAAGTTGAGTCTTTCACGTCGTCCGCGCGCTTTTCGGGTTAGTGCCCAACGAGGGTCTCTGAGCCACGTGTGAGAGTTATGGCCTGTCATTCTGTGTAGTGCTTCCCTCTCGGTAAGATACCGAGGCACTGCGTAGGATTCATGTTACTTTCCTCGAGACAAAATTTTTTTTTTCGAAGACAGACAGAAAGAAGATTACTAAATTATTCTGAAAAAATGATAGGTCATGCTGTGCAAGAGCAAGGTATGAATTCGCTATCAAGCCGTTGACCACACTAACGAATGCTTAACTATTTTTCACGCAGCGAACACCTGTTATACCTGTTATTGGCCATTGAAAACACCTCATCTTATTCACTCTTATCTTCAGCTGAACCACTGCCCCACTGTCTTGTTCACACGGCATCACTCCCCTTCTTTTGTTGCTTTTATTCGCAACAGTAGTGTGTTTAAGACGCTGTTTAAGACACGCCAATGCATTGCCCATTTCACCTGGTCAGTGCTTGGCGCGAGGCCGATGCAACAGGGTTGTTGTTGTTGTTGCGACCGCAGGAAGAATGGAAAGAAGTGTGCACGAGCCTGCCCACAACCGCTGCCTCGTGCAGACAATAGGAGAATTGCAAGATAGGAGAGTAAAGATTGAAAGAAAAGACATGCGTCGCAACAACCGCGTCATCAGAAGCCCTCGCCACATGTGCGAGAGCCACTAGACCCCAGCCCTGTAAGGCCAGGAAACCATCACAGCTGCAACCATGCAACTGGGCTAAGCGCGGATGTTTTATATGCAAGCGCGAGGTAGCTTTCCATTACGTCAATGGATATGAAGTTTGTGTACGTTATCCACCTTCTGTTCGCTCACGCCACCTAAGATGACATCGTGGAAAGTTCCGCCGTTACTACTGCTGCCTTGCTACCGAAACTATGGTCATTTCTATCTGTGAAGCACCACGGTACTTGTCGTGGTTATGAGGTTCCGTACTTTCGAACGAGAAGTTCCGGCGTTCAAATGCGACCAGTGGAACTCTCTTAAGGAGATTTTCTGTTTGTGTGACACGAACGGACCATACACTTATCGCTGAAATTGCTCACGGCAGCTAGTAATGTATTAGAAGCAAAACGGCAAGCAAACAAATTTTTCTTTTTGATCATCAGGCTTGACAAATATCTGGTGCACTTTTTTTTTTTGCTGGTCGGTGCAATTATGCTTGCTCTAATGAATGCCTGCTGGCAGGCCGAAGAAATCAGGATTGCCTGCTGCCTCTTTCCTCCACATTCCTTGAAAACTTATTCCATTAAATTTAGTTACAGAAGTAGGACATGTTGCTGGCACCAGAAGCAGAATTCTTAGTTCGTTAATTGAAAAAAAATTTAGCCTGCCTTGCTGGAGACCTTGAGGATGTCCGTCCTTTTAAGTTCGCGTTCAGAAAGAATTTATTAGTCAAATTGCGGCGACTCTTCAGCAGAAGAGAGTAAAATACTGCCCTCGCTGCTCGGTCAAAGCACGCGAAGCAGCCCGCTGAAGTGCTTGTGTAGCAATATGCCTTTAGATATTTTTATTGTTGCAACTACTCTTCCAGGCAACGTGTCCGTGTTACGACACTTTCGGTGGAAACTGTTACATTTCCCCCAGCACCACAACGTTGATGGGACGGAGCGATTGCTTTTATTGATTCAAAAAATCTACTCTTGGGGGGACAAGTTAAGGTTAGCTTGCAAATAGAAAAATGGGCTGACTGGAAATACTTTATAGCAATATCGCATTTTTTATTTTCTTCGCAAGTTACCTATTACAATAACTCCTAATTAAACAAAAAGCAGTGATAGCTAAACTTATTATTTTGAGCGCAGCTATATTTCTTTTGCAAATCTTGCAAGGCCTACTTGCCTCAATGGAAACAACAAAAGTATTTGAAGGAAGTTAAAATTACGGACGAGAAGAATATACAGCAATAGATCCTTACTACGCTTCTTTCATAGCCATCGGTTCTTTCACGCTTTATTTTGCTTTTAGAACGTTATGTTTAGAATAAGGCTTTCTTTGTTCAGTCACGGCTTTGATACCAGATCCGTGAACTGTGTTCCTTGCTGAAATTAGGACGTCAATATGGCACCCGCCAATCATTAAGAGGTACTTGAATAAATGGGAAAATTGACGGTTTGCTCAAAAAATGTCGCAAATGAATTTCCGCTATCATACCATGCTGTGGCAGTTCTCTCTTTGCTTGAATATTGCATCTAATTATCTATGAAATGTGGGTACTCACGCGACTTGGCAGACTCGCACAAAAAATTCGAGTGCGTGAATGACCTGGAGCTCCCCTAAACGCTACGCCTGTCTTCCACACAGTTGTTGTTTACGCATTAAAACAATTCACTCATTCACTTGGTGGAAAGCAAAAGCAAAAAAAAATGAAAACAATAGTTGTCTATCTGATATGTTTCTCAAAAATTAGTTGCTTGCTTACGAGTTAAACCAAGGTATAACTAAAAAGGTTTATGTACCTCCGCGTACTTCCAGCTTTCTACTGAAAGTAATTTAACGTCTAATTATTCTTGCATGCAGCAAACTTTCGCTACTAATTGAAGAACATTCCCAACCAGCATACGATAAGAAAATCAATCCGCTGTGACATTCTAATGGTAGGCGCTCATTTGAGATACTCTTCACGAAGTGCAACTCTTTCGACGCAGGACAGAGGCTTCTTTCGAAAACCTTATCGCTTTATCTTTTTAAGAAACTCCCACAACATCATGAATTGAAATGCTTTCCTTCCTCTAGTCCGTTAGGAGGTCATGTGTATGAATGGTCTTAGCCATATTGCATTCCCGAATCTTTTGTTTTTTGTTTCCTAGCAGAACCACTCAAACGTTCTGTAAGAACTGATACAGAAGGTTTTGTTGCATGGAGCCGTAAATTCTACCTTGCAATCTTGCGTTTCACAACCACTCTCATTTTCCTTCCCACGACGATATATGTCATATTAAAGTAGAGTGCTCTAATTATTTGCAAGGCGAAACTCAAGATTCAAGATGGCAACCAAACCAAATGCTCCAGTCAAGAAAAAAAATGCATAATGTTCTCCTAAAGTACCGAGGGAGAGAGAAAATGCCCTGATTAAGGGGAGAAATTTTTTTCCTCGATAAAGCTAAAGAAAACAGGAACAACTCGAGTTTCGATTTCAGTGTCACTGTTGTATATCCTGGACCTTGATGTAGAGAAATACAGATAACCAGGGTCTTAATAAGCCTGCTACGAATATGTTTTCGCGCGGCCCTTAACAAATTCAGGGGTTGTCTTGTTAAGCCACCCTGCAGTATAAAAGACAAACTCATGCTTGCTTCGGCACTAGTATAATACTCATGACTTTGTGCTCAACTTTCTTGCAAGAAGTAGCTGGTAATAACGAAAGCAAATATTCACGAGAAAATTTGAAGTGCAAACTGTGTGTCTGTTATTTGCTTTAATGTTTTCTTGGACTGAGGACCTTGTGTACCATGTAGATATCAGACGGGAGAATAGTGCAGCTTACACTTTGGCTAATGTTAGCTACTGCACAGCAGCCAGATAATATATGCGTTAGTTATATCCCATATCTCGACATATTTGAGACACGAGTACTTCTCCACCTGTACTAGATGGAAATTGCGGCGTTTTTTTATATTTAGTTCCTAGTTGTCTGCTTTCAGTGCCTTACTTTCAGCAAGCAGACTGGAATTTTGCAACGTTACGGAGTCCTAGTCGTTTCTCAGAGATGAAATACATCTTGCAAGGTGTACATCTGTACATATTGCAGTTCAGCGGTGCGAAATGCTATCATCTCTTCCATGCGGGCCAGCTAGAGCCTGAGGTCATCAGCCCACGAAACAATTCTCGAATGATACTTTTATTGCCTTAATTTTTTCCTCGAGTGCAGCGTTTTACACTATTTCAAAACACTTGAGCCTTCCGTAAAATCTTGCGAAGGCTACGTTAAAGTGCGAGCAATAAGTTGGCGTACATCGCCCCACCGGCTAATGAGCAGTCAGGCTAATTCATGGCAACAATAGTATGAGCTGGTCAGAGCAAAAACGGTGCAACAACCATGTTATTGAATATCGTAACTCGCGATTAGAAAATGGGGCCAAGTTGTGTCTTTTCTTCTAATTTTGTGGTTTTCCTCTAAAACGCGCACGCAGCATCTAGAGCTTCCAGGCCCACAGCCAGGCAGACCTCTGCTGTTCAGTTAAAGTGCCGCCGCCGCCGCCCCTCCTCCTCCTCCTCCTCCTCCTCCTCCTCCTCCTCCTCCTCCTCCTCCTCCTCCTCCTCCTCCTCCTCCTCCTCCTCCTCTTTGATTTTCTGACACCGCAACATATGGCTCCAGTTTGAATCCACCCGCCTGGCATGGATCATGCAGCAGCGACAAATTCGCTGCTTTTCATGCAGTACGCCACAAGTTAGATACCTAAAAGAGAAATGTCAAGTGCAGATTCAAGGTCACTTAGAATGTCGGATACCCCCCTCACCGCCTGTGTTGTCCGAGCATTTTGCAAGAACGTCTCGGACCCCAACAGGTTTCTTCATGTAGCAGCAGTTGTGTCTGCATACTCATTAGTGACTGTTTAAAGCTGTTCCACTGACTTCATGAAAAGATTTTGACTTGAAAACGAAACTAAAGAACATACGCCGGACGCGGAGTGCCAAGATGAGATGTTTTCAAGAATTTCGTTTGAATCACGTAGGTTTACAGGTATGAATGTCCTGAAAACGTAAACATTCGCAAGTCGGAAACCATATGGCAGATGCATAAAAACGTAGCACATATTTTCCTTCGTTCTCGGTGTGCTTCCTTGTTTTAGTCCTCTTTCAAGAACACACAGAAATAACGACGTTCCTTGGATGCAGTCTTGGCTTCTTTCGCGAAAACACTCCCGCGAACCACGTCCCGAAAGCAGCAGAAGCAGTACCTGTCCCATTTCTTCCGTCGTTATTGCTGTGTGGCTGAGGATCGAGAATAATAGAATGGCGTATGAATCGCACACAAGCCTCCGAGCTTTACAGTTTTCAGTGCATCTTCCTTCCAAATACTCACTCCACTTCTTTTACGTGTGTTACAATTCGGGTAAAAAACGCTGAATCAGAAAGAATTTGCCTACATGCGTGCTATATTTCAGAGTAGCACTCGGGCATCACGTTTTTTCCTTGTAAACATTCTTCTGTCGAATTCTAACGCGGTAGGAAGGTGCACGAGATGTTAGGAAAGGAAATAAGAAAATAACAGCGGAAATTGAAAAAAGCGCGGTGGCCGGAGTGTTTACGAGAAGATACAAGAGCGTGCACAGGCACAAGATGCTAGCATATGCCTGCCGAGCTTCTCGAGCACGGATGGCACCAACGTACTCTGTATAGTGGCGCTGGCTGTCTTTCATCGAAGAGTCTTTTGGAATGGTGAGCTCAAAGGAAGAAAACGAAAAGAGAAGCGAACAAAGCCAGTAAGAAAGGGCGGAAAAAGGCCTTGGTTTGTATTCCTTGAAGTTGAGAAGAACGTGGAGAACGCCAGAAGAAAAAGGAAAGAAAGAAATCACGAAAAGCGACTCCATGTTGACAGCGTCCTTCCGATGGCCCTCTCTGCGTAGTGTTGTTCGAGTATTTGTTTGCTTTTTGAATACGCTAAGCAGGTGAGAAAGACAATTTTAGTTTACGGCTTCTTCTTAGCGATTTAGTAAAGTAGTTTAGCGCGCTTGTAAAGTGTTCGTTCCGCATCTTTCTATTCACTATGTCTCCTCTCCTATACAGAGTGGCAGGCCTGTTGTGCTCGATTAGCGAAGCTCTCCTCTACAATCAAACGCTCTAGCCTCAGGAGTCCCTTTTTGAGACTTCTGTGTTCTCATTTCCAATTTATCGATCGCTGAGTTTTATGTTTAGTGAGCTTCAACAACTGAATCATCCCACTGCCTGTTTTATCTCATTATCTATGTTTGAGTTATTGTGAGTTCAGTAATTGACTTCTTTTTGTACAAAAAAGTGGCTGACTTGTGAACTTTGCTCTCTTTGCCGTCAATTCCGCGTGCAATGAATTTTTCACTCGGTTAATGAAAGTGATTACAGCAAGTTCCCGACTTGTGATGTCCACCTGCAGAACGAGGAATAGACATGGCAGGTGAAAGAGGAGTCTTGTTTGCAGCTATATCGGTCATCAAGTGGCCCTAGCTTTTGTTTTCCATGGAGCTTTCGATCGTCTCTCATGCGAGGTGCTCTTCAAGGAAAAAGAGTAATGGGAGGATGTAACCGCGTTTGCTACTTTAACCCAATGAAAACTATAGACACGACCCGACTCTACAGCGCACGTCCATCTTTGTCATTTATGCATGAGAATATTCCTCGCGTCTCCTGCCCCTTGCGCGGCCTCATCGCCACACTAGTAAGCCGAGGTAAGGCTTCGTGCTTTTTCTCCCCAACTACCAGTGAAACTCCCGCTATTGTAAGGACACACAGCCCGCCAGTGGGTGTCGATTTAGACCTGCTCAGCAAAAAAGAGGAGCTCAGCGAAGCTCACTAGAGCGTCTGTCTACGAACAATTTTATTTAGAGATGAGCCGAGCGTTTTGTTTTTATTTGTAGATATTCTAGGATTATAAGACCTCTTCTTAGGTCCTATCTCACGTATATGAATCAAAGCATAAGCTCATTTCTTCATATTTTGAGGCAACTGTGCTTGTACAATAATTGTGAACCAAACTTGTGCTCCACATGAAGGGATGGGCTCAATTGTAGTGTATGAAGCAGTGCGGTAAATTGTGTTATCACGAAAAAGCGCATGAATATGAGTGAACTTCTGGTTTTTATAATAAATGCTGAAAATCTGCCGGCGTAGAGATATTGAAGCTGAATGCAAAGGAAGCAACAGCAAAGCCATGGCGTTCACGCAAACCACAAAGCACCTCTACAGTGACAGTACAATGCAGTTCAGCGAAGGTACCAGAAGAAAGATGGCAGAGATATCCCACTTTTTTTTATCCCGAGCACAGGAACCAGACATTTTTGGTACAGGCTCTTAAGCACATTCGCGCAATTGTCTGCCAGTAGTCGCGAGTGAGATCCTAACACCGAAAAATGACGGCTTTTTCCTTTCAGAAACCAAGGAAATAAATATCTATGCAAAGGAAAACCAGAAATTAATGGGAATGCATGTTTTTTTCTATATAGAGCCCTATGCGCGCACCATGCTGTGATCTTTACGTGAAACGCGTATGCAGGGCGTGCGCAGCATGATTTTCGAGTTACATTAGGTTACACTATGAGGACAGAAAACGCGTGCTTACGAACGCCAGAACCGGGATGGAAGAAGAAATGGAGGTCATGTATTCACGTGTCACACAACAAACATTTTTTTTAACAATTCACACGCCTGAACATCGCAGGTGCATCTGCGAGCGTCAAGATATCATCATTGCAGATATGTTCATCGCAGTCGACAGCAAAATATAACAGCATTCAGTAAGACCTTTCCATATAATAAAGAGGAAATTAACGCTTCTAGGTGATCTTAAAAATTGTACAGAAGAAAGTTTGCGCAACACAACGATCTGGTGTTTGTTTAAAGAGTCTATAAGGTGATGTTATGGCTGCCGATGCAACGTAGTGCTAACGGCCTTAGTATACGCTATCTCTCAATGTTCAGCTCGGTCAGAGTCTACTCAGTAGACCTTCCTGTACGCCGGTTTTACAATATGTTTCCTTCTTTTAAATACTCCTGGGAACAAGGAGGAGAGAAATACTTTTTCTGCCATGTTCGATGTATTTTCTTCGACTTTTCTAGCAGCTTTTACTTATCAACTGCCAGAAACTACTTTATTGAAGTAAAGAGAGTTTTTCTAAGAATAAAGTTTTATTTCACACAGGCTTGTAAACATACTGCAAAGTGGAAAATTAGTGTTGTGAACAACCTATTGGTGCTCACACAATGTGAAGTGACGCACCTGCGTTAGCACTATTGCTTTTGCATTTATCTTTTAAAATGCTCGCCTTACACAGCGTTTTAGAATTTGTTATAACCCTAGCTTTCTCAGTCTGCTGCAGTTAGAGCTTGTGGTAAGTGGTGACTAATTGAGGGTGTAGAGTGGTGATGGGTGGGTGTTGGGTGTAGGGTCGTAGGTGGGAGATGAATTTTTGCCAGTGCGAGACCAGAGGTGCAGGCGCACTGGTGCTAACGCAATAACTAATGAATTAATAAGTTAACTATACATGCCGTGTGACTATCATACTCATACCGGTGAAAACCAGCATTTTATGCAAGGTAAAAAATTAATGAAAAAAAAGGACGACAGTAGAGAAAGTTATCACATCCAAGACGGCTCTATCTGGCAAAACGACCAGCGAGGAGCAGGAATTGGAATTTGTCCTTTCCTGAAACGTAAATTGGCTCTTACCAATTGTGCGGAATTGTCCAATACTTCACCACCAATGTTCCTAGAATCACAATATTTTGTGGTAATGAAACTGAGAGCAGTAAAATATCTAAAAAGAGAAAAACGTTTTTACCTCTGGGTGACAGACAGGCAACTGACAGATTAAAGACCGTCTTACGTGCATTAGGTAGGAGGATCTAGAAGGGAAGTAATCATGAATATTGTCTAATTAACATGTTTTCTTTTGTTTTCTTATTTCTTTCCAACATGTTTCTTTTTCTTTTTCTTCTGCTCTTGTGGTGCTTCCGATATATATAACTTTTTCTTTACCAAATCCCTAGTTCTCATCTTTTCCTTCTTGCTCCTGATCGCGCAGCCTTCTGGGTTTCGCTTAAATTCAAGGTAGTGGCAGCGCTACGTTGTGGTTATGCGGTTCAGAATGCGCACACAGCAAATTTCTTCAGTCGCTGGAGTCCAGTGTAGAAATTGCTCCACATTTCTGTCTTGCTCTCTGTGACGCCTCCGTGATAGCAGCTTCGCCACAAAAATTGCCGCTATCATAAAAAAAGAGTAAATCACAGATTTGAATCAGTATCAATTTAACTAAAAAGAAGATAAATAGAGCACGAACAGAGACTTGTGAGGCAGATTGTCTTTGTTTCCTTCCTTATTTGCACTGCCTTTTCTTTTGAAATGTCTCCGTTCATGCCTGCGCCTCTCGGCAGTGACCAGTCTGCATTTTCCATTGCACAAAAATGAACTGCAGCGAAATACGGGTGAAAGTGTCTTTCCATTCCTGTTTCCAATGTGTGGCAGCGCTAGCGACACAAATAATCCTAAATCACTGTATTTTTCTCTAGAGCTTATTCTCTGCACAAATCCACCATCATACTCTAGAAGGAATACATCATGTCCGCTACGTCCACAATCTTCTTTCCCTGTCACAAGTTCCAGCTGAGCTCAGTTAGACAAGCAGAATGCACAGTCGCCAGAGCTGACGCAAGCGCGGACATTTAGTGAAAGCTACAAGGAGATAAGGCAAACTTAAATTATCAAACAAATCAAAGGTGAAAAATTAAAAGTATAAAAGAACGCGAGCGTAAGACCGAGAACGCCGGCTCAGTTGTTGCAGAGGATATATCATAAAGACAAATGTTATAAACATTCAAAGAGAATAATTCCCGTACAGTGTTTACTTTAAACGCCAGCATCTCACAATTGCTATGCGATGACAATAAAAAAATAACGAGTGAAGTCTACGGGATCACGCGTGACCTTTTAGGCTGGTTTCGGCGCGTTTTACAAGAAAGCGTCCCATCCGGCAAAACTTTATTCATTAGCTTGGCCTGTTGCGCAGGAGCTTGCTAGCGGATGGCATCAAGGGGATCCCAGTGTTCCTGTGTTTAAGGAAAAAGACAAACTCATATAGCGAGCTATTTAAGAAATTGGCCGAAGGATCAACTGCAATGCATACTATTTCAGCACCATGACGGGAGAGGAAGCACGGTAGCGGAATTGTCGCGTGTATGGTAGAATATATGAAAAGTGGTTTAGATATCTTGGGGTGCGATTCATAGAAAAACAATTAGTGGATGTTTTAGCATGGCTAAGCGCGGAATATTGTGAAGTAGCACAAGTTGCGGTGGCCACTCAAGGTCCTTATGTGCTAAAAGCATTTCACCAAAAGGTCTTCTACCTAAAGGCATTTACCCATAAGTTATTTACCATGAAGGATTTCACCATTATCGTCTTCAGTTTAAGGTGTTTACCCCAAAGGCCTTTAACCTGAAGAAATTGACCTTGAAGGCCATCACCCAGGTTTACTTTTGACTCAGGCGAAGGCCTGTCATGTGTACACACCTGGCAAGCTCCCCACAACCCAGTGTGCAGGTACGCCACCTGCCATAAAGCAGGCTTGCAAAGCACTCCTCCACAGTGAAAAGCGTGGCCAAAGCTCCATTTTACGCCGTCTGCTTGTCGCCATCAGAGCTGAACCGCGCTCATTCGGTTTGCGATAGTTTTGCTTGCGTTTTCTTAATCGTTCATTTCCCCGCTTTGCCGCCGGAGCGCCCTATTTACTCTTTCCACAGACCTCAACTTGCGAACCGCGGTTTCGTTGGCGGCATCGGCTTTGGCCCGCGTATGTGAAGCGAGCGTTCATAGCTGCCTTGCCTGCAGCACTTTGATTTTGCTTCCATCATCGTCGTGTTTTCAGCGCCTAGTCCCGATGCGAACAGTGGAAAGGAAGAACACGAACGGTTTGCGGTGGGCGTCCGACGCGACTGTTCCTTAATCGCTTATTTCTGCGTGGCTTTATCGCCGCTAGAAAAGCTCGAATACGTACACTGGAAACGAACATTCACGCGTCAGCGTATGGTCCGAAAAGAGGGCGCGAGTCCTTTCTTTTTACCCTCACGGCGTGCAGCAGTGCGTCAAAATAAGTTGTTCAGTGTCTGGAATTACCAGAATTTTCAAGACATTCTGGGGTGTGGGACGGCTTGGAAACATGCCTCGTGGGCGCAGACAGCGGGGTACCGACAAGGATCAAGACTACTTGCTGTAGCCGCTGGTGCAGACGCACCTAAGATTACGGCTAGTGAGATCGACGACAATTATAAATTGTGCCAGCACGTCAATCATTCGACATCGTCTACCCGGCGATGTTTTGCGAAGCTGTTGTACCGTCGCAGAAACCAGCGGTCTCCGAAGCATATTTAAAAGCAAGGCTTGTGTTTGCACAAGACCATGCATCATGGAATACCGCGAACTGCATGATATTCTCTAACAAGCCAACGCCTTCAACTCATTGGGACCAGCGTCATCGATTTGGAGTGCCGACAACACCAGGTGTGCCTTTCTCACCCTATGTGGATGCCGACCGTACATATTTAAGGTAGGATTGTTTAATGAAATGGCCTTCATATTGCGACGCAAAAAAAGCTTCGTTCACTTCTTAAATTAAGCAACCGGTGGGCCTCTATTTCTTCAGAGCTCAACCTGACGCTGATAACACTATTGCTTATCTTGTCACAAGATAACTTCCCTGCCATACTTATGCATCCAGTAATGATGCCAATTTTTTCCTAGATTCGAATGGAAGGACTTGTAGTTAACAAGGGCCTCTCACTTCTAAGTTCGCCCATAAAGATGTTCAGAATAGCACATTGCAATTTTTTGATTCACAGCTCACGTTTAAATCTAACCACCTGCCTTGGCAATCTCCCCTTTAGAAGCGAGAAAACCCCTGTTTTAGCATCCGATAGCACCTTGAGAGTAAAAGTAAAATCGAAGCGCTGCAGGCCAGGGAGCTAACAGCGTTCACTTCACGCATGCTATCTACAGCCATGGCTGCCAGCGGTACCGCGCTGCGCAAGTTGCGATAGGAGGAAACGTTGCATGTGGCGCTCCAGTGTGAAAGCGGGAAAACGAACTTCAAAGAAAACACAAGCAAAACTATCCCTAACCGGATGAGAGCGCACATATCTGCTGGCGACAGGCAGACTGCGTAAAATGGAGCTTTGGTCACGCGATCCGCTGTTCGCATATCATTTGACGCCGATAGTACATACGTATGCCCGAAATCGGAAAATGGACCAAGTAGTGCTACGGCACAAAAATATTTTTCACAATTCGAGGACGACTGCGCGTATAAATATGAGACATCATTCCTGCGCGCAGAAACATACGGATCATTCCAGTACACATTAAAAAATTGGCAGTGGCTTAGCTCGGTTATGCCAGGATATACGTTGCGAGAGGTTCGTTTCCCAGGCTGAGCTTGATGTGGTCACTGTATGTTTAGCAATAAGAGACATATAAGCTCCATCTCGGCGGCTATGGCCCGTCTATTACGCTCGGCTGTCTGGCATCTCCGTTTGGCAAGCCGTTCTTTTTTCTGTTCGGGCGTCTCCGCTGCTCCCTTCGCCTCCTTACGCTCACTCTCTTTTTGTTGAGTAGCCAAGTGCAAGCCGACAACCTCAGAATCGTACGAGTTAATCTTCTCTTGTCTATACTCCCGTTTTGCAGCGGCTGGACTCTTCTTCTCTGCATGCATGTCAAACGTTGTGATACAGGCGCCCATACATCTCCGCCTTTTATACGCAATGCGGCGCATGCGACGCGTGGTTCCGGTGACAGAGCGGAGTGCGGCGGCGAAACGCGCGGCGCACCTGCTGCTCCTCTCCGGTTGCCATGGTACTGACGCATGCGCACAACTGGCCTCTCCCAGCCACCGCAAAATTTTCGACTGGTAGCCCAGTGTAGCTCTCGCTACGAAAATACACGGACAAAGAGAGTAGTCACCGCGGACGCCGGTGTGGTGTCTGCTCTCTATGTACGTGTATTTCTGTGCGCTGTAATGATATCTCATAATTATACCCAGAACCAATCAGCTCAGCTCTCTACGCTTAACCACTGGGTGGAGTAAATGAATCTTCCTGCGAGGTGGTGAGATTGAAATTAAGTCAAATCATTTTTTTTGTAGTGCAGGTACAGAAAACTACACGTTCCTCGTAAACAGAAGTTGAAATCAGCAATTTGTAAATCTGCAATTTGTAAATATCCAGAGGCTACTGTACCTGCCGCGGTGGCTTAGTGGTTAGGGCGCTCGGCTACTGATCCCGAGTAGCCGGGTTGGAACCCGTCCGCGGCGGATGCGTTTCGATGGAGGCGAAACTCAATGGCACCCCTGTGCTGTGCGATGTCAGTGCACGTTAAAGATCCCCAGATGGTCGAAATTATTCCGGAGTCCTCCACTACGGCACCTCTTCTTTGATGTATTCTCTCAGTCCCTCCTTTATCCCTTCCCTTACGGCGTGGTTCATGTGTCCGCCGAGATGTGAGACAGATACTGCGCCATTTCCTTTCTCGACAACCAACTTCCGGGTTTCCAACGTTATATGAGACATATACCGCGTCATTTCCTTCCCCCAAAAATCAGTTATTATTATCACTTTTTCCAGAAGCTGTTAACACCACAGCGGTCATCGTAGTTTGCAACATCAAGACGCAATAAATTTTACACTCTCTACCAGCAGTATTTAAAACTCTCAAAGTCGAGAAAAAAAAATGAAAAGAAAAAGAACGGAATACGGTAAAATATTGGACAACATCAGGGTAGATAGACAGCTGATGATGTGTTACTACGTAATCTTTATGCAGGGTGCTCCAGGGAAGGCTTAAGGAATTTTGAAACTATGGCCTTTTTCTAAAAATATGGCTTTGTGGCATCGTACTACCAGTGTTGGCTGACACCAGAAAGCCGGCGAATTCTCGTTAATAAGGAGGCTAACTATACTTTCTGATAAATACCTTTTAACTATCACAGCTAGGCAACTGGTTGAAAATATCGATTTGTAGAAGATCGTTAGTAATAGAGTTATAAGTTTTAGAATTGGGAAAACGTGAATATCTTTGGCGCTGTGACTCGAGAAAGTTTGACTACATCTTGCCAAAATACATGCGCTATTGAAAAGCACGGAGGCAAATCAACCTGTCCAGGCCACGTAACTAGTAAAAAAACAAAAACAAATTGGGTCGAGCCAAAACGCCAAGGGTTCTAAAATCTGATTGGGCTATTATTACTAATGGTCGGCTAAAAATATATTTGCAACCAGACGCTTACCTTTAATAGTTGACAAGTTCATTAATAAAATTAAGTTAACCACCTTTCTATTCAAGATGATTCATAGGTTTTCTAGTGGCAGCTAACACTGGTAAAATTACGCTGAAAAAGTCCTATATTTTTTTTTAAACTATTTTTCAGAATTACTGAAAACCTTTCCTGAAACAACTTCTACAATTATAAAAGCATCACCTGTCAATTCACCGAAGATTAGTAAATAATACTTCAGCTCCTTCGCCAAGAGAGCACTTTGTGGTAATTGGTAAAGATTAAAAGAGAATTGCGCTTTTATTGGTTTATTTACAATGTCACATCAGGGCTCGAGAGCATTACAGTGGGTAGCAGGTCAGATTACTAAGGGGCGAAGAAAGCAGGCAGAGATACCAATCTAAATTTGAATGATTTTCACAAGGAATAGAGCATGTTGTGGAAACAAATGTTACAAATAACAGCAAGAAAAAAACAGAAAAAGTGCGATTACTCAATAAGCCTAAATAGATCAGGTGACAAAGCACAAAGAAAAATGCGCTCATAGCCGAAACAAAAAAAACAACTATAAAAGAGAAAACGTTACGCACGAAAAACCAGCGGAGTGTTAAGCGCTTCCGCAGAAGTAAGAGAGTTATAGAATTTTCAAAGGCTCGGTTGAAGCAGTAAGTGAACTGGAGGAAACGAAATAGAATGGAAAGCAAGATGTAATAATACCAAGATTTCATGCGCTTAAGAGGACACGAGGTTGAACCTGAGCCCAGAATGATCCCACATTTCGACGAGGTGACTTCAACTCGTTGAGGTCCTGGAGATGATTGATTTGTAAAAATGTTTCGTATGGCATTAAGGAATTTCATCTTTACGACTGATGGTCGATGCGAGCTGAAAGTTAAAATGTTTGCAATATAAGTCATTTATAACGATGGCGTTTTCGTAAAATATCTTATGAAATAAGGAAAAAAATTATCTGTTTTAAGTTGCGACAGCAGCAGTAGTGAGAAGTTCGGTTTCATAGTGGTGACAAAAATTATGGTGATCAATTAGAAATAATGAATCCAACTACAGGCTTATATACCAATTCGAGTGGGTAGATGAGCGCTTACTCGTAATTAAAGTTGCATGTAGGCACAGTAGTCCTGAAACAAGAACCACTCTAATATTCCAAAGTGTTAAAGTTTATTTCAGTTTCCAAAAGTTAGCTATATTAAGAGCATGGCTAAAATCGCATTTAAGGAGAGCTACATCACAGTTACTGTTAATTTTCCGGTCAATTTCTGACACTGTTTCATTTTGTGCGAAAATATGGAATGAGTAAACAATAATGGCTTATAATGCACACAAATGCTTTTTTGTCCTAGCAATGCCACACATTTAAGAAAATTCATATACTCTGTAGGAGAAATCTACAAGTCTGAGAACAGATATTTTAAGAGTACCGCGATTAAAGTTATCCGATGTTTTAAAACCACGTGCGTAAAAAAAAGAAAACTCAATCCGCAAGACCATTGATACTCAATGTTTTTAGCATTCGCATTGTACTGTAAGCACAAAACACCAGCGCTGCGGTCGCATGGGACAATCAGCATCGATATGTTAAACTATAAATTGAGGCACACCGTCGACTCAGCGCAGGATTCAGAAGATAAGTGGAACCATGAGGAACTCCTCATCTTACTAACAATTCTTTTTGAGCGCTTAAGACCGGAGCAAGCTTCACAAAACCGTCGTTAAACGGTAAATCCTAAATCGATTGGTTTAATTGAGTTCATTCAATACGCTTTGAAAAAATTGTAAAAATGTTTTTGAGGAAAACAAGTGGTGCAGTATCTGTCTCATATATTGTTGGACACCTGAACCGCGCAGTAAGGGAAGGGATAAAGGAGGGAGTGAAAGAAGAAAGTGGTGTCCTAATGGAGGCCTCTGGAAAAATTCCGACCACTTGGAGATTTTTAAAGTGCACTCACATCCCACAGGCCACGGGCTCCTTTTGCATTTCGCTTCCATCAAAACGCTGCCTCTGTGGCCGGGTTCATACCCAGGAACTCCGGCTCAGTAGCAGAGCACCCTAGCCACTGAGCCACCGTGGCGGGTCATTATCTTTGGTGTTAAGGTTTTTGATTTCTCAAGTTTTACATTTATTAGCTTGCTGCCCAAACGAACTGTTGCGCAGCTTAAGTGCGTTTTCTGAGTCAAGGGTCTTGAAATTGGTGTCTTGAGCTCGAACACAGTATTGATGTCAATGATGAATCGTGCTATTAATTATCTTTCCTTGAATGCTTTACTGAACTCTCAAGCACCTAACTTGTGTTCGCTCGTACACCACATCCCTAGCATGACCGCACATTGCCTAAACGCACAATGTTCAATTGAAAACATAAAATAAAAGCGATGATCACTCTGAGCGTTCCTCATTACATACGTATAATATTATGAAAAGTTTCAACAAGGTGTGCTGCTGGGATGAGTTCTACGCTCAACTTCCAGACAAAAACACGAAGACAAAACCTTTCCTTCGCCTCTGCAAAGTATTGTGGTTGCAAGGGTTCCATATGTGTCCAAATACAGTCTGAACAGCTCTGTGGACTTAGCACCTACGACCGAGACTGCACCTCTTATCTTGAAGCGTGTCTTGTTTCCACCGTTCCAGCACGCATGGACCTCGTGGCTCCTTTGGTGCTTGGCACATCTTGGAGGACTGTCCCGTCTTACTTTGGAAGCATCAATGCACGCATGTAAATCGTAACACTTTTTTGACAGCCTCGAGTCTCCCCCTTCCTCTATCCACTCCTTGGTTCGGACGTACGTTTCCCGGTTCGAATTCCTGATAACATCCTGCGCTTCGTGAAGACGCCTGCGACAAACATATTATTGAATCTCGATTGTCATAATAGGATCCCTGGTGCTCTTCTTTTTTCAAGTATCATGTCAAAATAGTTCCAGAACATTACGACGCGGAAAAGAAATGTCTAGGAAAAAAGACATGGTAACGTCTTCAAGCGTTAGGAGATGCGAGTGCCGTTCTGTTTGGTCGCACGTCCTTTTTTTTTTTACTGCTCCTATTATCTCTTACATTGTGGCCTAAAGGCTTCTGCCGCAAAGCGAGAGATGTGCTGTTTCTGAAATGAGCGGCACGCATGCCATCCCTGTCAACGGCAAAAAATGCACACAACTTGGACTTCCTGATATAAAAAAAAGAAAACGAGGCTTTTTGTTCGTGTGGCAAAGTGCCCGTATGTTTTTTCCCTGACGCTGCGGATTGTATAGGGTGTTAGATAAGAGCCGCGCAAAGAATTTCGGGGCCCCGTGAGTGCGTGCAATAGATTTTTCTGTGATTCAAGAAAGGTAAATAAAATCTACAACGTGCATGGTTGCTGGGCTCAGTAATCCTAATCAACTACAACTAATAGTGTGAGTGCGCAACTGCAGGCTACACTGCCGGCTATTGACGTCTGGACAAGTGTATCTTCGGGTAACCATACTGTGTGACCAAAGCTGCCGAAGCATCTACAATTCGTATACCTACTTTGTGCGCGCAGTTGCAGAGTCGGGGCACTGCGCGTGCGCAGCCGGCGTCCGGTTATCGAGCAGTGAGTTTTAAAGGTATGCCACTGGTCATATGCGTCTCTGCTAAGCTAAAACTGTGCAGTACCCCACCTGTAGCTGTTAAAGCCTTTGAAGAGCACTCTTTTGATGCATGTCTAGTAGAGAGCCTGTTTCGTTTTGAGTTTTGTTGTGGTACTTTACACACGTGAGCCCAACGCTTGTTATGTTTTGCTTTCGGAACATGAGGTGGCCTATGTAGACGCGGCGGGAAGTGGTGGCGGTATTACGGTGGCAACGGTCGTCAGCGGCCGGGGCAACCCCGTGACAGCTGCCACTTTGAACGGGCGCAGCATAGAAGTTGCCGAGGAAACTGCGATCGCACTAGCTTGCGTTGGAACGGAAGTGAAGTTTATCATCAGTGACAGCAAAACTGCCATACAAAATTTTAGCAAGGGAAGGATTTTACCCTTAGCGGCCAGAATCCTCGGCCAGAGAAAGTTGGATAGAAAAATTCAAATAATTTGAAGTCCGGCGCACGAAGCCGTCCCCGGCAATGAGGCGGCCCACGAGCTGGCTCGAGATCTCTACTGCCGAGCCGCTACAGGGCCCCTCGATGACCGAGGGAGCGGAGAGCGCATGCTAAAATATGGGGAGATCACACAGCATTATAGAATAGAGCGTAGACTGGTACCCCCGCCAGACCCGAAATTAGACAACCTACAAGCAGTCGTGTGGAGGTGACAGCAAGCTTACACGTACCCGCACCCGGTTATGGCGAACCACATGTTCCCCGAGGGCAGGAGCGATAAATGTAACCTTTGTGACACGAGAGGGACCCTTGAGCACATAATATGGGAATGCCTGTACTCTCCCGGGGGGACGCACAATATATACAGTAGATACACCTGGGAGACTCTGCTGCGCAGCTCGGACCCTGAGCTCCAGCTCCTGCTCATCCAACTGGCTGAAAGGCTGCTGGGACCAAAGACATCCGAGCCTGCCTCTAAGGCGGCGGCACCCGCCTCCTGACCTGCGTGTCGGGGGTGGGAAGATCGCCTTATCCGTTGGAAAATAAAGTTCAATCTCTCTCTCTCTCTCTCTCTTTTTCTCTTTCTCATTTCTTTCTCTCCTGTCTCCTAGAGCTACTTCGGGGCTCGAGGTTCGAAAGAAAGTAATCCGCACTGGCATAATTGCAGACGCTTTCTAACCTACTCTCTCGTTAGATTTCCTCTACAGCTAGACAAAAAAAAATTGTCCGACAGAAATGATTTCAATAGCGTGAAGCCCTTTTTCGGATGAAAAGAAAAATAAAGGAACCAAACAAGCTACCACAAGGCACGTTCATATAGACGGGGATGAAGACAACTGAGAAAGCTTTGATGGCATCAAAGCAGCCTACGGTACCGTTTAAGACAAATGATAGGATAGGATATTATAAACTTTAATTGCTCTAATTAAAAGGTCATTCAGCGGTCCGACAGAGTTTTTCCATCTTCCTGTTGGTGATATCTTCTGTCTGGCAGGGTTGGTGCCCCTATTCCACGGCTCCACTGAGGGTGACTGGTCGGATCGGACAACTTCGGATTGGTAGAAACGGTGACGTCTGTTTTGTTGGAATGCTCTGCTTATGCCGATAGGCGTGCATACTCTGAACATTGTAAATAGTCTCTCTCCTAAGTGTTTCCAGCAGTGGACTGTGTGTTAGGTTCCTTAGCCAGCTTTGAAGTAGCGAAGATGTGCAATGAACTTTTAATTTTTCTATTTAGACGCCGCTCGTCTAATTGACCGACTGTAATACTTTCTTACATCTCATTATTATGCACTCTTCATGCAGCGAAATTTGTCTCCCTCTTTGCTCCGTTCCGCGCCACTGACGTCTTCATCTTCTTCGTCACAGTACCCTGGTCCACCGAGCGATCGGCCCGATCGGTGACAAAGAGACGCGCGAAGTGGTGACGGGCTTGAGAGAATGGTAGAACAGTAAGGACAAAATGGAGAAGTTCTGGCCGTAACGATGAAAGAGATGAGCGAGTGAGTCCTGGCCCAAGAAGCATCTGGACAGTAGGTTGCAGGAGCCAACGGCCGAGGCCCTTGGACGCACCGAACGGCATTGGGAGCGGGGGCGGGGGGGGGGGGGGGGGGGGAGGGGGGTGCTGTGTCCTCACTTATGGGCAGTGTTTCGGGTCTGTCGGGTCATTCTGGTTACGGCAGCGTCGTCATTTCGTCGCGTCGTTTGACCGGGGTGGGGGACGGGGCTGGGGTGAGCGGCGAGGTCTGGCGGGCTGGGCTGCAGCCGGGCGGGGTAGACCAGGTACAAATGACCGATAACTACGGCAGGCACAGGACGCCGAAGCTCTCTGACCAAGATATCGATGATTCCCCAGCACTTCACACCAAGTGTTACATGGCGGCCAGCCGAAGAATGAGGCGCGATGAACGATGGCAGAGAGATTATTTAATGGCCGGTGGCCTAGCGCTAGCGCTCTGTTCCGCGACACTGCCAGCTTCATCTTCGTAACAATATCTTGTAGCATTACTGCTGAGCCCAAATTCAATGGCCAATTATTTTTTCTAACGATAGCTACAGTTCAGTAGCATTTTGAGCCTTCAGCGTGGCGGCGCCACGTGACCGTGGTTGGTCACGTGGTGCGGAGCAGTTGCCGGCGGCGCGGCGTCATGGCTTGTCACGTGGCTCGTCACGTGCGTGGTCACGTGGGTGGTCACGTGGTGTGGAGCAGCTGCTGCTGCTGCCGGCGGCACGGCGAAACCGAGCGGCAGCAGCTTTCCGCATGCGCCGTGTCTAGTGAGACGAAGATGAAAAAGGAAGGCCCAGCGAAACGGAGCGGCTAAGGAGTGACATTGTAATTCAACTGAACAAGTTCCACTGGGCTAGCTGTAGCTATCGCGTCACTACAGGTTCAACCAGAGCTAAATGAGCGGAATTTTTTTATTCGTTACAATTTTAGCTTTCTATAGACTTGGAAAATACCCTGGCGCAAAAAAAAATGGCCACACACAAAAGAGACATCCTGTCCGACGTCTCCTCGTCGCTATTGGGTTTGCGAAATTTTTTGCGCCATGGTGTTTTCGAAGTTTCAATATACTAAACCAACCAGCCCGACAGCATGCTTTGCAGTCTTATTCTTTCAACTTTTACTTCTTTACTGTATCATATTCATCACTTCTCTCTTTCCATTTTTCAGTCCTCAATTCCCTTCCCCGCACAGAGTAGAGTCAGCGATTTTTTACAAGCCTGCTAAAATCTCTGCTTTTCCTTAATATGTACCTCTCTCCCTGTTCAACACGATCAGAGACGTGGCCGTTTCTTTGTCGTCGTTTACGCGGCTGCCATAATCGTTCTTCCAACTTCAGAGGAACTGATGTATCGGTCTGGAGGGCGTCTTGCTACTGCAAGGCGCAGTTTCCGCCTAGTCTTCAGCGTGTCATTGCTTCATTAGTGCAACTTAGTTTGAGTTAGCATTGCGACTTGCAGGCATGCACGTTGGAGGAATTAAAGTTGATTCCACAAGTTACTCTAGACACCTACATACTGCCGCGTGTAAGGGTGCCTTTATCGTTTGGATTGTCTTACGAATGTGCTACATGTGACACCGAAGAAGCTGACCTCCACATTGAAAGAGCGAGTAGCTCTCTTCGCTTCTGTGACTTAGCTGCCAGATCGTCCGTTTGTTGCGGACAGGCTACTCATGTGAACGTTTCGACAGAAGACGAGAGAGGCACAATTAGAACTACCCCCAGCTCCTACGAGCTAAACAGCCTTAAAACGCACCGCACGGTCCTGGATCCGCGTTCAAATTGCATTATGCACATAACGCGGGTTTCGTATCAAACATGAACTCTAGAATAGAGCCACCTGGAAAGACACTGCCGCCTGATTTCTTGTTATTACTGCGATAGCACTAAATGGATCGCTAGCGAAAAAGACGTCCTTTTTTGGGGTGAAGCCGGTGGGGCAACAGCTGCGGAGCGTGTACAGCTGGACACCACCGCTACGTGCCTCGAAGCGCAAGTGAGGTGTTTACTATCCCACTGAGCCAGTTATTCGCCTTTCGTTCTCTCAAAATCAAAGGAGTCTGCAACGTTGTCTGCGCCAATGCCAATGAACGCAGGCGGTCTATTGCTCCAGTGCCGCATTTCTGCCAGAAAGTTGTCAACACCGACTCATGCAGTGCACATCTCTCGGTCGCTCCCACCACGTAGCTCAAAGCGCGATTGAAGAGTACACTAATTCAGGGAGCCCGTTATGTTCCTTTCCTTAAAAGGAAGTCTAATCCTTCCGCTGGGTTTTAGAAAGGCGCATAACCGCCTCAATTTGTAGGCGGCGGTGGTTGTGGTGAAAACTTTTTGTTCAGTGAAAGGAGAGTTAGCAGGCCAAAAATGGCCTATCACCACATAGGTGGAGTCATTAGGCCGGGGCCCCGCTGGAGGAGGCTGCTACTCGCGCCCGTTGGACTAGAGCCCTTTGAAACTTTAGCCCCGAGCAGTTTATCAGGGCTGCCTCCCATGCCTCTCGGGAAGGATTCTTCTGACGGGCCCAAACCATGTGGAAGTTATCAGACACTTTCTAACAGTGGGGGCAGCGCCCATCAATTTTGGGGTCAAGATGTTTTGCTATTGCAGGACACAACAAAGTGTGAGCTCCACTGCCTACTCATAGCGCGATTGTGGTGTTCACTGATCAAGTAAGCCACTTACACTTGCTACTCAAAGGCTTCAGTCATTTACAAAAACCAAAGCGAATGTGAATTCTCTTTAGCGAACCCACCAAACATGGCTACGACTGATCGAAAAACCTTGTTCAGATTTGGTCTTTCAGAGCAGGTCTATAGGTTAAGTTGTTTCCTGTTTCTCATATTAATTTACCTAAAATAAACATTGTTTGCACTGTTTCTACTGTACAAGCAACCCAGCCAAACATGATTACGACTGATCGAAAAACATTGTAAAGATCTACCGCATATTCCGGGCTATAGCCGGTGGACTATAAGTGCATAAAATCTTTATATTCCCCTGATCCTGACTATGTATTAATGCGCCTAATTTTTTACAATCATTTGCCAGACACTAAAAGCTTACCGTGGCTGTAAAAGTAAAAACAAAACAGAGCCCTAATGGGCCTTCGACATTTTTTTTGCCTTAAATCACATAGAGAAATCTGCCTCGGTACGCAATCAGCTTCGACATAGAAGCAAACGGTGCTGGCGGTACTCAGAGTGGCTGCTATTGAGTATTTGGCTTTGTAAGCACATGCAAAAAACTTCAACGAATTACGCAAAAGGCGTCGTAGTCCTTCTTGAAGTACCGTTGCGATAGCTAAGAGACGACGACGAGCCTTCCCGGTAGCTTTCCAGCTCAGTGAAGTGGAAGGTGCGCAAGCAGTCATGTCGAACCGAGCAGAAAAGGAAGAATTTGATGTCGATGCAAAAAGCTCACGCATGTCGGCTGCTTCACTTAAACACACGAAGAAAATCTCGGCTGCTTCCCTGAAGCACCAGCGGGCAATCTAAAGGTATTATCTTCAGCCGAAATGTGTCCCTGCGGGCTTTACAACAAGTGCGTACTATTCAAGCAATTTTTTTTATTTTAGGCCAAAATTTGCCCCTGCGGGATTTAAAACGGGTGCGGAATATAGTCTGGAAAATATGTCAGTCTTTCAGTACAGATCTATAAATCAAGCTGTTTCCTGTTTCTCAAAATTATTTTCCGATTAGAAAACAGTGTTTGCAGTATTCCAAACTTCGCATCGACCAGCACAGTTTTCCAAGGAAAAATACCGTGAAAATATGTGGGCTTCGGACAATGTAGACATGTTATAAGATGTCAAAAAACGCACTCATCTTCATACCCGGACAGGGCTGCATAGGTACGGAAAAGCGCTATCGCCATTTAACGCATTTATAAACAGGCTTAAATAATCATTATTTTTTTTTTCTTCAACAATTTTCCTCATTTTTGTTCAGACCCCCTAATGCACATTGTTGAGGACGACTTATCTGTCATTGGCGTCTGCATTCCTGAGTAGCTACATGCCTCTTTATGGCTCATATGGTGGAGTACGCTTTCCAAGGGGCGTTAAGAATGCGTCCACATCTGAGAAAAAAGCTTCAGAGGCGACGGGACTGAAAATGGGTCGTTTAATGTTTATGGCGAACATTTTAGAGAATGCCATGAAATAAAAATATAGCAGCAGTACCGAACGACGGGAAAAAAACGGAGCATAAAATGGAGCAGGAATGCAGGGAAAGAAAAATATGGGGCAGTAAAAGCGGGTGCAAAGAAGCCTTTAGAGGACCATTTCACTTCCACGGCAGCACTCGGCTCTCTGATCATGAGGAATGTTCTTGGCTTCTGGAACCGGGCAACTCAACATCCGGTCGACGCAGCTTTAACCTTCCGCTTGTTAGAGATGGATTTCCGTTTCCGGTCGTTTCCGGCTTTCTTGGTCCAAATGCTCCAGTGCATTTTTTGTACGCTAGCATCGGTGCTTGACCTTTTGGGAGAGTTTTATTTTATAAACGCCAATTTTTCTTGAATTACTTGCAGTAAGAAAGAAAGCTCTATTCAGAAGCATTCTGTTCCGTGTACTGGGCGGATAGCCCTGTTTGCTTACCTTATTGACCGTATAACCTGTGTTTTACGTAGGCATTGACGCTGCTCTGAGCTTGGTAGTAAGAAATGGACGTAATGCATGTCATCTCTTTTTCACGCCATATAACGACAAATCTGCTGATGGGGTAAGCCAGCGATTATTAAAGGTGCGCTTTTCCTTATCGGTAAGAACGGCAGTGCTTTTAAAGCTCTAGTACTTAATGCTCAGTCATTCGATGGCCACCACCTGCCGCGGCGGTCGAATTTCGATGGAGGCGAAATTCTAGAGGCCCGTGTACTGTGCGATGTCAGTACACGTTAAAGAACACCAGGTGGCTGAAATTTCCGGAGCCTTTCACTACGGCGTCTCTCATAGCCTGAGTTGCTTTGGGATGTTAAACCGCTATAATTCAACCATAAACCAAACCATTCGATGGCCACCATCGTCTTCCCGCCAGGCCACGCACTCACACTCAACGCTGGTGTCACCAGAAACATTGTTCAGCTTTCGGCAATTTAATAAATTTTTCGCTCTCTCTCTCTTTAGCCAGTACGTACACTATCACGTGGCTACCAAAACTTGAAGAATGTTTGGTATTGAGAGGTGGAGAAGTGAAATTATTTGAAGAGGAGCAGAAGAAAGAGATGCTCGTTGTGCTGAACACGCCGATTTCACAAAGCCGACAACGCCTGCGCGTTTACCAAATGTAGCCAAAAGCCACCTTGGTTGTAACTCTTCGTGGCGTCGTGTGCACTACAGCCCACTTTACTTGGCACCTTGACTGGCATTAAAAACGGTCACAGTAGCTTTACATCATTTCATATATTGTGTTGAGCAAATGGAGACACAGGCGTCACTATGGAGTTTCGAGAGATGCAGTGCTAATTGCAAGAAGGCGCGGCAATGAGAGGGTATTCAGTTGCTGCAGGGAGTAAAGTGGCTGCGGCGGCTATGCTGCGCTTGTTACTCGACATTGTCGTTATAAATATTGCAAGCGACGATGAGAAAGCGCTTCATCATCAATTTTGCTTATTTTGCAAGCAGAACAATTCTACCCATTGCGATGCAGCGTTTCAACGTATTCAGACAGTGTTCACATTTCTTGGGGCCTCATTTCGCAGTGTTAATTTTCGCTTTACAATATAGGTATTCACTAGAACCCGCACCTGGAGTATAGTCCGCAGGAGAAATTTTTCGGCTAAAATGAATTGTTTCTTTGCTTAGATAATCCGAATCTTTTGCATAGTCCGAAGGGGACAAGTTTCGGCTGAAAACAAGGATTTTAGACTGTGCGTTGATGTACCATGGATGCAGCCTCACTTTTTTTTAGTGTTTCAAGAAAGCAGCTGACATAGCTGCACTATCTTCATAGACGTCACACTCTCTTCTGCTTGTTTCGACTTGGCTGCTAAAACATGCTCCAATTCATCGAGCGTTAATGCTGCCGGAAAGGTTCTTTATCCTTTTGTGGCTATCGCAAGCGTTCACCAAAAAGGACTAAAATACCTCTGGCGTTATTCATCGAGGTTTCTTGCACGCGCTCGCAAATCCAATTACTGAAAAGTAGCCACTCTAAATACCGACAGCAGCCCTTTCTTTCATATCGAGCTGACTGGATATCGGGGCAGACTTCATTATGTGCTTTAGTACAGAAAAAAGTCGCGGCCGCAGTCGCGTCCTGTTTAATGTTTACTTTGACAGCCATGCTAGGCTTCTTTACGTAAGACAAATGATCTAATAAAATTGAATCGTCTATAGTTGACGGCCAAAGATAGACCGCACCATGCGAAATTTCAGCTTTTAAAACTCTTTAGTCTGCAGACTATGGTCCGGAAAATACGGTAGTTTTTCTGGGGCTGCATATCTCTCGACCTGTGAGCTTATGCGCAATGCGACGGTGGGAATGAGTCAATTTATCGAGCTTAATTGAAATATTTACACTGCCAACTATGGCATGTTTCCACGCGCCTTTTTCGTGCCACTTACGGATGGAAGCCTTCTTTTCTCGAGAACGAGATATAGTGCTCTTGCATTAAAACTAAACAAGCCAACCAGCCTTGTGTCGCAACTCATAATACCACATTAAACTTGCGTATTCATTTACACAAGAAGTAGTTTCCTCTCCGCATTAGTAATAGAAGCGTAACTCAAATGCCAATACATTTGGCGTACAGCTCGAAGCTAGTGTTTTCTTATGCATGGCATCCTGAACCGGAACTAGAAACATTTTGCTGCAAATCAATCATACCAGTTTTAAAACTCTTACCTAGGAGTAGGCGAGACAGGTGACTGCTTGAGAAAAATACGAAGACCAGCAAATCAACAAGGACCTTTAAAAATTGTCCTGACCACAAACCAATGAACTGGCTTCTGTGCTATAGGATCGGAGAGTTCTGCATAACTAGCGCTTGAAATCATAGAATCACTGTAACCCTCGTGGCCGTCATTTCAGAACTTGATAGCTCTAAATGATAATACACGAGCCCCGTAATGTGACGCTGAAGCAAAATTCGATACTACCCGAATTTTTTAAAGAAACATGCACGTAAAAGAGATGGAGGCAAAGGCGCTTTCTTCGCGTTAATACTCTTGGTTTCCATAAAAGCTGCCGTACACGTAACCTACGGCACAATATGTCATTCAGAACATTGAGTATACTTTTGTAGCACCAGCAGTGCATTACAAGGGTGAAGTTTCCGGCGTCATTAATGTTTTCCTCGATCTTGAAAAGACCTGCGCACGGTGCAAACAATGGGAAAAACGCGTTTGACCATAATGTGAAGGGCGCTTTGTGTGTATATATTTTGTGCATGAGGCAATGAAGAGCATTGGTACGAATCTAATCTCCCACCCCACCCTAACACTCAAAGTAATCGTTGGTATCGCAGTGTAAAGGCGGTAACAGTAAAGAAGTGTGTAGCGCCGCCACTCGAAACTGTTGTGTGAGACAGCACAGGGTGGAAATGATCAAATTTCCAGCAGTGATTGCTAGTCGAAAGAAGAAAAAGGTAAGCAAGACTAAAAGTGGGGGACCACTGATATGTTTTCAATGCAGCAGAATTGTTGAGACGTGCTGAACTTCCGTTCCTGAAGGAAGAGTCATCACTGTGGCCCAAGATAAGCGAGGAGAGTTCTGATAGCACTACATACTACCTGGAGACTGCGGCGGTGTGTAATAAACAACTACTCAAACAGCCTCCAATTCAACAAAATCGACAGAACTTCAGGTAACTGCAAATACCTATACAAAATTGCAAGGGGAAAAGCGATAGAAGCCCATATTTACCGGAGGCTATTTATGTGGTGGGACAGAGGATTTATTTCGAATGTAGTCGTTCTGACCTTTCACTTCGGCTTCATCCCCGCGCATCCTAAGCAATTATTATGACGTGTGAATGCGAGAGCATTACTTCTCGCTAAGTCGCTGAGTTTGATGTGGCAAAATCTAGCTGAGATCAAAGCTGCTGTGGTATGCTTTGGAGGGTAACGTTGCTGCTTATGGGGTCGCGACAAAGCAAGGCAACCGGCCATATTCCGATCTTTCAGCGTAGTTTTATTTGCGCAGTTCAACGTAAAGTAGTGTTTCAGCCACACTGCGTTGAGTGTTCTTTCTTGGTGACACCATTTATCAGCACGATAACAGTAATTTTCTGTGCGGTACAAGTGTGTTGAGACTACACTTTTTCATCGAGTTCACAGGCGAACTCCATCTCACACTCTCGGGGCATGCCGCAATCGTCAGCGACGGGTGCATTAGCGCGTCGAATCTTCTTCGCCGTCATCGTCCATGGGATGTGGCGACGGCGTCTGCGGGAGTTCAAGTTGAGCGACAGTAGCATGGCCTTTTGATCGGAGCAGTGTGTCGATGCGTACCTTACTTCGTGCACTGTGCGTGGCATGTTCTCGAACGCTAAGCCGATTCCGGTGCTTCGCCACATGATTATTCCATCTAACGGAGAGGTGAGTGTTAAGTTGAGAACGGCACTCATTGCACCGAGGAAACCGTCTGTGTTTAAAGTGCGTCCTGATTGAAGTCTCGTACGAAGAGGATGGACGCAGCAGCGTAGAGCCTGTGCACGAAAGCTGGTCCCGTACTTCGTCGGCAGTGGAATGCCTCCTCCGGGAACACTTCACTGTTACCTCTGATGATGTATGCGAGCGATCACACGGAGTGGAGGGCTCCGGAAATTTCGGCCACCTGGGGTTCTTTAACTTGCACTGACATCGCACAGTACACGGGCCTCTAGAATTTCGCCTACATCGAAATTCGACCGCCGCGGCCCAGCAGCCGAGATCCATAACTAATGAGCCACCATCGCTACGAATGTGAAGTAGAGAATGACTTTCCACATATAGAGAATTTAGCCCATTTCGCTATAGAGAATACATTTAGGGCGGAGCTTAGGTGTCCCGTCCAATTTTTTTGCTTCCTTATACTGGATTAGCAGCTCTGTCATGGTGACACCTTGGTGTTAGCCTGGTGTGGAGAGGAAAGAAGCAGCCCGTGTGTCTCGTGTAGTTAAAGTGATTATAGCCCAAATTTTTTTTCAGCGTCTTTCATTGCTTGCTTCACGATGCTAATGAACACAGAACCTAAGGGATGTTTGGCTTACTCCATGCTCCAGGTTCAATTAATTAACAACGCTTTTGCCATTCTCTGCAGCCATTCCCAGTGTTAGGTTTAAGGCTTATGGGGGCTTAATGTGACAAAGCGACTCAGGCTGAGGGACGCCGTAGTGAAAGGTTCCGAAAATGTCGACCACCTGGGGTTCTTTAACGTTAACTGCCATCACGTGGTAGACGGTCCTCTAGAATTTCACCTTTATTGGAATTCGACCACCGCGGCCGGGATCAAACCCGCGTCTTTCAGATCAGCGGCCGAGTGCCATAACCCTGTGTCACCATAGAAAAGTTCCCAGTGTTAGCGCCCTACCTTGTTGTAATGAGTAAAACGAAAAATGAAATAAGATGTTGAAGTTGCCCGTATTTCCAGTCGAAACCGTTAAGTTGGGTTAACGAATAAGAGTTCTACAGACATTACCAGAACGACTATGAAGTACACTTGTTTTTGTGTAAACGGCAGCTTGTTTAGATGGTGGCTAAAAATGTGGTCACTTGCTCAAATGCGCGTGCTTCCCTCAGTACTACATTTTTTTCAAAAGCAGAACTGTACACATTGGCGCTGCAGAGCGGTGACCTTCGGCGCCAAGATTCGTGATCGAGACTTGGCATTTATTTGATGTGGTGCTATGCTTTCTGCACTTATTCTGCTTTTTCAGTCGCGATAAAAACCACATCAGCGAATAATCATCCTTGCGAGTGAGAAAAAACTGATGGATCTTTGTTTACACGCTGGAAACTATCTGTGCAAAAAATAATGTGATTTTATATTTTCCGCTTATCAGACTTTAATACCACATCGTCGTGTATGTCATACATTCTAATTTTCGCATACATATTGAGGGAAGGTAAAAAGGCTCGCAACAGTGCAGGAAAAAGGTTCGTTAAGGCGTGAATTTGGACATATTGAAAACAACTTAGCGCAAGAAACAGGACGGAACGGCGTGGTGTGTTCCTCTCTCATCCCGTTTCTTACGCAAAGCTGCTTTCAGGAAAAATGTTATTTTATATAATTCGAAATATGTGTACTCACAAGGTGAATAACACCTCTAGCCTAATAGCTAAGGTGTCCGCAATACTTGGATTTAGCTTTTCACTAAGACATAAACGCAGTGATGAATGCGCAGAAATATTTGTGGGTGAATAGCTGTGTCCACTACGCTAGGCTGTTGGGTACGTTACCTATTGTAACGGCAGCTAGAACCTTCAAATTCAGGCGCAGGTCATTCAATCGAAACTTGTTCGCTGTCTCTTTGAGCGGGAAAAGCAAAAGGGAAAAACGTACGTCTACACTGCCCGGAAATCCTTGTGGCAGTGCCCTGCACTTGTTCGTCTTCCATCATTTGAGTATTGAGGTATTCTGCGGTGCGGAAAACCCTTAAAGGCTGTTGTAGGAATGAAAGAGACTCGTTCAAAGTGATCTGACTTTGAAATAGGGGTGGGGGTTGATGTTGATTCCTGCTTGGATCAAGAATAGTGGAGGCCCGAGGACGAGGAGGCACCGGTAAAAAAGGATCGTGTGTCGGTGAGACACAAACGAAACAATGGTAGCAATTCGGCGCCGCTAAAAATGTCAAGAATGTGCCGCATGGTCGACAATCCCAAGGAAGGTGATGCCTGCGGGATCAAGCACGCTACACGGCTTGTGAACTGCAACATTGGAGTGGTGTGTCTCATCCCATTGTCTTGAGGCAAATGCTATATAAGCCAGACGGGCCAGTTCCTGAACGAAAGACTGTGGAAGCACCGGACAACTGTAGGAGTTATGATGGCAGGTGGCCATTTGGCGGCCCATTGCAGCTAGTGCAGAGTAAAGAAAGAAGCAAAAAAAAAAGAAGAGGAGGTTTCCACACGTCTCTTTCACAGCGCTCATGTACTGAAGCGGTTCGGTATGCAGGTAGACCGAGATATTTGAGAAGTTTTTCATTCAAAAAGTCGGAGACATGTGCGTGAGCACCCCGTCAATAGCCCTCACGAAAAAAGAAAGAGCTTACGTGGCAAAAACCATGCCCTTCTGCGTGTTGTGATTTTTTTTTTTTTTTTCCAGTGTATAGGTGATCGACTTGTATCGGGTTAAGGGAGACATTTCCGAGTTGCTCGAGCGTGCGTGAATGCGCATTGTGCACCTTTCACCTACATGTCTAATAAACTTTAGTTGCTGTCTAGCGTTTGTCCCGTGGGTATCTTTTCCCTGTCCTTTGCGTTTTTTAGCGCTAGTAGCAAATGTTTCTGCCAGTGGTTCACGAAAGCACTGAGTAGCCCATCTTCCTTCTTTAATCATAACGAGCTCTGAACATGTCTCGTTAGGCGGTAGGGCTGTGGAGTGGACTCAAAGCAAATATTGAACGAAGTGAAAGCAAATATTGAACGAAGCCACAGAGACGCAAAATCAATAGATACAATAAGAGGACGTCGCCTGTCCCTGCCGCTGGGAGCAAAGTTCATGCCAACGCGCCCCTATTTTGGCAGCACGTGTCGTGTTTTGAATTGGTCTCCCTTCCTCTCGTGCACTTTTTCTGTGTTCCCCTCGTGCCTTCTGTTCTTTTTCTTTACGGAACTTTTTCTCTCCCTTCCTCATCTTCTCTTCCTGTCAGTTTCACAATGTCAGCTATAGATGTAAGGAGGGAAATGTTTACCGTCGCAGTGTTTGCAGACAGGAAGAATGAAACTCGCTCGATCGCACGCATTTAGTTTTTTATCGGTAACTCTTCGGGTGCTTTCAGATGAATTGTTCGCATTTTGCGCACAATAGAGACAATCGGTAACAGCGCACAGGCTGTGCATGTTCACGAGCAACGCTTTCCTTTTTTATTCGTTGGAATAGTTTCTCTCTATTCTTCTTTGCATTCGTGTTTGCTTTATCAGCGAGGAACGCTGCATTTCATCCCACTTCGATGCTCTTTGTCCTTCTGTCTCCTGCAGGCGACACTTTCAGTTCTCAGGGCTGAAAAAAACGAAAACCTAAAAATGGGCGAAAATATTATTCTTTATGCTTAAAAAAGCCTAAAATCGTCCCTCCAATGTGACGTTGAAAAGGAGATACGATCTAACTGAGGACGCTATGTGAAAGCTAGAGAAGTACTGTATAAAGTCAATGAATTGAAATTGATGTAAGGGATAAGCGAAATTGGCATTCCAGAAAAAGTTTTCTCCTGTTGTACGCCTGTACTTACAATGACCACCCTGACATGTTTTGTCGACACCAGTTCGCTGCATTTACCCATAGCTGTAGAGCTCCACCTTAGAATAACGTCTGCACGTTATTGCTTACTTCAGTGGCGCGTGAACACTGAAGCTGTCACCCCCAACCAGTGTTAGGCTGTTCCAAAGTTGCAGATAAATCCTTGAAAAGTTAATGATTAGGCGCCAAGGCAATGTTAGAGTAAAAAACACGTATAGTGATGTAACACTGTCCTGTGTACAGTTGTCAAAGTATTTATAAAATTGATCATGTAAACCGACAAGTAAAATTTTATGGCACAAGGCCAGGTTTTCCAGACAGCCTCATAGCGTATTTAGTTAGAACTGGGTGTGATAAAAAAGCAGTTATGCGAAGCCTTTTGCCCCACGGAACGCAAGCACCCTGTTAGAGGACAGTTTGTAGGCTGAAAAACTGCTGAGTACGTAGCAGAAACCGACTTAAATTTATATAGCGACCACCTGTTGTTCTCTATTGCACTGAAAATTATCAACCTATGACAGTTCCTACATTTGGATCGAATCAATATGAGGCAGCCTAGGACAAAAGAAACGTGCTGGATTAGTAGTCAGTAACCGAATGTTGTTAACACCGAGATACCACGACTTTTCTTCTTGCACCAAGAATATCTCCAGGCATACAGTATATCCTCGGTCGTAACGATGCCCTCCACTGCACATTTCACTGCCACTCAAGAGAGTGTGAACGAAGATAGTAATATTTCACACATTTCAGACACTTCAACTAAAGTTTCCTGGTCAAAAGACGACGCGTAAACTAAGCGTTTTTGGTCAGCTGCCTTCTGCGTTCAAGGTAGTTATGGGAATTCTAAACTCCTTCTTTTTCTTTGCTTTATCTAGCTTTCTGCTAGCATAATCGATTTAAAGAATACCTTTCATTGAAACAGTTAAAAAGGAAGAAGTGTACCAGAAGCAAAAAGGACGGAATGTACATGACGATTCACTTAAAGGGATCTGCTTCCTAAACATTGCTAAGTATCAGGCCCCAACAAGGCAAATTTTAAAAAGTTTTAGCAGAAAGTTGGCGTTTTCTGAAAAGAAATTTCTTCAGGAAAGTAAACTTACAGCTACGCACTTTCTTCGCCTCCGACGGACACTCAAAGTAACATGAAAAAAAAAGAATGACGGGTTCACTAATTATGGAAGAATTTAACGAACATTGAAGTGCTGTTTGTTGAAATTCTGTTTTAATGCATGGATTTATACAGGGTTTGACATGAGCGCCAGAATGACTCAATTTCAAGCGTACCCTCCTCTCAACAAAAACCGCGTACGGCTTTGAGAAACCATCAAAGTTGAATAAACAGGAGCAGAGCGAGGTCGCTATGCCTGCGTCGGTTTGAAATTGGTCCGTGAGAGAAGGTTCTTAACGAATGCGGATATCAACAATAACAGCCAACAGCATAGTGTCAAGCTAAGCGGAAATGAAAAGGCAATGTGAGGACTGTCCTCCTTTGAATGGAGCTTACTTACGGAGCCATCACAAAGGCGTGCGTGCGTCTCCACCTAAAGGCGAGAAATACGCATAATTAATTAAGAGCGCCGCTGCGTACGAAACTAAAACACTGTGTCGTAAACCCCTTCTCCCACCCTCATTACTCTCACGGAGTCCTGTTCTCGTGTCGACTTAACTGCGACCCAGAAACCGAATAAAGCGGCTGCTTTTCACGTGCTTTGTGTTTCGTCGTGGGTCTGGTGAGCTGTTTACGTTCGCTCTTGAATCTTTCGAGCATTGTTAGGTTCACAGCCACTAGCGTCTTCGCGAAGCAAAACAAACAATTTGTTCAAACACGGCACTACTCTGATTTGGCGCACAGACCCTAAAATTTTACTTCGAAAATTTATTCACTCATTGTCTCTACTTCAAGAGCATTTCGCGCTGCTTTCTTTTGGAAAAAATTGTAAATTTTTTGAATAATTATGAAGTGAAAAAAAGAATTGCTATAAGCTACATGGAACTACGTTGCAAAAAATCATGTGAATCTTTATCTCCTTATTTCAATGAACTCTGTGCACCTGCTGTAAACAAGGTCCTTCTCTTCTCTTAAAACGTAGAGGTGTTGGCAGAATTTTTACAACAAAAGAAATTGATAAAAAAGCCGAAATTTTTTCTGTGCTGGCAGGCGCATCCTGACTGTTACGGCTTCACCGCACTGTTGCTGTTTGCGAGTATACGCTTCGGTTGTCATGGCTACGGTTTAAAGACATTAAATTATTGACGACCGTTTGATACCAAATAATGCCAATGACAGTTTAAACATCTTTTTTTTCGAGCATCAAGATGTGCCTAAATCTTGTTCACAGTTTAGACACTAAAGGCAGTAGGCTGAAGGCAACTTTCAGCAGGCGGATTGCATATATATTTGAAGAAATATGTGGTGGGAGGACTAGAAAACAAATGCTGTATTACCGTACATTCCCCTGCGACAAAGCTAAAAGGAAGCAGCCCGAAAAGGAGAAGCATATTCTCTTCTTTCTTTTCTGGAAGATAACCCTTGTGCCTGGTAATTCTTTCCGCTGGTGCTGCGGGAGGTACGTCATTCATTTCATTGCCTTTGTCGCTGCTGGAATGCTACAGATTTTCCCATCAATTTCCTCAACATGTCCCCACTTGCAACTTTGTATTGAAATTACCAAAGTTATCATAAGGGCTATATTCACAGCGCTGTAATGCTTAAGGTTACCCAGAAGAGCACATGGTTAAATTGTGTGCGCGTTAGAAAGGACTAGAACTGCTAAAGGGCCGAGAAGAACAGCTCTCGACCATTTTATCGAGAACCTTAGCGAACATAAAGACGCAGTCGAGAAAACGAGTCACAAATGCATGAAAATATTCGTGCTGCTTTGTAATCACGTCGCTTCAGTCGAGAAAAGAAAATCAGTGCAAAATTTTCTTCGCATATACAAGGAATCTGCATTTTAAACACTTACAGACAATAGAAGACCTGATCTAATCATCGGCTGCCTCTTCAAGTGCAGCATGGGCAATGTAACTGAGGCGCTACGGTCCCACGAGCGAGCTCTACCATGCAGATTTGTTCACTGCTGCATACAGAAGGGCTACTCTTGCTTCAAGTAATTTTGCGCAATGTGACGGCAATTGAGCGAGGTCAGAGGCAAAACCATTTTCCCAAAAGCGCACCATGTGCGTCGACATATGGCGTGCTGGAATTTTCTATGCATGAGCCGGAAGCATGGAGCATGAAGCCGAGCGAGTTATCCAAGATGCACTGTCGAGGACAAAAGTGGCCAGGGATGATGTTCGATAAGCTGTCCGTTTTTCCATTGTGCATATCGCGTATGTTTTGTGCTCTGTAACTCGTCATTCAGATATACCCGCGACTTTCAAGCTTCCCTGGGGAGCGACCTGATCATTGGGTGTTTTTTTTTTTGAGCAGTGTGCCCTGAGGCATAATTTGCCAAAGGGTAGTTGGCGACCGGAAGTCATCATTGGCTGCCATTGGCTGCAATGCGCAAGCAGCCAATGGTGACATGAGTTGCAATGCAATGTCAGCAGCAGGCCGCCGGACCTTACCAATGGCTGCATTAGCTGCGATATGCAGCCAATGGTGAGGTCCGGTCGACAGGCATCCAATGGCCAGGCCGCTTCGCACAGACGCTCGAAAACAGCTGGTATGCTGAGTGGCCAATGGCACAGCGCCAAATGGACGCAAATTGGAGAATGGAAAATGGTTTGCTTACATAGAACACGGCCACAGGACGCGCGAGGGCTTGCGAGAAATGTATCAATGGCCACGCTATATTTTTGTATCGCCGTGTTCATTCCTGCTAGAAGGGCGGTCGTCAGAGAATGTGCATGATATGGTGTTCCAATCATTCAGTTTCATACGCGAAGCCCTGCCTCGGGCAGCTGCAGCAGCATCGAGCTGCTCGCGAAATTCAAGAAGAAATGCATGTTGGTGACGCCTCATAAGACTGACGGTATACGCTGGGAACAGCGCCAACTTCATGCGTCCCGAAGGATGCTTCTCATAACATACCCCAGGAAGACAAAGTGGACGCTCTCAGACGAGCAGTCCGTGGGGAGCGAAATGCACATAAAGTTCTGGAACCACCCAGAGGTGACTACGGTGAAGCAGCGCTGGATTTCAGCCAGCAGCAGCGCGTCTTGGGCACTTATATCTCCGATAGTACGTGTACAACACCTTTGTGCGAATGACTGAAGAGTCCATATAGACGACGTAAAGTAAGCTTTTGCACTCAGACGCTTAGTACCCACTTAGTATCCAAACATAGATTGAATTTTCGAACGATGAGGGTTTTATGATGTGCATCGACCACTCGTTAACCATGACTATCATTTTATTTCTGTCCCGCTAACACGCCACTAGCGAAATCTGGTGTGCAACCTGAGACGTCTTCGTACTCACGTGAACAAGTAATTACCCGCCGGGTGTCTTCTGCGTGAGTAATCGAGGAGTTATGACGCGTGACACTGCGAGAACAGATTTCACCTCTTCGGGCCCGGAAGGAAGACTGGAGAATTGTTCGCTGCCCAGAACTACAGCGGCGCAGCCTACGTAGTTTTCGTGCTAGCATAAAAACAGTTGCCACAAAAATAAATTTTCTTTTTCTGCCAACGACTACGTGTGCAATAAAAAGAGATATAAAAAATCAAAAGCATGCTTTAATAAGGGCGGCTTGCTGTATACAAGATGTATGAGAGAATAAATCCACTAAATTTTAAAAAAATTTATTACGGTGTAGAGAGGCTTTTTGCGGCATAGTTTAATGCCAGTGTGGGCGGACACCAGACAAGACGCGTATCGTGTAAAGTGCAAATGTTATGAACTAAGTTCATACTGTTATTTCATAAATAATATGTATAGACGCCTGACTGTTATTTGTGAAGTCTAGCTGGCCATTAGCAATAGCCATATCAGTTTTTCCTTAGCTCATTACTTACTCTATATTTTCATAAAAGGACGATCTGGTCATCACGGCTTGATGTCGGCGCGTAGGCCTGTACCCCCTTCACTCTGTACATTTCATGAAGTTTAATTACTATGAGAGCCATCCTATCGTCAATAGTTTAAAATTAATTTATTTTCCTGCTATATCCTGATTGATGAGGAGTCCCATTTCTAGTTATCGTCTGTCCGCTAAAGCTCGGTAGTATATTACACGCACCCATCCTTTATCATTGTGTAGGCCTCATGGGTCCTCATAACTTCTCCAAGCCCGACATATGTTCCATCTAATACCCACTAGTTGCTCGAACAGCACTGCTTGAATAACTTCACTGGATAAGGTTTTAGCGCCAAACATTGCAAGGTTCAGTTTCCAGTGGCAACCTGCCCGGAGCCAGACATTTTTATTGCCTTCCCCAGCAACACTGCCTCTGAAAGCCGCTTTGAACTGTTGCTCGGCAGTCGCTGGCGACTCGTGGGCCAGGGTTAATTCGTGTATTCATATACGACATTCTCTGCACCGCCTCGGCTGGACCAGCAAAGACCAGAGAAGGTCACATGGCATGTGCTCCACGGAGTGACGCGGTTCGATACACTTCGCTGAGCGCGCACCGCAGACGCGCGGATTTCGAAGTGCGTGAGAAATGGCAAAACTATGTGGAGCTTATCGGCGAGGATAATGGCTTTTTTCAATTGTAAACATCAGTATAGCTAATACTAATGGCCAGCTACAAGTCTCTATTTGCAACCAGGCGCCTATCTGCAATAGATCCAGAGTTAGCTTATAAAATTTATTTAATAACTTTACTACGAACATGATTCGCCTTTTTTATGCCCGTAAGCACTTGTATTGCGCTGTTCATTAAGTCTTTTGTGCTACATCTTGAATAGAAACAAAGAGAGCCACACTCCCTAATTGTAATCGTTCTTTTTAGGAAGCATAGCTTTCTTTCTTTCGAGTCTTGGTGCCTAAGTCTCGGTTATTAATCTTTGCTCAGCAGAAAGAACAAGCTAATAATGCATTCTCATTAAAAAAACATTTAGAGCATTTACCATAATTATGTGAGTGTGCATTGCCAAAATGATATTTCTAGATGCAGTCAAAGGTAAGCGGGTTCTTTTTCTGCCAATGTGATACATTTCAAGCCTTTTACCTCGCTTGCTGTTGGGGCGAAGGTTCCCACGAAAGGCACGTTTCTGTTCGCGTTCTTAGTCCTTTGGCGTCCGCGGCTCACTTGACCATCACATGCACGTGCTACCTTCGATATCATCTGGTGGGGTTCGTGGCTGAGAAATACTCGCTTAACAAGAAAAAAAATTCAAAAAGTTCTTTTTTAGGCGTACTAAACACCTTCAAGCTGTCTTGAAACGAAATAAGACCAAAGCACGCGTGTTGTTTTTCTAACTCGTACGGGCTGTCCTCGTTGAAGTCATATATTATTATGCAAGAATTATTATTGCGCAATCTTGTAGCCATGATTTCACATAAAAACGTTCATAACCTAGCACAGCCTCATTTTGGAGGAGGTGAGTGTTTCGACGCTAGAGAGACACAATGGCTTGCAAAGTGATTTGCCTTTACTTTAATAACTAAGCTAAAAATGGACGCACCCAAAACGCCAATGACTGGCATGACATGCAGGTCCACCCATACATACTGAAAAACCAGTAGCAACATAGCACGGAGAGCACAACAAAAAATGACAATCTTACATAGCTTAATATTCCGTTTAAAGAACTAAATAATCCATGAGGCTAAAGATAGGACGTAAAAATGCACAAACACTGGAAATGCGCAATAAATTAGGATAAAACTTTAATAAATGCTTTGCAGAAACTGCGCAGGTGGTGAAACTGCATAATCATGGCCTCCGGACAATTTCGCAGGTGATTCTGTTTTAATTTTTACGCCTATATATTACCTTCCTTTCTCGCAGTTATTTTGATCAGTAGGCATGGCTACTCGTGGCTGCCTACTCTCTGCGTCAGAATGCCCTAGCGCTGTATCTCAGCAACACATGAATGGAGCTGCCCTTCGGTGAATCACGGCTCGTCACCGGGCTTGCGTCCTCCTCCTACGTCAATATCAGCGAAACGTGCACGGAGGCTCCTATAAGTTAAGTGCGAGAATTCATACGCACAATAGAAACAAAAGAAATGGGATTTTATTCAGTCACTACAATCGGCTCGAATCCAGGCGAAATCTAGGCCGTCCAATGTTTCCTCCACGCTTGAACCTTTCGGATCGATACTTTTCTCTCTTAGAGAGCGCGAGCATGTCGTTTGACTTCAATGCCCCGCTTATGTTTTCCTAAAAACCTCCCGAAACAATATTTGCTGCCTGATGATCAAGGACCGCTGACCATTAGGGACTGCTCGTTTTCGCCCAAGTCAACAAGGCCCTGGCCTTCACATACGTGTTTGCCCCAAACGTGGTTGGAATGTTTTGCCGCTAGCTTTCTGTTTCGGGCAGCTGTTTCTTTCCCGTCGTGCTCACAAAACAACACTTTTCATAAAATATATCGGAAGAGGGACAAAATAAAGCTAATATAGCATGTAAGAGTCATCACTAGGAAGAACGTAATATATTTACTTCCTGCAGAGGAGGTATTGGGAAGAGCTGGGGCAAGACTTAATGGAGAACACTTTTATAATATGTGATTCGCTGGTGTCATTGTCTTTCTAAGTGACTCAGTGGATAAATTGCAAAGCATTAACAATGACTTAGACAGCACACAAGAACTGTGGGTCTTAACTTTAATAAGCAGACAACCAAAATAATGTTCAACAGTCTCGCAAGGAAACAGCCGTTCAATAAAGGTAGAGAGGGGCTGGGAGAGGTAAGAGAATACGTCTGTTAGGGCTTCTAGTGACCGCAGGTCCGGATGATGAGAGTGAAATAATTACAAGAAGAAGAAAGGGGTAGAGCGAATTTGGCAGGTTCTCTCAGGCGAAAGATGGCAGTTTACAAATATTCATCACGAGAAACTATATAACAGCTGTATGTTACTGGTACTCACCTATGGTGCTGTAAATTGGAGGATAACGAAAAGCGTTCAACTTAAGTTAATTCTATTAATTATTCTGTCAGCGATGCCTTATAGGTAGTGACGAGCAGCAGAAAGAGCTGCAAAGAGAAGAAAGCTTTGCAGTGTGACATCAGAAGTATATAGTTGAACAAATATATTCTTTAAAGAGGGTTTCGTTCCGCAGATTTTCAGCTTAGGCTAGTTTACATTTTGTGAGCAGGACAAGGGCACAATTGCTTGGCTCAGTTTGGTTAATGCTCAGCAGAAGAGAGTGAGTGCAGCTGAATGTCGACAGGTTTATGGAATATCCTTACGCTTTAGTGCTCGAAGCTCTGTGTTAAAGCTGTGTCCGTAGTAAGTGAAGTAAGGACAACAAGTCCTCCCACTAGTGGCCTGTTTCTTTCTCTCTTTTTTAGCTTTACGCATTTAGGCTGCTTTCTGAAGACTCCTTCTAGTTGGGAGTGGTGCGGATGTCAAATTACTCTTGCGGCTGGCGTTGTCAGAAACATACGTTTGCGTTTGTATTTATGTTTTCTGGTCAAGCAGCACAGTAGGAATGTGTAGTAATGCATTCGGAAGAGTGCTGGGCTGTTGCGAACCAGAAACGTTTTTATTCCTCATTAGCGGCTAGAAGCTTATAAATTTGAGGCTAAGCTTGTTGCAAGCGATTCGAACCTTCTGTAATCTAAAGAGCCAGGAATGTGTGATCGAAATCTGCGTGAACTCGGGCAACACACAAGAGCCTGATAACAAAAGTACAGAAGAATTAAGCAATGACTCTTATAAATAAATCATGGCCCCTCTTTATCGCACGGAACATTTCCTTCGGGTGGTGTTATGTGTGCATTTCTTGTCACCGCTCTCACGTGACATACTGGTGCTTGTATATTAACATAGTTCCCCTTTGTATGCGACATGATAGGTGAATGAGACGCGTTGTTGCGGGCATTCCAGTAGTGTACTAATTCAGATAATCTATACTTAAATAATTTTTCTTCACAGTGACCAACATGTGGAGAAACTTAAACCTTTGTTATCTTATTACGCTAGTGTTCCAACTAGTGTTTGTACTCACCCCTTCCATTATCAGCCTTTTGAACTCAGCAGCTGCGTCACTAAGGGTACGCATGGCACAAAAATCATTAAAAAATGGTAATCCAGTGTAAATGACGATTGCTGCAAATGACGCCCATGGCGACCCTGAAGAGGCTGTTGAAAAAAGTATGAAAGAAAATGCAATAAGTCGTAAATAAGGCGAGAAAACGCACACCGGCAGAAAAATTGCTTATTGATACTACTTGCGACAGTCATTTGTAAACTATAGTCCATAATTTCGCTGGGAAAGCAAACTCAAAAAACAAAAACATTTAGAGCCATATAAAAATGCAAAGCAAGGCAACAGTCCCGATCTTACTGTCGGCCACAAGGGTGTGAAAAGGCAATGCCGTTCGCAGGCCAAGAACAGCAAAGAGGGTGTTTCTGTTGTTCAGTAATGGCTTTTGTTAATCGCCCAGCGGGCAATCGCGGCGCCCTTAATTGCAGTGACACCGGCCGCGTTCCTTTTACCCGCTCTGGAGTGGCTGAACATAAGATGGGGCACGCCAGCTTGATGCATGGACAGCCATTTCGGTCCTGTCCGCAATAAACGAGCTGCTTCACCCACCACCTGCCTCAGGCTTTCTGAGGCGCTGACTGGCATGCCAAGCAGGCGTTTTCCTTTTATCCTGGCGTTCTTTTCTTGCCTTCCTGGGTGGTGTTCTTCTTTTCATCAGTTTGTTGTTTTGTTTGCATACATGAAGCTCCTCTTTAAGCTTCCCCTCGGCAGTCTCTGACACAGGCTGTCCGAATAGTGCAGGACGGCCGATGATATGTGATGCCACTACTAACTACGTCACCTATAGATTTTTTCATAGGTAAGGCGAAAGCTCACTATAGCGACGTAATGGATAGCGTGAAGTACTCGCAAATCCCCCGGAAAGTTCCCGTAGGAGACCGTGTGCTGTATGTCTTGCAATGATCCTATACAAAATTCAGTAGACATTTTATGTTTTTTGTTATTAAGTTTTACCTATGCGCTGCAGTTCGATAGAAATTTGGTTACGAAAACTGAAAATATTGCGCATATCCGGCTCTATCATGAACCACGAACGCATGTAAAAACTTTTATAATGTCTCTCCCCACAGTAGAATTTTATTTATTCAAGCGCTGTCCGGATCAAGTGGTTCTGCAGACCGTTTTCGGCTTTGGTGCGACAAAATTATCAGACGGTGCACAACCTTCGCATCCATGGTTACCATGATCCACTGCGTACCGACAGGGTTACCTGCGTCATCAGAGTTTCCTTTAGTTATCCAACCTCCACGTTGCAACTGGACCACAGGAAGCCCTCTGCGCTTCTAATGTACCGGGCACTGTTTAAGTTTTGCTTCCAGGGCATGGGCCTCTCCAGTAATCGTTCTGCGGTGCACTGATGCTTCTGGCTGTATCTACGTCTCGCTGGCTTCATTAGGCCAAGACCAGTGAGTGCGATGTGAAACGATGGCGAGCACGGTTTTGATTGAGCATATGACAACAATGGATTGTAGTCTTCATTTTTGTGGACAAACTCTCTTTCATAATACACCGCGGTAATGCTGCGAGGCCTTGTAATAGCACTACTATGGCCAGTGTGCTTGTGGGTCATGTGGGGAAGCGAACTAAAGCAGGAATTCAGTACAGAATTGTCGGCCCGCACCAATTTTATCGCAGATCTTATCAGCTTAAATGCCAAGAAAGCAGGGATAAATGTTGGAAGTAGTCTCTCCTTTTCCTCCTCGTAAATCCTCCAACAGCAGTTTACTGGAAGAAATAAACTTATGCGCGCCGCGGATGAAACGGATGCGTGTTGACGAGGCCGGCATATTCGTGTGGTGTGCCCATATTCTACGACAATGGAGGCGCTCGGTGCCGGTGTCGATGGTGAAGGATCTCTCAGGTGAATAATGTCGAGAATAAAAGATGTTTTCCAGGGGTTTAGCTCCTTCATCTGGGCGCTGAAGGAGATATGAGCCGCGGTTAAACGGGCGCGCGGCAGCGATTTCTTCGCGATCATTTAGTTGTTTGTTATGGTTTGGACGCATAAAGCATAGGGTCAAACAAATTTAGCATGCTTAGCCACAACGACTCTAGCCAACACTGCCACCACAGTATGTGCCATGTGTGTTGTTCTCGCTATACGCGCTGATAGCTTAGCCGGTTGGCCTGCAACAGTTGCACCCAAGGTAACCTGCGACTAAAGCGTAAATACAATTTTAACGAGGTTATAGCGGCGTCTAGTTGATTTTGTTAATATGTATTGTGAGGTCCAATTGCCTTTTTATGCTCACTTGACAGGACAAACAAAAAACAAATAAATATACTGCCTAGGGACACCTGTCTTCAATTTTTAAATATGCTCCCATAATCACGATAGCGCGCTTTCTTTCTAAAAAATTCTGCAAGACAACTTGGAAAAAAAAGAAAGGACCGTGCCCTCTCAGCGGATTGCGCACTAATAAAATAGACATCGTCCTTGAGCAGATACTGACGCTCCTAAAAGAAATTACTTTTTCCTTCTTTTGATTTGATTTTATGGTAGTAGTAAGATCCTTTCAGCCTGTTTCGTAAGACCTATGCTATAAAGAATGTTTCATCTTCAGCAGTCTTTGCTTTTCCTGAAGCAATAACCAAACAGATATTGCTTCCAAACAGAAACGCGAGCATTCTATTA